>JARQTJ010002476.1:0-11771 GCA_030142635.1 Trachelus troglodyta | reverse complement strand
TAATTACTTATCAACTAAAGGCTACAAAGCCATCTATTACTAATACATACCATATCGATAATCCATAATTCGGGTTGTTATTTCTCTCACCAAGTAAGCTTTCCACTTTTTCAGGAAATATATCAATCAAGAGCTTTAATGACTCATAATTCCCTGATGCATCGTGTAATACTGTGTTGCCATCATTATTTGTTTCACCTAACAAATTCTCTATTTCTTCTGAAAATGCATCCAGCAGTAGTTTTAGCAGATCTTTCTTACGAACAGCATAGTGCAGTACTGTGTTTCTAGAATATCCACATTTTTCTCCCATTAAGTATTTCACTTGTTCTGGTCGCATGTCAATTAAGATATTGAGTGAATCTTTGTTATACTTAACAGCGGAATGTAATACTGTATTACCATATACATCTCTCATACTAAGATCTAGCTGAGGGAACGCCTCTAATAATACATATAGCGAGTTTGAGTTATACTTAGTAGCAAGGTGCAATACTGTACAATGAGAATCATAATGTTTATCTAGAGCTTCAGTAACTTGCTCTTTGTATTCTTTGATTAACTTTTCTAAAGCTTTTGGATCCTCTTTAGCAGCATGACATAATTCTAAATATATCGAATCACTTAATATGCTTCCACTTTTCATAAACTACCCCATATAGTTCACATAATTTTTAAAATTTTAATACAATGACCATAAAATATTTAAAAATCTACTCTGTTAGGCTGCTGCAACAAATAAGTATTGGCATAAAGAAGATATGCAAAACTGCAGCATTTACATTAAATTTTAGCAAAAGATATGTGCTATCATATACCTCCGGTAAATGAAGAATTGGTATTTAACTATGTATAGTCAAGGAAGTTAAAGATATTATATATTGTGAAAGCAAAATCAGCAGCGTGCTGAAGCATTTGGAATTTATTAACTAAAGATCTAACTTTAGATTGAAAATTTCAAGCTATACGCTCACTCTATAATGTTTTCAATTTTATTAACTATACAAATGAAGTTAGACTTCAAAAAGAGCTAGGAAGAATGCGCACGCGTATATATAAAACAGGGAAAGACCACATGAATGACGCCAATTTTAAAAAGTATGGCAAGTATTATAGTATAGTTTATGTAATAAATCATACAAATCTCCATGCACTCATATTATCTAATAATAAAAATTGATTAATAAGGTCTGAGATAGTTATATTTTTATTATATTAGCTGATTAAATATGAAGAATTTTTGATATAGGCTATTAACAAATGGTAATAAGATGATTGTATATGAAAAAAAGAAAAGTATCAAAAACAATCATGTGATGCACAACTTAAAAATAGTGCTGATTATTTTAAACCTCAGAAATGTTATACATATCACCCTATATTTCCAAAATTTGCGTCGTCAAAAAATTTTTTATGTATTTTGTACGTTTCTGTGCACCATATCATTGTGCATGTCTTTTTTGCCTAGGCACTGCGCTCAAGTAAGTACACGCGCGGATTTTAAGTGCATGATTTTTTAGAGTACAAATGAATTTTTAAGTTTTCTTTTCAGATTTTTGAGTATTTTAGCACATAAATTTTTCATGCTATAAACAATGAGAGCGTATATTCTTCACAACCATACCCATGCGCTTAAAATAGGAAGTACCTATGACCAAGTACCATGACTCTCTATTTGACCAAAAAATATTTGTAAATTTTGAGTATTCATATTATATATCGCTTTCAAAGCTTTGATAGTATTGTTTTTTTCAGTGAAAATAACATTTCCTTCAAGATTCACTATACCACTAACAATATCGTATGTACCGTAATCACTAACTAACTGTTTATCATCCAAGTATATCATCACACCATTTTCTAAGGTGAATTTATTTAAATTCTTATACATTAAAAATCCAAATCCACCACTAGCACCAGAAAATCCTTTGCAGAAAATCTGAATCTTATCCGCCATTAAAGTAATATTTTTTAACTTAACTTGCGCCCTTCCACTTAAAATCACCTTTGTATCTTTTGTATAAACAAGCATTTGTTCAGCGCTCATATATACATTAGAATTATTAACCTCTTGAGCAAAAGCTGCAAACACTTGCTTATTTTTTAATGTTATACTTTGCGATTCCCAACCCATCACATCAAATGCAACAAAAAGCTGCATCACAAGTATGGTCAAGAATACCCTCATCCCCTTATTACCCCACCTATTTTTTGTGAGATTTTTGCTATTATACTAGTAGAGATTTCCTCTATTTCATGATCAACTAAAGTTTTTTGATCAGATTGCATCTTAACATTGATAGCTACAGATTTTTTTCCATCAGGAAGTCCATGCCCACAATATATGTCAAATAACTCTATATCCCTTATCAAAGTATTCTTCAATTCATTAATTGCCTGAACTACTTCTTGAACTGGTAGATCAGCATCTATCAAGAATGCGAAATCTCTACTCACTGTTTGATAATCTGATAAAGTGGGACAAGTAAACTTACTTTTTGAAGTTGGAATATTTTCTTCGAATATTTCAAAGCACATAATTGGAATTTTTATATCAAATTCTTTAGCTATTTTAGGATGTAATTGACCGCAGTAGCCAAGCGCATTATTTCCTATAGAAAATAATGCACTTTTTGTAGGATGATAATAACATGGAGTATTTCTTGATATAGATATATTCTTAATATTCATTCCAACTGATTCCAGTAGCGCCAATAAATCACTTTTTACATCATAAAAATCCCAACTACGTCGCTTTTCATATAAAGATCTAGATCCAGCAAACCCTGCTCTCACACCTGTTATCATTAAATCTTCTCTTACTTGATCATCTTGAATCTTATAAGCATTGCCTATTTCAAACATTGCAATATTATCGAAATCTCTAGCAATGTTTTTTTGTACCGCAAGCAACATCCCAATTAATAAAGTAGGACGCATAGTACTCAAATCCACAGATATAGGATTTGCTATCTGCATACAATCATCAAATCCAAGCGCATTACAAAACCTTTCATGAACAAAAGACCACGTGATAACTTCATTAAGCTGCTTTGAAAGTAATATGGATTTATACTTATTTATCTTTGTAAGATGCTTATTTCTATAGAGAGAACTAATATCACAATCATTAGAAGCTGCTATAGGCTTCAATGGCAGTTTATCAACTCCATAAATTCTTATAATTTCTTCTGCTATATCCTCTATAATCTCTATATTTCCCAACCTCCAAGATGGAATAGCTATGTTTTCACCTTTTACAACAAACCCAAGTCTGGATAATATTTCCACACAATGCTCTCTAGAAAGATTAAGCCCTGTTATATCTAATATCTTTTGATAATCAAAATAAATGAATTTTACATATTCACTTTTAGTTCCTTTAAAAATAATAGGTTCATAAGCAACGCCACCGCACTCTGCCAATATTTTCCAAGTAATACCATTCGTAAACAAATCTGCATTATCTTCATCAACCTTGCGTTCAAACCTAAATCTTGAGTCCGTTACTATATTTAAAGCTCTACCAGATTTTATAACAGCACTACTTTTAAAATTTGCAATTTCTAATAATATATTTTTTGTATCATGATCTACCTTGCTCAGTTCTCCACCTATTACACCAGCAACTGCCAAAACTTTAACATCATCTGCTATGACCGTTAGCCCTTGTGGTAATTCATATTCGCAGCCACCAAGTGCTATAAATTTTTCTCCATCCTTAGATGTACGAACTTTAATCACACCTTCAATTTTATCTGCATCATATGCGTGGCTTGGTCTACCAAAGCTCATCATCATAAAATTTGATATATCTACTACTGTATTCTTATTGCTATACCCAATAGACCTTAACAGACTATTTTCTTTTTTATCGTGATTCGATATTCCTTCAATATATTGCAAAAGAAATTCAGTAACATTTTCTTTGTCTTCTACTTCTAAGCTGAAATTAGGCATCGTCTCAACAGATCGAAAGCTAGAACGCTGCACAGTTTTTAATGTCCCAACACAAGCAGCAGAGAGTTCTCTTGCAATACCATATACACTTGCACAATCTCCGCGGTTAGGAGTAAGTGCTATTTCAAAAACCACATCATCAAGACCGAAGTAAGTTGCAAATTCTTGCCCTATAGTAGCAGTTTCTGGCAACTCAATTATACCAGCATTATCTTTTTCATCTAGTAGAAGCTCAGAGGCACTGCAAAGCATTCCATTACTTTCAACAGATCTAATGACTGACTTCTTGATTTGCATCTTATTAAACGGAACTATTGCACCAACCTTAGCAAGCACAACCTTTATCCCAGCTCTTGCGTTCTCTGCACCACACACTACTTGAAATTTGTTTATTCCATCATTTACTGTACAAACTTTTAGTTTATCAGCGTTTGGATGAGGTATTGTTAACTCTATCTCTGCTATGCAAAAATTTTTATAATGCTCTCCTATATCCTCAAACGATTCCACTTCAAACCCGATATTTGTAAGTGTTGATGCAATTTTCTCAGGACTTTCTGACGTTATAAGATATTCTTTTAGCCAATAAAAAGTAAACTTCATATTTTTGATGATTTATTGATATTTATAATTCAAATCTGCACGATCGCCACTATTGAATCGCGAATATAGCGATATAATATAATTTTATAGATACAAAATTGATCTAATACTTATCCCCATATTAACTAATAATTTTTGATGTAAAGTTTCCATCTAAATATAGTATTTAATTAACAGTGCTATATAAAAACACCACGATTATTACTTATGAATGGTGATGATACAATTTTTAATGAAACACGCAACAAAAACCAGTAAGTCTGCCAGTCAAAAATCGATTTGCTGCGCTATTTTGCATTTGTTGGATTTGGTATCATTTATCCTATACTTCTAAATACGTACTTAACAGAATTCTACTTTTCTGTTGATATTTATTGTTTAGTGCTTTCATCTTTCTTTTGATCATCAGATTCATTGCTTGCAATATTCTCAGTATTAGCAATACCAGCACCGCTATTAATTGAAGCACCTATCGTGTTTGCACCCTTAAAATTTGCATTATCAAGATTTGAGTTCGTTATTACCGCTCCTTCCAAATCAGCATAAGAAAAATTACAAAATGCAAGATATGTATTATTAATCTTCATATTTTGCATATTCGCTTCTACAAACAGCACTGTGTGTGCAATTCCAGAATTCAATATTACATTAGAAAGATTTGCTCTACTCGCATCTGCTCTAGATAGACTTACAAGCATTAAATTTGCATTACTTAAATCCGAATATTTCAAAAAAGCATCAGAGAGTTTTCCCCTTTTAAAACTAACATTTTGCAACTTAGCATAGCTAAAATCAGTAGCTTCTGCATATACATCGTCCATTATAGCACCATTAAAAATACCATATCGAAAAACTGCACCAAATAATATAGCCTTTCTTAAATCCGCGTTAGTAAAATTAGTATTTTTAGCACTTACAGTTTCTAAATTTGCATTAATCCATTTAACATCTATCATAGAAGCACCATCAAGTATGGCACTCTTCATATCAACACTGAGACCTAAACTATTATCAAACTTTGTACCTTTGAAGCTGCTACGCGTAAAGCTAGCAAATTGAATCTTAGCTCCAGAAAAATCTGTATTATTGAATGATGCAAACTCCGCCTTCACAACCGACAAATCAGCACCAGTAAATACCGCACTATCAGCATATGCTTTATGCATATCTGCACCATATAATGAAGCATTACTGAAATCAGCAACAGCAAAGTTTGCACCTCTAAAATTAGCATCCTTAGCATTCACACCTTTAAAGCTAGACTCCTCTAAATACGCGTTCTCAAATATGGTGTTTTCCAATTTGCAATTATCAAACTTGACACCAAAAGCTTGCATTCCAGTAAAATCGAGGCCTGACAGATCAAGTCCAGATAAATCCGTACTGAGATCCTCTGCTAAATTTGATACTTGTTGCTTCTTGCTATTTTTTTGGAGATACAATTCAACATCTTTTCTTGTGACGATAACCTGCTCTTTTATGTTGCTATCATTATTTTCTACCTGCAACTGCTGAGCTTGGTTTTGCAAATTCTGTGTGACATTATCTTGCGCTACTTCACTTGCAAAAGACAAGTTGTTACATAGCAATGTTACAGTAAATACTATAATATGAAATAACTTAAAATTGCTGGACAATATACATAATCTTGTCATATTTCTAATTTTATTAGCTCAATGTTACAAATAACCATTTATCAATTCTTCAGCGATCTGTACAGCATTCAACGCAGCACCTTTTCTTAAATTATCAGATACAACCCACATACTAAGTGTATTGTAATTACAAACTCTGCTATTACCACAACCTCTTATCCTTGAAACAAAAACAGAATAGTCACCAATGCATTCTATTGGAGTATTATAATTATATTCAGCACATAATTTTACAGAGGGTGCATTAGCCAATAACTCATGCGCAATCTCTGGAGTAATATGTTCTTCACATTCAACTGTAACAGACTCGCTATGCCCTATAAAAACTGGAACTCTTACACAAGTTGGTATTATATCAATTTCCTGATCAAAGATCTTCTGAGTCTCTACAATCATCTTCCATTCTTCAGAAGAATACCCTCCTTCAAGAAATTCTCCTATTTGTGGTATTATATTAAATGCTATCTGCCTTTGAAAATGTACAGGCTGAACATTTTGATTAAAAAATTTACTCTTTGTTTGGTTAAATAACTCATCCATAGCTTTTTTACCAGCTCCAGAAACAGATTGATATGTTGATACAATAATCCTTTTTATTTTTGCATAATCATTTAAAGGTTTAAGCGCAACAACCATTTGCAGTACAGCACAATTAGGATTTGCTACTATATTCTTATTAGAGTAGTCACGCAGCTTATCCAGATTAACTTCAGGTACCACAAGCGGTATATCGTCATCCATCCTAAAGCAGGAAGAATTGTCTATAACTACACAACCACTTTTTGCTGCTATTTCCGCATATTGCCTTGAAACAGCAGCTCCAGCTGAAAATAATGCTATATCAGTCCCAGCAAAGTCATAAGATGAGAGTGGTTGTACCTCAAGCACATCATCTCCAAAACTTACCTTCTTTGGTGTTGATCTATCTGAACCAATCGCAATTAACTGAGAGATAGGGAAATTACGTTCATACAACACATTTAACATTTGGCGTCCAACGTTTCCAGTAGCACCAACAACAGCAACTTTATATTTCATTCTAGATATATTAATAATTAAGTTAATATATTTTTCATATTTTCTATCACTTGTATAGCAACACTATCCTCTGGCAGCGAAGCATCTACTATATTAAATCGATCTCCATCTTTCACTTTAAGGTGCAAAAACCCTTCTCTAATCCTTTTATAAAATTCAATATCACGTTTATCATAGTGACTCATTGATGAATTTCTATCTAAGACACGTTTCTTTGCTATTTCAGGATCAAGATCCAAAATAAAAGTTATGTCCGGCACTATTGGAGAAACGTGATCATTTACATAATGAATAAAATTCATATTCAAACCTTTGCAATAACCCTGATAGATTATTGATGAGTCAAAAAATCTGTCGCATATTACAACTTTTCCTGCGAGCAAATTTGGCAATATCAAATTCTGAATATGATCTCGCCTTGCAGCAGAAATCAATAAAAACTCCGTCATAGTATCACTTATTTCATAATCAGAGACTATAATATTTCTAATATGATTAGCAAGCTCTGTTCCTCCAGGCTCTTTAGTAATAACTACTGGAATGTTTTTAGATTTTAAATATTCTAGTAATATTCTACATTGCGTTGTTTTGCCAGCACCTTCACATCCTTCAAAAGTGATAAATTTTCCAGTCATTTTCTACTAGTTGCTCGTTAATAAACACTTTAATGTCTCATCAGATAATCCATATGATGGTCTTATCTCTACACTTTGTTTTATACCAGTGTTAATTTCTTCCGCAAAAACCATCAAAATTCCATCTGCATCTACACGAAAAGTTATCAGTAATCTCGGAACTCCAGCAGGCATTTTAGGGATTTTCGATAACTCAAATCTTGCAAGCGATCTACAAAAAGAGACTTTTTCTGACTCTCCTTGAAGCACATGCAGCTGAAAAATAGTCTGGTTGTCTTGAGATGTTGTAAACATCTTATTTACTTCTATAGGTATTGGAGTATTGCGTGGAATAATTACTTCAACAAGTCCACCTATAACCTCTATACCTAAAGAGAGCGGGGTAACATCAAGTAACAGATCGCTATCTGAACCTCGATATAAAGCCTCTGCTTGGATTGCAGCTCCGATTACAACAATTTCATCTGGATTAAACGAGTCTAATACGTTGACGCTAAATTCTTTTTCTAGTTCAAACTTAATACATGACATCCTTGTACTTCCACCAACTAGTATTATAGCATCTAGTAAATTAGCACAAGAACCATCAGTTGAACAATCTGCATCTTTCAAAGCTTTTTTAAATAAAGATATTGTCCTTTTCAGTAAATGCTCAGTGGCTCTTTCAAATTCACTTCGTGTAACGCGACACCCTTGGAAATAATCTTGATCTGTGCCAAGCCATTCTTCATGATAAGTTAAATACTCTTTGATACGTTTTGCTTCATTTAATGCTAAACTCATATTTTCACTACTAGGCATACTTAGCTTGTGTTTGTTAATGATGAAATTGAGTAGCTCAATGTCAAAATCATCACCACCAAGCTGCAAATCCCCTGCAACCGCAATAACCTTCAATACACCATACTGCATGCGCAATATTGATATATCAAAAGTCCCACCACCTAAATCATATACTGCAAAAGTTCC
The DNA here is from genome assembly GCA_030142635.1 of Trachelus troglodyta. Taxonomy (NCBI): domain Eukaryota; kingdom Metazoa; phylum Arthropoda; class Insecta; order Hymenoptera; family Cephidae; genus Trachelus; species Trachelus troglodyta. The sequence continues at coordinate 2,911 of JARQTJ010002476.1, read as the reverse complement.
TACAGCTTTATTTTGCATACCATATGCAAATGCAGCCGCAGTTGGTTCATTAATAAGTCGCAGAACTTCAAGACCTGCAATTTTTGCCGCTTTTTGCGTTGCATTTCTAGCGGCATCATCAAAATATGCAGGCACAGTAATAACAGCTTTTCTTATATCTATCTTGAGAGAATCCTCTGCCGCCATTTTAAGAGCTTTTAAAATCTCTGCACTCACTTCTTCTGGAGAAACAGATCTTTTTCCAGCAAGGATATCGATCTGACCTTCTTTAAAGGTAATATCCAAATGCGGCAAGATCGTATTTGTAGAAATATCAGCATGTGACTTTCCAATCAATCTTTTGACAGAATTTATAGCACCTGAGAATGCTTTGGCACTACTTCCTACAAAAACTTCACCATCACTATAATATACAATAGAAGGAAGTAATTTATTACCTTCTATCTCTATTATATCTACTTTACCTGAGCGTGAAACAGCAATTAGTGAATTAGTAGTACCTAGATCTATGCCAACTGCAACACAGCCTCCATTCTCGTTTGATATAGTTTGATGAGTATTTGGTTCTTGGATCTGGTAAAATTGCATCTATTAAATATAATAAAATTTATATTCTCTCTAAAAATCTATTTATAAACTTAAGCTTCATATATTGCTTTAACGCTTCATCATATAAAGCACTGTTCAGCATATCCTTTAAAAGCTTTAATGTTTGATCTTTTTCAGATAAAATCTCAGACTTTAACTGACTCTTGTCTTCGTCTTCATCTTCTAAGCGTTCCTGCCATTCCATGGACAACAATAAAAGATCTTGTGTCGCAGAAGAGATTTCATTACTCACTGAGTTGTCCAAGCTATATCCATGCTGTTTTAATATGTATTCCGCTCTCTTTATAGGATCTATCAAAACTCCATATGCTGTATTTATCAAACTACTATTACGTAGTGCAATTTCTTTTCCTAATTTAGATGAAAAAACAAATTTGTCTGGATGAAATATTTTAAGAAGTCTTATAAGAGCATCTTCCAGCACAAAACGTGAAACTTCAAATTGCAATTCTAATGAGAATAAATCAAAATAATTCACATCACTCGAAATCGGCATGATCCTTCCACAATTACCGCATAGCAATATTTCCGTAGTATTGCAAGAACAATGAGGACATACTTGAGAACTTGTTAACATGCAAATTCCATTATACAATTTCTTGAATTTAATAAAGTATAGTTGTAGCATACTCCAGAGACATAAATGAATATTATAAATGTTGCAAACTTTTTTGTTCACTCATTTATGATTTTTTTAGTTATATAAAGGGTGTTTCGTTGGGAGAATCTATATAATGACTGAATTGAAAAAATTTGACATACCTTGCTTTTTTAACGGAGCAAAACAAACGATTACAGTCTTTTTAGGTGATTCAGCACCTGATCATCATCCTCTACACTTTCAAGCAGAGTGGATTACAAAGGATAAAGGTGGACAGATACCTCAAGATATAATGGAAACAATTGCAAAGATACAAGACTTAGCAAAAAGGAGTAATGTACCATTTATGGATTTATGGCAATACGCACTTGAAGCATCTTCAAATCAATCAATAGAATATAATAGTGAGAGTAAAAGTAGTGAAAATAAAATATCAAATAGTATTCAGCAATTAAAGGTCTAGATTTTATGTCAATAATTACTTGCACTAGAAAAATAGAATTTGACGCAGCCCATAGAGTCATGGGATATCATGGCAAGTGCAGGATGCTGCATGGACATAGATATAAAATTGAAGCAACTTTTGCCGCTGAAGCTTTATCAGCACTAGGTATGGTTATAGATTTTGCAAGCATTAAAGATGTGCTAAATGGTTGGTTACTGGAGCACTGGGATCACAATATAATATTAAATTCTGAAGACAATGAGCTAGGCGGCAGGATCTCTGATCTTACTGGGCAAAAGGTTTATTATCTTGACTATAATCCAACAGCTGAAAATATGGCACACTATCTAATAAATTATGTATGCCCAAAGCTTTTTGAGAAACATAATGTAAAATGTATTAAGGTCAAGCTATATGAAACAACAAATTGTTATTCAGAAGCATATTTAAGTAAGCAGTGCATTAGATCTGATCAACTGTGCCTTCCTCTTTCTAATGCATCCGTCTTTCAAATAATTACTAATCAATAGACCTCTCGCAGAACCTATTTATGAGAAGCGAATGGTAGAGGCTTGAGACGCGCAAAGGAGGCATGTATTCTAATATATATATAACGACCTTTAGCATTAAGGCGACGCACCAGGCGCCCTCAGAAATTGAGTTACGCAAGAGGTCTAATGTTATTAGTACATCCATTAACATGGCAAAATAGCAAAGAAGTTGTATACTAATCATACTTTGCAAAAATTGGCACATAAAAAGATCGCTCGTTAAGTAATTGCTTGCAAGCCAACATAAATTCTATAGCTTCTTAGGAAATTATGACGCAGATGACTTTAAAAGCGCTGGTTTAAAAGGCGACGCTAAGAAAAGAACCAGCGCTTTTGTTATTTTAATAGATTGGCTATTGAGCTTCTAACTGACTGGAATGTTCAATTAGAATCATATCATCTGCTAAATAAACATCTGCATTGCTGCTGCGCTCCGTAACGTGATCATTATTAAACTTTCCTAAAGAACTATGCAAAAGCCAGCCAAACGCAGCGTATGCAGCATTCGATTTAACAAACCAGTCATCACTGCCATACTCTTTATATAGCGAATATAAGTTGGAGATGGAACTATATGCGCTATTAACCCGAATTATGGATTAAGAGAGGTTGTCAGAATATGCATAGATAGGTAAAGATAAAGGTTTGAACAAACAATCGAGACCTACCCATGAAAAAAGATATCACAAATTTATTTTGTTTCAT
>JARQTJ010002475.1:0-11782 GCA_030142635.1 Trachelus troglodyta | reverse complement strand
GTGTGTTTTTAGTTAAAATAAAAAAATAAAAAAAAATGCGGGTTCCTCCGACTGATTTTCATTATTTGGCATGCCAATAAGCCAATCGAGGTTAAAAATAAATTCTATCGACTTTTTTCGGAAAAGGGGCTAATCGACAGAATTACCATATTTTCGTGCGATACGTCAAACCACCATCACGCCGAGGAAATCAGCAGCAGAGAGGACGTCATCCTCTCTAGTATCGTCGGAGGAAAACAGCCGAAGTTTACCCCAGGGAGCGTGGAAGAACGCCAACGTCAGCAGGCGCCTCCAGCCCGTCACGGCCGGCCCCGAATAGAGTCGGAAGCCGACTAGCAGAGAATATCGCCACGGACTACCATCACGTTTCGTCAGTCCCGGTATCGGTGCCCCGTTGAAGGCACCTGTACCTAAGAGGGAGCTCAGGGAGCTACCTTAAGCCGAGGAGTCACTACCTTCCGCTACTGCAACGTCTCGTCAACCCAGGACCGGACTGCAGCGACTACCCGTCACTACCTGGACGTCAAGAAAACACGGCAAGAAGACCCATCGATCGTCCATACGTTCCGAGTCTCGCGAAAAGGCGACGTACGCCCTTCTATCATGCGTAGACTGTAAGGGAACTTAGATTTTGGGTACCATCCTTCCCAGTATCGTAGTTATACGATTCGTTGGAGGCTCTGGTTAATATCTACTCTAATATGGAGCATTTAGCGTCGGGTAGTTAACAAATAATTTTTTATTGTAAAATAATTCTCGAATTAGTCCCCTGGCATGTTTCAAATATTTGCACGTAAGCCATGATTGGCCAAAATCTTCCGCGTAGGCGATTGGCCCATTGGGCCCAACTAGACTTACGGCGAGGGAGCTAGCCCCGACCGGTAAGACGACGAACCCTTCGAGCGTCATTCTTGTATTGACAGCCGTCTTGGCCGGTGTGTTTTAATTGTTTCTCTTGGAAGAAGTAGAAGACTGTATCGTATTGATTTCGAAATTGTATCGTTCACGATAAGCTTCTATTAATATATTGGTAATATCGTATTTATTTTCCCGGTTTCGGCCTCCCGGATCGCGTATCGCCAGAGGTAAAGATTCCGTGTCTTAGCGTGAACTCTTATACTGTTTATAATTCGCATTACATATTCTTAATGTTCTCGGTGACCCTGGAAAGCTATCGTAAGAACCCGTGAACTACGCTTCTCGTACTTTCACGTTCACGAAACTTTGAACAATATTTTGCGATCTTATCTTCTTGATTAGGGTAAACGTACCGTTTGTGGCCACTGTACCATTAGTGGCCATAGTAAACATTGCTATATTAATTCATTATTACTTTCTATCTATTCAATTAAGAAATGAGATGCGAAAATATGACTAAAAGCATATTTTAGATTGAAAATTGAATGCTTAAAATACCTAATTGTTTAATAATTGATGCTCAAAGCACTTTTTACCATTTATGGCCATCCACATCATTTATGTGTAATTAATATGGCCAAAAATGGATCAAATCGATGGCCACAAACGGTACTAAGATGGCCAAAAACGGTACTTCTACCCTATACTTCTTTGATATTCACTTTGCTATTTCGTTCCTTTTACGTATTTCTACTGTTAAATATTCTATGTTTCTGAAATTCCTACTCGCGTAGTAATTCGACCTACGTTCTCTAACCTATTATATCCGCTGGACCTATTCTATCTGTCCCCTACTCGATTTCGTCTGTCGTGCTCGCGTTGCGTGCATTATATCGAATGTGTCGTGAATCCACGTTCTCGAGTAGCTTTGTATCTGCGTTTCTTGTAAAACGGATAGCGGTATCGCGAGGACACCTAATCGTCTCGAGCCCTGTAGGTCACAGAAATAAAACGTATTGTAGAAAGAATTATTCCTCTTTGTTTCACGTGTCTCGCAAGGACCTTGTATAGCGTGTTATTTTGTCGTAACGTATTTCGTTCGCGTGTCCCGTATAGGACCTCGTCTGGCGCGGTATCGGATTCTTATTTACTTCATTATCGTCAATTGTTATTTCATTTGTTAAATGCATTTTATAAGTCCCAAAATAAAAGGACCTATTATTACTGTTATTAGATATCTCGTGGACTCTCAATCTACTTTCTTTTACCATCTGTGCGTTCCCTGCCCCTCTAGCATATCTTTAATTTCTTTACTCCTAGCCGGAGTCCTCTTAATTTTTCCGGGAGTTTCGTGTATTTCGCGACGCAATGTTGCGTCTGGCACCCATTTGGCATTTAATCTGGTCAAGATTTTTGCATTGCTTTTTCCCGGGAAAATATTAGAGTATCGTATCCTTTTCGTTCTTATTTGTGGCGTATTCAGGTGGCCTTGCTACAATGTATATGATGAAAATGGACACTTATTGATTTTGTAATATCTCAAGAATCGTATTGCAAATCTTATTCAACTAAATTTGCGTATTCAAAATGTAAGATCTAACATCGTGGCAATCGATGCAAGAAAACGCTCAGATTAATATGTTTGAAAGTGGTTAACTCATTACAGTATTTTTTGTCATATTTCTGATCGCTCATATTAGATTCGCCATTTTATTTTTCAAATATTTTATCCCAAATTTGAATTCAGTGACGATACAAAAATTCAGAATTATTTTTCATACAAATGGCATTTTTCTTCATGTTTTGAGCTGCCATACTGGATCCGCTATTTTGCATATAATAATTTTAACCTCAAATTTAGATTCAGCAACCCCAAAAATTGTTAGATCACATGTTTCGTGAAGATAACAATCGTCGAAATCAATAGTTTTTTTTTTTTAATAGGACGTCTATAAACATCCTTGGTATTCAAAGGGGTAATGACATAATGAATAACAGCTGCACAATATGTTGCAATATGCTTTTGTACGATCTTATTTAATGTAATATTCTCTGCATGTCTGTATATGCCTTATTAGGTGAGTGGTGGGAGTCGTCCGTCTCTCTGTTCATGTCGAGTCGCTTTTCCTTTTGGCGCGGCATTCGGCTCTAAAAAGTCCAACGTGAGCCTCACAAACGCTTACTTAAGCTGAATAAAAAGCTTAAGCTCTAAGCTGAATAAAAATCTAACTCTCCAATCATTTGCCCGTGTTACTCCAATAGTGTATTCATTCTACTGCCCTTTGGCTAAGTGCTAACAGGTTATGGGCCCAATGGAGTCCATAGGCATGGATAGTATTGAGACATCTAGTGAATCCGAAATCGAAGAAATCAGTGTACCACAAAACCAAGTAAGCACGATGGCAAGTGAGATATCAGCAAGGAACATCCTCAAGTTCGACGGGAAGAACTTCCCACATTGGAAATTTCAAATCAACGCTGCTGCGCTCATGGCCAACGACCTTTTGGAATATGTGAACGGAGAAAAACCGGCCCCAAGCGATTTAGCCTCGGCAGCAGACAAACTGTGGATAAAGGAAAACGCAAAGGCGATGTTTTTGTTCTCTTCAGCTATGGAAGGCGTGCAAATGGATAGTGTATCGTCGTGCACTACAGCAAAGGACATGTGGGACACGCTGTGTGCAACTCACGAACAGAAATCTGAAACGCATGAATTACTCCTAGCCCAAAGGTTCCATGAGTACCGAATGGAGCCAACAGACAACGTGGCACTACATGTATCGAAAGTACGAAATCTTGCAACGGCACTGATCGACTTACGCGAAAAGATTCCCGATACAATTATAATCGCAAAAATAATAATCAGTCTGCCTCCAAAATATCGTCATTTTCGAACAGCGTGGAGCTCAATGCATTCAAAAAATCAAACGGTGGATCTACTTTTACAGAGGCTAATCGAAGAAGAGGAATATACAACGGCCGAGGAAAAAGAGGCAACAGCGTTAGCAGCAACGACTCGAAAGTCAAATCAAGGTGGAGCAAAAGCTAAAGGTAATAGGAAGGCTAAGAAAAACAAAAGCCAAGTCGAGTGCTACGTGTGCGGTGCCAAAGGACATTACGCGCGCGAGTGTTCTAAACGTAAACAGAAAAGCAGTGAGAGTTCGAGTGAGAGTAAGAGCGTAGCGCTTATAGCTACGAGTAAGGTAGTTAACGGTCAAGAGCAGGTAGATCGCGCGCCTGAAGGCTCATACGACTGGAAACCGACGCTTGCACAAAAACAAGCACTGCTAAGGAAAAACCAAGAGGACGTCTGGTTCACGGATAGCGGAGCCTCCACGCATATTACTTTTAGAAGAGACTGGTTCTCAACCTATCGCGAGCGAAAGGATGGCAGCACGATTATACTAGGAGACAATCGCGAATGTGAAGTTTGGGGAGAAGCCACAATAAATGTAGACCGACTGATTGACGGTCGGTGGGAGCCAGCGCAAATAACAAACGTCCTATACGTACCACAGATGGGCAAAAATCTTTACAGCGTAGGAATGAGTACTGCGAAAGGACTCGAGTTAAGGTTCAAAGGGGATGCCTTAAAGTTCGTGCACAACGAGGAGGTTGTAGCGATAGGCATCAAACAAGAAAACCACATCTATCTCATGTTCATACGAGTGAACAGGGAGAGCCGCGAGGAGGCGAACATTGCTTCAGCAGATGCGAAGACGTGGCATGAAAGACTCGGACACGTAAATGTCCACTCTCTCAAGAATATCATTAAAAAAGGAATGGTATCGAGAGCAAAACTCACAGACAGTGAGGATTTCTTCTGCTCTAGCTGTCAAATTGGTAAGGCGCATAGGAAACCGTTCAACAAGCGGATTGAAAGGAGAACAATTCCCGGGGAAATGTTCCACAGTGACGTATGCGGCCCCATGTCTACGATATCTCTCGACGGAGCTCGGTCTACGTCACTTTTATCGACGAAGCCACCAGCTATAGGTTCGTGTACTTCATCAAGCACAAGAGCGACGTATACGAAAGATTCGTTCAAGTGGAAAAACTGGTGAAAAAGAAGTTCGGCAGGTCGATGCAAAAATTGAGAAGCGACAATGGAAGAGAGTACGTCAATGAACAGATGAGAAATTACATGAAGTCGTCAGGAATTCTTCATGAGTACACTGCACCTCACACTCCCGAGCAGAATGGGAAAGCGGAGCGCGAGAACCGTTCAATCATGGAGTCTGCCAGGACAATGCTGAAGGAGTCCAAGTTACCCGATGAACGCTGGGCAGAAGCAGTGAATACTGCAGTTTATATATTGAATAGAGTATCCACACCTAAAAGAGATAAAGATAAGACATCCTACGAACTATGGCACACGAAGAAACCAGTTCTTAAACATATGAGGAAATTCGGAGCAGAAGCTTTTGAGCACGTGCCTAAATCATTCACTAAGAAACTAGATGCGAGGTCGTCAAGAGTAATACTCGTAGGATATGAACAAGATTCAAGTAATTATAGACTTTTCCACCCGGAGACTAAGAAGGTCTCTGTATCAAGAAATGTAACCATCAACGAGAAAAATTCAAGTCCACCACCAGAGAAGGACACTGACGACGAAGAGCCCGTGTTCATACGGAAGGAACAGGAAGCAGGAGAGAAAAATCAACAGGAAGCTGAAGTGCAGGCTGGAATACTCTCAAATGCTGAAGAGAGCAACGAGAAGAGTAAAGAAAAGGCTCCAAGCACAATCACATCTGTTCCACCACCTCGAGTTCTCAGGAACAGGGAAAACATACTACCACCAAGTAGGTACGCTGTAGCTGTAGGCCTTATGCAAAGGGAAGGAGCAGACTATACAGATACTTTTTCTCCTGTAGTCCGCTATGACTCACTACGAGTCCTGCTAGCCCTTGTCACTCAAGAAGCAATTGAAATGAAGAGCTCCGACGTGTGTTCAGCTTTCCTGAATGGAGAACTACAAGAGGAGATCTTCATGGAGATACCCGAAGGTGTTATGTGTGATAAAGTGAGTGACAGTGTGTGTGCACTGAGAAAAGCGCTGTACGGCCTCAAACAGGCACCTAGATGTTGGAATGAAAAATTCAAAACGTTTTTAAAGAAATTCAAATTTACCGAGTGTGATGCTGATAAATGTGTCTTTCTAGGGCAATTTGAGGACCACAAAGTTTATCTGGCATTGTTTGTTGACGATGGCCTAATCGCCAGTAAATCAAGTCAGGCTAATAATAAAATTTTAATACAACTGAGCAAAGAGTATAAAATCACAACTGGTAATGCCAGCTACTTTGTGGGCCTGCAAATAGCTTATAACAAAGAAGAAAACTTTATGTTTTTAAGTCAAAGCGATTATATCAATACTGTAATAGATAAGTTTGGTATGAATGAGGCAAACGCCGCAAGTATGCCAGCAGACTCTAATGTAAATCTACAAGCGGCAGATAATAATAGTGATGAGAAGTGTATAGTACCATATCGAGAAGCAATAGGTTCCCTTTTGTTTATCACAATTGTATCTAGACCAGACATAGCTTTTAGTGTAAATATGTTAAGTAAGTTTACAAATAGCCATAATGTTACTCATTGGAAAGCAGTGAAGCGTGTTATAGCCTATTTAAAGGGTACCGTAGATGTTGGAATTTTTTATAAGAAAAGTGAAAATGAACTCTGTTTGTGTGGCTACTCGGATGCTGATTTTGCCAGTGATGCTGATACTCGTAGATCAGTTACAGGATTTGCATTCAATGTGGGAAATTGTCTAGTAACTTGGAGGCTCTCAAAGGCAAAAGATAGTGACTCTGAGTACCACAGTATCAGAATATGTTGCAGCTGCCACAGCAGCGAAGGAACTATGTTGGCTAAGACAGCTGTTAAAAGATTTGGGATACCGATGTGACTCCAGTTCTGTTTTATATGTAGATAATCAGAGTGCCATCAAACTGGTGAAAAATCCTTTTTTTCATTAAAGAACGAAACACATTGATCTCCGATACCATTTTATTAGAGAAAAGTACGAGTCAAAAGAAATTACTCTAAAGTATGTGTCCACTGATGGTCAGAAAGCAGATATGTTCACCAAGGCACTACCTAGAGAAAAGTTTAACAAACTGTGTCTTGGATTGAATATCTTAAAAGTGAATATCTTTGTACGATCTTATTTAATGTAATATTCTCTGCATGTCTGTATATGCTTTGTGAGATGAGTGGTCGGAGTCGTTCGTCTCTCTGTTCACGTCGAGTCGCTTTTCCTTTCGGCGCGACAGTCGGCTCTAAAAAGTCCAACGTGAGCCTCACAAGCGCTTACTTATCTCTAAGCTGAATAAAAATCTAACTCTCCAATCATTTGCCTGTGTTACTCCAATAGTGTAATCATTCTACTGCCCTTTGGCTATATGCTAACACAATATTTATTGTATAGGTAGTATTGTTTGATGGCTGCTTAATGTTAAATACCGATTTCGAATAACTGCATTCAACTGTATAGATTACAAGTAGTTTAGTAATCATTACTTTTCGCTGACATTTGGCTGTTGAAATAATATTAACATATTGGCGGCGGGGCGTTGCGCGCTGCGCTGGACGTGAGAACGGGATCATTTTTGCGTCGATCGTTTCAATCGCCTAAGGTTAGAAAAATTGCTGTATAACCTGACCTAATTAATATTTCAGAAAGCAATTTTAGGAAAGAGAGCAAAGTACTTTTTTCTATACAGGATAAGAATATTAGACTTGCAATAAAGTAAAGAACTTAAATGACGCGTTTGTGCGTCGTATGTCGCCAATGTATTAATATGTTCTTTTATCCGTGTAAGGATAATCCGAATGCCCCATGGCACACAATATAGAAGCAATCGGGGAAGAAGCGGAAAGTTACCGAACTAATACTTAACGGGAGTCTACTACATCTAGATTACATGTAAGCTGCTACGAATCAAGATCTATATAACGCACTAGCATTCAATTCCAATTAGAATTACGTAAATGAAGAGATACCTACTCTTTTTCTTGGGATCTGAATATTAATATAGTTGAAATGCCAATATTTCCGCGAAGTATTGCATCCGCAAGAGTCCATTTTATTTTTTCGATAGAATGAACATCACATGTTGCATATTTTTTATCGTATATGTAATACTTAATTAAACACACAATTTTTACTATATACAGTATGCTGTATATACTATATAAATTTATTATGCATTTTAGGAATAAAACTTTTACCATTGAATGCACACTTTCCTTTTAAAAAACGTTCATTAATAATCATTCAATTTCAAAACAAATATTAACTTTGTATTTTGCTGTCTGAGCGAAATATGTGTTGCATAACGGATCCAGGAATAGTTAACATCTGGTTATAACAGTCTCATTATCACGTAAACAGACAAAGGTCAGCGACACCCATTGACCTATAGCGCCATTTATGCTTTCGGGGAATTACCGCTCTTTATATTTTTTTCGATTAGCCATCAGCAAATGATGCGTCATATTTACTGTCACAGACAGCTGTGTCTTGTTCCAGATAATGCTTTTTTGAACAACATTTATGAGATTTCAGTACCTTGCTTCAGTAATTATAATTACTTTTCTTATCAGTATTCCAATTTTGTAATATATTATGTAAATTGTTGGCTTCAGACTATTGTTGACTATATTAATGGTTCTTAATTATATAGTATGTAAATCTCGAAAAATAAAAATCATGTTTCCGCCCGGGATCGAACCGGGGACCTTCCGCGTGTTAGGCGGATGTGATAACCACTACACCACGGAAACCGTTGTAGTTTGGTTGCCTATTTCAGTTACATATTTTAATACATCAAAATTTAATACAAATAAACTAATTTTATTGCAATTCTCAGGTGCACAATTTATGTTGTAATTACATGTTCAGCATCGGACGTTAAATTTTTCATTAATATAAGATTTTGTAATTCCTAAATTAGTTCTGTATGGAAGGATGTTTTGTGAAAATGGTCCTAATCCAAATAATGAATGTCCAATTTGAAGTCGTATTCATAAGCTGGTTCCCTAATTCACCGATAAAATTATGAGACAACAATCGAAATCTTCGACATATCAGTTTGCCGCGAATTTAGGAGGCTCGTAATAGTGTCAGACATTTCGTAATCGTTTAGGAGTAGAAATTGCGAGAATTTTTAATCGTTTTATGCAATGGCCAGGCATCTTTATAAGGCACATTTATTATAAAAGAAAATCGCACTTTGGTTTATTATCCTGCAAATTACAGACTACGAGATTACTTATTATTTTTTCATACACTCTTACACGCTCTCTTACAATCTTATACACTGCGCGACAGTTGAATAGCCTCACCTTATTGTTTGAAATTCCTGGCATGTCCGATAATCATACCAGCGAAAATTTTTTATAGTGGCATAGAATGATCGTAAGTTATACAAAGTATCGTGGTAGTTGAATGGTAAGGGATTCTTAGAGAACAAAATTGTCGCAATATTGTGTAACTGTCTATTTTATATGCGAAACATGAATAGCCTCACAAAATACAGAAGAACAATATTCATTCAAACAGCAGACTTATCTATTTCTTTTGCATGTTTATAACATGTACTAGCTCCATTTCGATTTATAACTTCAAATATTTTATTAGGTAACGATGTGTACAATGTTTTAATGAATTCTTTTGGTATTCCTGCCCAAGCTTCCTTGATGCCACGTATAAGTTCGGTTCGTGAATTATATTGCTTTCCTTCGCTATAAACTTGTCTGGATAACCACCCCCAAATATTTTCAATGATATTGATGTCTGGTGAAAATGCATTCCAGGCTAAAAGTTTAATATTTTCATGTTGAAACCAGTCTTTTACAGCTTTAGCAGAGTGAATGGGAGCATTATCATGCTGGAAAATCCATTCAAAGCCTTCCATCATCTTTCTAATCTTTGTTATTTCTGTTTTTAGAAGATTTATATAAGATTCGGCATTTTGATGTCCATCCAATATCTTAATACTGATAGGCCCATTAGTGCAAATAGCTCCCCATATCATCACAGATTGTTGAGCGTGTGGTCGCTTAGATAAGACAAGTGGATCTTTTCTTAAATCATGGAAATAGTAATGGTAACCATCTGGCCCGTCGATATTAAATTTCTTCTCATCGGTAAATATTACCGATTTCCATTTTCCAGACCATATCATATGTATGCGAGCAAATTCCAAACGTGCTCTTTTGTGGTGCTCCTTTAACGCTGGTTTTTTTTAAATTTTCATTCTCTGGATATGTTGATAGTCTTTTATTATTCTTTGTACTGTTCGAATACTGCAAGGAACTGCTAAATTCTTTGCAATTTGAGCAGCAGATTGTGTCGAATTTGATGCCTCCCTCAAAACTTTACGATATTCTCGGTTACTCAAAGCTTTTTTCACCTTCCCTTTATATTTTTTACCATAATTTTCAGGGTATTTTAAAAATATGTTAATCACTTTAGGACTTCTATGAAGTTTTTTCGCGATTTGCCGGTTTGAAAGTCCGACTTCTTTATACGCTTTTATTAGTCCTATCTCCTCCTCAGTAAGTGATTTTGCTCGACCCATTTTGCATAATAAACTTGAACAAATCGAATATGATACGATGCAACACTCACTGCTATTAAAAGAACGATCTTCATAGTTTGATTATTGAAAATGAACTGGTGAGGCTATTCGTGTGTCACATATGAAATACACAGTTACGCAATATTACGTGACAATTTTGTTCTCTAAGAATCCCCCACCCTTCAACTACCGCAATACTTTGTATAATTTACGATCACTCTATGCCACTATAGAAAGTTTTCGCCGGTATGATTATCGGACATATCAGGAATTTCAAAAAATAAGGCGACAATAATTCAACTGTCACGCAGTGTATATTATTTCTACTAGATCGATAGATGACACGCTACAACATATTTATATATCTGTTCACTATGCTAATATTTATGGCTAGAATGGCAATAAAATACAATATATAATGTTTCTGTGACTGTAATCCGGTATAAAATACGGCAGGTAATGATTTGGAACCACATATGATCACTGTGATCCCTGTTGGCAGAGATTTGCCATTTTTCGAAAAAATGTTTGGAGGTGATGGATAGTCCTGGATAAAAATGTTAGGTGTGGGATGGATCGCTAATGGATCGTTTAACATGGTCCTTATAAGATCGCACATAGGTACATCTGATGAGACTGAGCGTTACTTCAAATTATTTATGTTTCACAGCAGATCATGCTTAAATCTATAAAGGATAACTTCACACTACGAGATAGATCCAAAATTGGTGCGAGAATGATTCTTTCTGTAAAATGAATATAGCATGAATTATCTATGAATGATCCATAAATGATGTATAATTCTCTAATTTCTTAATGTACCGAGAAGATCATACCTAGAACCAATTCGTATTGATTGACAAGGAAAGATCATTCTCAGATTTGTTTTGGATCTATCCCGTAGTCTGAAGTTATTCTTCGTAATAAAAGTGAAGTACGGAATAGTGTCGTTAGACGTACCTGTGCGGAATCTTACATGGACCATGGAAAATGATCAATCGGTAATATGCCCTATACCTACAATTTTTACCCGGACCTGCAGTCTTAACACTTCTATTACAATAACTTCACTGCAGATTGATGCAATTGTTTCAAGAAATTTTTCCGCATATTAAAAGGTATTTCTTAGACGTGGAGAAGCTTCGGAATAGCACAAACTGGTACTAATCACAATGACGTTAGGAACTGAACCCAGAGATTTTAGTAGAGGAATTGATAGATTCCTAAGAGCTCCATCACAGCAGCTATGCTGCCTGATACGAGGGTGGATTGATAAGTTTCCGGCCTGACCAAGAAATGGCGCCACTAGGCCTACCTGAAGGTGACATTTT
>JARQTJ010002474.1:0-12008 GCA_030142635.1 Trachelus troglodyta | reverse complement strand
CAGAAAAACAGAAATAACAGCCGTATTCTACGTTTTATGTTGCGGTGATTCTGATCATGTCTTTTAATACAATATCAAAACCGAGTATAGTGATATAATGAATTTCACATCAAACATCAAGATCTAAAATATGCAGTATGAATTACAATTAAATCTGCAGTACAGGGCGGCACTTAGTGCTGCTTTATCGTTCTGGGAGAAGAAAGAAGTAAAAGACAGGGTAAAAGAATTTTTTGGTAACTGTGGCAAGTTAAGCAAAGGTGAGGCTAGAGCTGAATGGCATAGACTAACTAGATTGTTGCTAAAAGAATCAAAGCAACATGAATTACCTTCCAAATTAGAAGGTGAATTGTTGCATACTATAAAAGAGATAGGGAAAAAGATATATCATTGGTATTTATACGTTGAGCAGGAAAATGCATCACAATACGGAACAGAAGGTATTGCACTAGATTATGTTAAGGAAATACACTGGACACCCTATGGTACTATTGATGAAGTTAAGATTTTTAAATCATTTTGGCTAGGGAATCCGAATCTTAACATTGCTAAAGTCTACAATATAGCATGCAGCTATTTATTAAAAGAACATATTAATGATTTATGGCAAAAAATATCAAAGAATGTACAGGATAGTTGTTATAACGACGTATATAAGTGTAGTGATAGACACATATTAGCATATTGGGAATGTTATAGAGATGGTGATTTGCATAGACTAATAGAATATTTTGAGAGAGCTGCAAGAAATTTTGGAAGAGAACGTATATATCGTCATCTATATAACCGAGATCATTCTATAGAAGAAAATATGGTGCGGTTATCAGTACATGAAGGATATAGTATTGCTGCTCAGTATTTTTGGGACAATCTAGGTGAGGAGGAGATGGATAGGAATTTGTTAAGGTGCGCTCGCGTGTCAATAATGCGATATCATGATTATGCAGATATAGATGGAGACATATCGCATTATAAAAAAGAAAAGTATGTAGAGATATTGGTATTTTTACTGAACCAAATGACTACAAGTCATAAAGAAACATTTTTTAAGGAAGAATTAACATTTAATGAAGGAAATGAGTTTTTTAGTGAAGACAGGGATATAAAGGGTGAGATCTTAAAGATGTTACTGTCTGTTTGGCCATGGCAAGATCTTGTGATACCTGTTCTGGATGACATGCTAGAATATCTAGAACGTGATAGTGGTACGGTCTGCATGTTTTTAGGAGAAATTACAAAGAGAATGGTTGAGGATGACAAGCTGGGTTACGACGTAACTAGTGGTAAATACCGAAATATATTAATTGAAGTATGGCATAGTATTCCAAGATCTATAAAACAGAAGATAGTACAAGAGAATTCAAGTTTAGATTTTATATGTAATTTGCTGGATATACATGATTTTAGTAGCATGCAATTAATATTAAACGATGCTGAAATAGCAGATATCAGAGATAAGTATATAGAATCTGGGTTCAGCATATACGTTAAATTAATAAAGAATGATCAATATGAGTTGTTAGATCGTTTTATCAACGAAATATTTAGATCTGATCTAGAAAAGAAAGACTTCAAGCAGAAGATAAATATTTGGGAAGATTTTGTAAAAGAAGAGAGATATGATTTGGCTGATAAGCTATTAGACTGGCAGAGCAGTACACTTGAGGAGAGGAGAAATATAAAGGGCAGAATAGATCACATAAAGCTTTGTCAAGACTTTATAATAAACGAGCGCTATGATTTAGCTAATAAGTTATTAGATTGGCAATTTGAGACAGAAGAGAAGAGGAAGGAGTGTAAGGATCATTTTAAAAATGATATTTTTTCAATAAAGTGGATTTATGCAATATGGACAGAATGCCGCTCAGATATAGAGCAGTCAATAGATAGATCTTCTAAATTTTTACACTGGTTTTTAGAATCGGAAGAGGAAATAGCAAACTTTAAAAGAGAGGAAATAGCACATTTCAAATCATCTAAGTTACTTTTTGATTATCTGTTCATGCCAGGTTTAAGGCATATCATAGAGGATTTTTTATCCTGGTGTTTGCTATCCGAAGAAGAAATGAAACCTTTGAAACAGACAATGGTATATAGAAGGGGGTATACTACATTTAGCAATAATATATCAATGGGACATGTATCGGATGCAGAGGAATTACTGAAATGGGCTTTCTCGGATGACATTCAAACAATGCAGTCTTTTATTGAAGATTTTATCTTATCAGATTATGGAGTGGAATCTTGTAGCGAGTTTATACAAGAAGCTGGTAGTGTAAAGCCTGATATACCTCAAGTCACTATGGAGGAAAAGCTAGAAAAGTTTAATAGATTTATAGATTTCTGGATAAGACATTTGAAGGATATTGAGGCATTCCGCATTAAGTTTTTAGCGCATCAAGTTAATTTTGATAATGCAGTACAAATAGAAGATCATAAGCTATTCATAGATCTTCTTGCCAGTTTAGCACAAGATAATGATGTAAGCATGTTAGATCAAAGTAGAAATTTAGATGAAAAAACAGATCATCCTGAAGTACCGCCAAAAGAATATAACACCAGTCAAAAGAGCGATGTTATACTTGGAAACAAAGACTATAAACCGATTCCTGGTATTTCTGCAGCATTTTCTTCTTACTATCAAGATCAGGTGGCTCTTTTGCTTAAGATAATGCTTGAAGATGCTGCGCCAGGAGCACTGCAGTCAGTGAATGTTCTTGAGGAAAATTATACTTTAAGAGAGGAGAATGAAGATTATATTGCGGAAAAAATCTCATCATTCATCCTTGCATCTGCAAAAGATACTATACTAATTCCGCTCAACATAGGTGGCAGGCATTTAGTGGGTATTGCAGCAGTAAAAGATGGAAATAATGTTGTTATACACTACATGGATTCTGAGTTAAATCCTCCTCGTGAATCATTTTTTATGTATGTTAGCGCTATGCTAGAATCTCATAATTATTCTATGGAGCTCAGAATAGTAGAAGTAAAGGAACAAAAATACAGCAACTGCGGACCTGAGGTAATAGAAAACCTCACCTCCTTTGCAAGCGGTGTGCCACGTGTCTCACAAGAAGAAGCAATACTCCAGCATTCGCTTGCGCTTGAAAGATATCTACTCAAAGACTATGACTACAGTAATTATCTAGACGCAAGTACAAGTGCAGCTATCTTCAGTGGCGTATCTGCTTTGAACTATAAGCTCATCACGCAGGTGCAACACTACTTAAGCACGGGAGAACTATTTGATAGCGCGCGTTCTGCAATTGAGGATGGAACTGTTAGTATTATTCGCCAATCTTCTGTTATATCTGATGAAGAAGTCGCAAGTGCAATACCAAGTTCTATTCATACATATAATGCGGAGCGATACAACGATAGCCTAGAAGCTTTATATCCTAATACGGAGTTTGTTCCAGACATAAATATTGTTGCAATAGTAGGATTGCTTTGTAGCTTTGTAGTAAGTTCTGAAAACCAGATTTAATTGTCGTAATACGTTCCGAAACTAGATTATTTTGTTTGAAAGTATGAATTGTTGTTTGCTAAACGTTGCGTGATATTTTTCTAAGTGAGAAAAACAACATATAGAAAGGTTTTTTGTGTCAATATACTGTGTTTTTGATCACTTTATGAATTGAGAGATGTTTTTGGTTTACAGTATATATTTCATAGTTTCATTTTTATAACATCTTGTAGTACATAAAAAATGCCTAATCAGCAAAAGCCAGAGTTAATAGAGTTGTTAATTAACAGTGAGATTATACCAACTGCAAATGACGATTATGTGAATTTGATAAATCCAGAAAGACCTCAAGGTTTCGCTGAGCATTTTGCACAACTATTATCTCGCACTCCGAATATACATTCACCAAATAAGCCGGAATTTTTCCCACATCTTTTTCTAGGATCTGTTGCTGCTCTACCTTATACAGATTTGATGTCTAAGCTAAAAATAGAAAAGATATTTTTTGACATCAAAAAGAAAAAAGGAAGTTTAAAATTAGTGTTTAAGATAAAGGATCAAACTGGCTATAAATTAAAGTTATTCATAGTGACTGATAACAAATCAGCAGTCAGTTTCACAGATCAGGAATTATCAGATATTAAAAGCAAAACATCTGATTCAAAGAACCTTGTTGCTGATGCTCCAACTCAAATAGAATACCATGTTTTACGTATCCTGAAGGATGATGGCTTTAAACTTCAAGTGTCATCTGAAGATATTCGTGAAAAATTTAGTGCACTAGGAAAAACAGTAGAAACTGAAGAAAGTGTAGTTTTTCAGGAGATAACAAAGAAATATCCAAAAATGCAACAATTTGGACCATTAGTTGATAAATTAAGTTCAGCCAAACCAGAAGATGTAAAAGCAAGTTTGAAAACGATTTTAAAATCGCTAAAGAATTTATATATCGGGCAAAAAGACAAATTGGCAGATTTAAAATCGGAAGCTGCAAACCATGGATTTATACATGGATTTTTTGCGTTTAACTATAAATATACTAATGGCTTGGATTGTTACTCAGAACAAATAGCTGGTATTGGCTTTCCAGATTTTCGGTTACTTTCACATCATGATAGCAAAGGACAAGTAAATAGCAACCCTTTCTCAATAACTCTGGAAATAAAGGATGGAGGTGGTGCAGAAAGTGGCATTGCGCAGTTAAAAGACAGTGGATACGCATATATATCACCAAATGTTAGAACAGAAGCAGAAAAGGTAATAATAGCTGCATTAGATTGGAGTAAAGAAGATAATGTCCAAGATCTTAAAGTAGAAATAGTTGATGTTCATAAGGTAAAAGAGAGTCTAGTTGCACGATTGATAGATGACATTCAGCATGGTGAAAGCACAGGAGATATTGTAAGAAATATCAGGGAACAAATGAAAAGCTTATACTATAGCTTTTCGCTAAAACACAAAGATTCTCAATATTGTAGTCGTGTATTAGTTGGACAATCTATTAGTTTGGAAAAACAAGGGATAGAGAGTTTTTTCTTTCGGTATTCTGGTACAATCACGGGTGGCACAGTTACGACGCTATTGTATAAAGATGGCACGCGAGGTATTGCGCTAAATATATTAGAAGTACAGGATGCCAGTCAGCAGATTGCATTACATCTTGATGATGGTATTAGAACAAGACCTAAACCTAAACCTGATAAAGTCGAAGCAAGGACGCCTGGTTGGTATATGATACCAGTACAAAGTCTTGGCATTGATGATTTTATTACACTACAAATAGTGGTCAATACTAATGCCGCTTCTTTCGAAAAGAAAGAAGGAAAGCAAGGCTATATAGAATCGATTGATTTGCTCAAGGTAAAAATTGATGCTATTGCTCCACTGCATCAGGGTGACTTTGTGCCTTTATCGAAAGTTGCAGTAAGTGATATTATATTTTCTATGTTTGATCATCCTGTAACAAATGTGGATGAGAATTTACCAACAGCATCTAAAAGGATGAAATTAGGTGAGGTAGAAAAAAAGCAGGAAAAGCATCAGAAAGTAGACGTTGAGAAGATGTTAAAGCAATGCTTCGCCAACTTAGATTCCATTATTATCCGAGAAAGTGATGTACAAGCAATATTGCATGGTTTCTTATTAGGACAGAAGTATTTAGATCAGCATATCAGGGTATTTATTGAACAGTCTTACGGTCCTGGCAAATCAGATGTGGTTGCATTTATTCCAGATAAACATAATTCTCGAGAAGAGAGAGTTCTACTCTTTGAAACTAAAATATGTAAATTAAGAAGTAGCACAGCTTTGCAAGAGCTTTTTGTCAAGGCTACATTACAACTCTCTGAATATCAGCAACATCTCAAGAGTTCTACTGACTCTAAAAAGGTATCAGTAATACCATTGATATATAATCGTGCTGATAAAGCAGTTTATGTACACCAATTCAATGGTGTAATAGACCATACTTCTCATTCTTCGAGTGCTGAGCAAGGACCAACGACAAATAATCAAAACTATAAACAAGGTCATAAGAGCGTCATAGCATCGCCTGAAATATTATCGGAAATGTTTGAAAAAGGGATATTTGATTTCAGCAAATATCATTTAGACACTATAGACTATATTTTATTGAAAAATTTTCTCATACATCATCGACCAGAACCACAGCTTCAAGTAACTTGCGTACTTAATTTATCTAACCAAAGAAATATTATAGACAATATGGATATAGTTGCAGAGATTCTGCAGCATGATTTGTGGATTAGAGATCTAATAATGAAGAATTGTGCGTTGAATAAGGACGCATTAACAAGGTTGACTAATGCTCTGATTAGTAAAGAGAGACTAGAAGTTGCAATGAATGGATCTCCTGCACAAAAAGCATACTTATTACAAGATATATCTTCAGGTGGTTTAAAAGTCTTAGGTTTAAGAGTTTTAGATTTATCTGGTAATGTAATGAGTGTTCAGTGCTCTGAGATACTGAGTAGAGCGTTAAGTCAGATGTTGTCTTTAGAGAGCTTCGCAGTATCTCGCCTTGAGAATGCTGTGCTCCAGCATATTTATAATGGGCTAATGCAAAGCACTACACTATTAAGTTTGAAGATAGTAAAAGTACAGGGTGGACTTGATACTGAGAGAGCACAAGGCCTGGTCGTATTATTTAATCAACATCCTAATCTCCAGAAGCTTTATGCATCTCATAATAGCATGGGACAAAGCAATATTGATATAATATTACAGGGTGCACAAAAAAAAGGTAGAAAATTTGAGGTGTGCGATCTTTCGTATAATAAGAAAGATGCTCAAGAAGTCATCAATACGGAATCACTTAAAAGTTTTATCTCCTTTTATAAAGAAACTCTAGAAACTTTGAAGTGGTCAGGTAACGGACTGGGAGATCAAGGATTAAATGATTTATCACCTTCTTTTAAAGAAAGTAATATCAAAGTTCTAGCTCTATCTCATAACAAAATAAAAGAAATTAATGGTGATCAGTTACCTAGAACTTTAACTGGTTTAATCATCAGCCATAATAAAATAACTTCCTTTATCCGAGGTGAATCGAAGCATCTAGAAAATTTAGTAGATACGCTAGATATTACATATAACCCTCAACTTAGCAATGTATGTGATGTTATGAATTTGGCAATTGTTGCGCACACAAAGCACTTAGGTTTATCTGGCATAGACTTCGGTAATGATTTTCATGTAACAGCATTCAATGAGTTGTGGCGCTATGGTGAGGATTTGACTTCATTATCGGTGCCCAATTGTAATATGGGCGACCATGAGGCAAGAATACTATTTGATCGTATTGAGTTACCTTTAGAAGGTGGCGTCACCAAGCTTAAAAAGTTAAATTGCGAAGATAATAATATAGAGATAAGTGATGCAAGAGTAATATCAGGAAGACCAAGCAAGGATGATGCAACAGGATTTATAATTTTTAGTGACAGTATTGAGGAGGTAAGTTTTAAAAATAACAAGATAGGAAATAAAGGTGGTAAGCATTTATTAGATGCATTGCAAGCTAGAAGTAATCAGCAAGATGCAAGGGCACAGAGAAATGTGAAAACAGAAATAAGCATTGATTTATCGAAAAATCTACTAACAGATGAATTTGCTAAAGATTTGGCATCTAAAGTACCATTATTAAAAGATTTAAAATCTCTCAAATTGAGAGGTAATACTTTCGGTACTGCAATCAAAAACCAGCTAGTCAATGCTTTGGGGAATAATGGTAATACCGATATCACAAATTTAGAGATAGATGGATTAGCGCAAGATGAAAAGCTTCGTCTTGACAGTTATCTAATAAGAAACGCTTATAGAGAGAGTTTAACATCAGAGCTAAGATTAAACGCGGATGGGCATTTCGAGGTCACGAGCTGTTTAAACAGTGGCAGGAGTAAACGATTTATTAACGGCTGCAAAATATCATGGGATGATGTAGATGAAATAAGTCGAGAAAAAACAAGAGATAAGGAAAAGATAGTAATAGATGCTGAAAAATTCCTAAAATATAGTAAACAGCATGTAGATGATATAGAAAAAAGCAAGCAGTTATTATCTTTAGCTAATGAAATCAAGAGTGAAGATTCTGGAAGAATAGTGGGTAAACATCAAAATATACTGGATCAAGTTATCAAGACAGGTGATTATAAGCAATATGTAGAAAATGATAGAATAAATTACTTAGGATCCCAAGCTCTAATAGATAACAATATAATGCCTAAGTTGAAGGCAAAGCTTGTGAATGGGATAGGACGAATACAAATGGGATATGGAGCATATGGTACTTTTGTGTCATGTCAGCAAGCGAAAGATCGTCCAGATGATCTGGATTCGAATCTAGATTGTATACTTGGTGTTACTGAAATAGGTTATTCATCTTTATCACACGTAATTGAACAAAAGATCAGCAGTAAGATTGCAAATCATGTTGTAGCACATAAAATACTTGGCGCCCCATTGGCAAAAAGTTTTGCAGGTAGTATTGCTAAAGGTGGTGTTGAGATTGGTTCTGCAGCATTTGATATTGAAGATATCATCAGATCATCCATAGCGTTAAGCAAATGTAATGATAAATCAGGTAGTGAAAGTGCATGTAGCGAGAAAGAAATAAGGGATAATATAGCATCAATTAGTTTCTCTAGTGTATCTATGATCAGTGGTATCGTGTTATTTGCGGCTGGTGCTGGAAGTGTTTTATCTGTCGGCGTTGGAGCTGTGATTTTTGTAGTGCGAATTATATATGGTGGTATAAGTAATGTTGTAGAGTATAGTCAGAAATATTATACAACTGACGCTGAAAATTGGAGTATATTTTGGAGGACGGCATTGTTTCAGGATATGGCTTCAGACGTCAAGGCTCTATCTGGTAGACAGGATAACGTCGATATGGCAGTGAAGAACGCATGGAAAATCCTTCAAAATTCTTCAGAGGAGATAGTAGGTATATCATTAGGCTTAGGACCAGAAGATTTGGAATACGTCAACGAATGTGTTAAAAAACCTAGCATCGACATGCAATTAAACCCTTTCACCAGAATACAATTAGACGGCACTTCAATCAACATACAATTAGGATTCGACATAACTGCATTATTTGGTCTTGTACCAATCCCAAACCCAAATAACGTACATTGCACTCAGTACACTAGGTTTAATTTTAAGCCAGCTGTTTCTAGAATTGACATGTCTCACAAAGATGATCATATTCCATTATCTAGAGTGCAGCCTCATAATATAGATGATGCTAAATTCGTGTGTTTACCAAAAATTACAAAAGCAGAATATGAGAAAGGATTAAGCAAATTTAATAATGAAACAGTTTTTAAATGTGACAATGCAGCTGTAATATTGCACAAACAGAGATACAAGACTCAATCCACTACTGATACCAAGAAAAAACAAGCTGTTTTGTATTATTTGAAGGAGATAATTAGTGGTTCTGTGGTTGGCAGTTTAGAGTATAACAACTACTTTTTGATATTTGGGGGTAACGCTACAATATTCGCTCCTAGTGTGCCATATAATACTTTCCAACTATTCCAAAACGACTACAGTGGCACAATACATTTAAGTGCCAATAGCACTAATGTAGTAGACCTCAGTGGTTTTGAGACCATACAGAATGTGAGAGTTGAGTATAATAATATAATTTCACTTACTATTCAAATGCTTGTTACGATTGATGGTACTACTTCACATTTCGATGCTCTAGAAAAAGGTGTAGAAATTCGTTATGTTGGTGGGGAAAAAACATTAGATACTATAACATGCGATGTACAATCGTACAACAAACAGGATACTTTTGATTCCACAATTGTAATAAATAGTGGTGGTGTAATACGCAATATTAGTGGTTGGCGTGATTTGATTACAAATTGTCGCACAGTAGTTCTATCACCTAACACTATTGTGCAAGGAACAGGTGGAGGTTATAGTATCTATATAAACAAAGTAAATAAGAAAATAGGTCTTTTTGATTCGGTTATAGATATTCCAGATGGTGCAAATATAATATTTGCAATATCTTTATTTGAAGACTGTGGGGAAATTAAGTACTCTTCCTTAGATAATAATCTAAATATCCATATTCCTTTACCTCAAGGTGGCGAATATAAGATCTCTTTGTCACAATATATGAAAGAAGATAAAACCACGAATTATGTGTTAATGCATCAAAATGGTGCACGAATTATTCCGTCGTTAGACTCTTCTAATACTGCTGTCAAGAATTTTCTTCTCAGGAAAGATATAGAAGAAAATTTTACCGCCTTACATGCTGTCTACTATGATAGCAATGATATATTATACAAAGGTAAGGGATATAATATATCCGGTATAATAGTCTATAAAGGGGATGCTGTATGCATGTTTGGTTCTATTACTGATGATCTTATAATTGAAAATGATAACATAGTGCTAATGAGTGGCGGGGAAGGAAGAGATCTATATACGATCAACAATAACAAGAAAGATGAGTTGTATATTTACAATTATGCAGAAGATTTAAAACTCGATTTTTTGACTATTCCATCAATTAAGAACTTGATAGTTAGAATACATGCAGCAGATGTTGAATTACGTTTTGGATTGAAGAATATTATTCTCTTGGATTATTTGATAGACAAAGAATATCAGCATATAGTAATAATCGACCACGAATTGAAAACTGTCATACCGCTTTATGAAAGTAGTGGCAAGATATCACTACAACCATTCTACTATCCTTTAGAGAGTAAAAAAAATATCTATGTACTATCAAACGATGATATATCTGGTGTGATTGGTATTCACTCTAAAGATATTGGATACTATAAGCAGGGGAATGATTTGTTAATCACAGACAAACGCAAACCTTTTGGTATTCTGAACATTATCCTGGAAAATTATTATATCAAAGACGCTCGATCGACAAATATAGCATTACGTTCATACGATAATGGTGAAGTAGGTAATGTTATTGACTTGAACAGTATTGTGTTATCACACACTGATACATATATCTCAAATGTTTATGGTGATCTAGTACAAGAACACATAGTTGATCTACAAGAGAAAAGTAGTGTGATAGCACATAACAATGAACTTAGCACTTGTATGATAGTATTACAAAATACGTCACTTGATGATTTAAGTGTGATACATAACAACAGCAATGATCTCACTATTCATAGCAGTGTATCTAACAATAGTCTGGTATTAAAGGATTGGTACATAAGTGCCGAACATACGGTTACAGCTTTTGAGTTTGATACTGGAATCACACCTATAAGAGTTTGGGTCTCAAATGACTTTCAAAGTAGAATTGATCTTAATCACCAAATAAATACAGAAATCGTTAAAATAGATGCGCTGATAGTCAAAGCAGTTTTAAGTTTTGTCACTGCCTATAATAAAAGTTTCCAAAGACCATCTTGTGGTTTTCTTGAGGAAGAACTCAGTAAGTTTGGAGGTATTATACAATCTGTTGCAGATATAAAAAGATCTTTAGAAAGCACTGATGATATGAGCGGTAAAGTGCTTATGCTACTTCTTGCAAAATTTGCTAATAGGATACTGTTGGAAGATCCAAATATGGGAAAAGAAGAGATATATGAATTTTCTGATGTTTGCTTTGGTACTATAGTAAGTAGTACGGAGATTAAAGGTGTTGTGCAACTTGTAAATTCCAGTATTGTGTATAATGACATAGAAAGTGTAGTTACTAGTAGGAAACACCAGATGCAGTATATTATGCTCAATCTACCGTTGACTGTTAATAATAATGAAGAGCATATTATAAGTCATCACAGGGATACTAGAGATATAACGAAGAGTACAGATGATGATTATAGAATGCCTTACAGCGTTGATAAAGCTGACTCTAGAAGTTTTATAGAAAGTACATATTGGTTTAAAGAATACATAGATAACATGACATCAGAATATTACTAGCTGGGTAAAAATCAAGATTTGATCTTACAGACAGTTATAAATTTTATACCTGATTGTCAGTTAAGTTTTGACTGTCAGATATGTAACC
>JARQTJ010002473.1:0-12128 GCA_030142635.1 Trachelus troglodyta | reverse complement strand
TTTTAGCGTTTACGCTTTTAATCTGCTTTGCAAGCGTTACACAAACTACCGCGCTTTAGCCGGTAGTAATTGATTAAAGGAAATTCGTACTTAAGGCTTCAAGTAGTACGTTTTGTAGAAGTAAAAATCCATAAGGTTTTTTACAGTTTTGTTACTTTTTCTGCTAGACTTTCGGTTCATCATAATTGCTTGCATGCCAAGATAAATCCTGCACTTCTTAGAGCTATTACGGATAGATGATTTAAAGGGGTTTTTCTGTTGCCCGGAAAACCCCAAGAACCGCGCTTTGCGAAAATTAAGCAGCTAGAGCGAAAGCTCTGCTGTCGAAATTTTCGTTAGCAGGTGCAAAAACTTTATTTGCATTTGCTTTTTTTGACCCATCACAGAAGGTATCATCCTGAGTAACAATTGCTTTTTTGAATACATGTCGAAGCTGTTTCACCCCCAATAAGAATTTTACATCAAGATCATTACTTAAAATCGAAACTTAAAATAGAAAAGCAGGTCTGCACATGTAGCCAAGATGCTATGAAAGCACTGCATATACTAAATTTTCACGTAATCTAAAGCTTCTAAAAATTAACTCACTTGAATGTAAAAGCGCAAAATAAGATGGTGGAGGTGTCGGGTACCGCCCCCGAGTCCAAAATATCTATTATAAGCAACACTCTATTACCATAGTCTTTTTGCAAAGACGAATGTATTTTAGCATATATTGCAGCATTCTTGAAGTGATTTTTATTTCCCATCTCCGACTTTCAAGACCGCAATAAATGCACTTTGCGGCACTTCTACACGTCCTATAGAGCGCATTTTCTTTTTTCCTTTTTTTTGCTTTTCAAGCAATTTTCTTTTACGTGTCACATCTCCACCGTAACACTTGGCCGTGACATCTTTTCTCATTGCGCTTATGGTTTCTCTTGCAATTATTTTACCACCGATTGCAGCTTGTATCGGGATTGAAAACATATGCCTTGGAATTAAATCTTTCAGTCTCAAGCAAATTTCACGACCTCTAGTTTCTGCCCGGCTTTTATGTAATATCAATGACAGCGCATCAACCACTTCTTCATTAATCAGTATACTCATTTTTATTAGGTCGCCTCTTAAGTGTTTACTGATTTCCCAATCAAAGCTTGCATAACCTCTAGAACAGGATTTCAATCTATCATAAAAATCATAAACAATTTCATTAAGTGGTAATTCATATACCACCATCACTCTATTTCCTACATATGTTATATTGTCTTGTACTCCACGTTTTTCTATACAAAGTGCAAGTACGGAACCCAAATATTCTTCTGGCACCATAATAGTAGCTTTTACCCAAGGTTCTTCTATATAATCTATATGTGTTGGATCTGGCATATCTACTGCATTATGCACGTGAACTACTTGTCCTGACCTAAGGTGTATATGATAGATTACGCTTGGAGCTGTTGTGATTATGTCAAGATCGAACTCTCTTTCAAGGCGTTCTTGTATAATTTCAAGGTGTAATAATCCAAGAAATCCGCACCTGAAGCCGAAACCAAGCGCACCTGAGCTTTCCATTTCAAATTGAAAGCTTGCATCATTCAGCTTTAACTTAGCTAGACTATCTCGAAGAATTGGAAATTGGCCCGCATCTGTTGGATATAAACTGCAAAATACTACAGGCTGACTCTCTTTAAACCCAGGTAATGGCCCATTGCATGGATTTTTTTCATCTGTAATTGTATCTCCTACATGACAATCCGCAACTTCTCTAATTCCAGCAGTTATAAATCCAACTTCTCCAGCAACAAGTTGTTCTATCATCACCTTCTTTGGAGTGAATATACCAACACTCTCCACATTATAGGATGCGCCAGCAGCCATCATTTTGATTTTTGCACCTTTTTTTAAGACGCCATCTATAATTCTCACCAATATCACTACGCCAAGATACTGATCATACCAACTGTCGACAAGTATAGCTTTTAGTTGCGAGTCAGAAGAAGTACTAGGAGCAGGCAAAAATCGCACTATTGCTTCAAGTAGCTCAGGGATGCCCAAGCCAGTTTTTGCAGAGATTGGAATTGCGTTGGAAGTATCTAAACCTATCACATCTTCAATCTGTGATTTCACTCTATCAACGTCAGCTGCAGGTAGATCTACTTTATTGAGTGCAACTATGATTTCGTGATTGTTCTCTATAGCCTTATAGACATTGGCTAGTGTTTGTGCTTCAACACCCTGGCTTGCGTCTACAACTAAGATGGAACCTTCGCAAGCAGCAAGTGATCTGCTAACCTCATATGAGAAGTCTACATGTCCAGGTGTATCTATTAGATTTAGAATATACTGCGCTCCGTCTTGAGCTTTATATTGCAATCTAACAGTTTGAGCTTTAATAGTGATTCCTCTTTCTTGCTCAATTTCCATAGAATCTAGGACTTGAGCTGTCATTTCTCTGCTTTGAAGTCCGCCACATGTTTCAATTAGACGGTCTGCAAGTGTAGATTTGCCATGATCAATATGAGCAACTATAGAGAAATTCCTAATGTTATCGATCTTTTTCATTATATTATTCTATTCTAAGCAAGCGTATAACGCTTATAAAATCTAGTGTATATCTATCATCAAAGATAGTCATTTGTATCAAAAACGATTAGTTAGTCTGTCCGTTAAAAATTAAATGTACAAAATTTAGCTTAGTAGCAGCTCTGCGCTAATTTTCATATATTGCACTTAAGGCAAAGCAACTTGCGTAGACCTTTTTGGCATGATTTTCAAGTATTACTTCGTTACTTTCTTCGCAAATATATATAAATATTTGACTCAGAAATTAACTGGTACTCTAAAAAATCATGCTCTTTCAAATCCTACACACAAACACTCATGAATGCAGTACTATAGCTAATGCTCGGGATTGCTGTTATATTTCACAAAATCCCTCATAGTATGATATATAAAGTTATCGATTTTCCCATCCAATACTGCGTCTGTGTCACCTTCTTGATAAGATGTTCTGCTATCTTTTACCATTTTGTAAGGGTGCAGTACATATGATCTAATCTGATGTCCCCAGCCTATTTCAGTTTTGCTTTTATTCTGCTGATTTAATTTTTCTTCTTTAATTCGAAGCTCCAGTTCATATAGCCGTGATTTCAACATTGCCATACATTCTTCTTTGTTTCTATGTTGAGATCTGTTGTTTTGGCACTGTACTACTATCCCAGTTGGAATATGCGTAATTCTAACTGCACTATCTGTAGTATTGACATGCTGTCCACCTGCGCCAGAAGAACGATATGTGTCTATTCTAAGATCAGTTTCGTTGATAGCGACTTCTATATTGTCATCAACTACTGGGTATACATGTACGCTGGCAAAGCTAGTATGACGCTTTCCAGCACTATTAAATGGTGATATTCTAACAAGGCGGTGTACGCCACTCTCTGTTTTCAACCAGCCGTATGCATTTTCGCCTTCTATTTTTATTGTTGCAGATTTAATGCCTGCACTCTCTCCTGGCATTGAATGTACTATCGACACTTTATATTTGTGCCTTTCTGCCCATCTGGAATACATTCTAAATAGCATAGAAGCCCAGTCATCACTTTCTGTCCCTCCTGCTCCGGAATGCACTTCTAAAAATGCATCATTTTGGTCTGCTTCATGAGAGAGCATGCAATCTATTTCTTTCTCGAGAACAATCTTGCTGAGATCTTGAAGCAAAGATTCAGCTTCTGATAAAAGTTGAAGGTCAGATGCTTGC
The DNA here is from genome assembly GCA_030142635.1 of Trachelus troglodyta. Classification (NCBI taxonomy): domain Eukaryota; kingdom Metazoa; phylum Arthropoda; class Insecta; order Hymenoptera; family Cephidae; genus Trachelus; species Trachelus troglodyta. Next base: position 8,386 of record JARQTJ010002473.1, on the reverse strand, counting down.
TCTGCCATATCTATTAACTCTATACAAGATTTAAGATCTTGCTTGAGTGATAAAACACCTTTTATTGACTTGTCTAGATAATTTCTATCTCGCAATGTGCGCCTTGCAGATTCTTGATCATCCCAAAAACCCTGCATTTCACACTTTGCATTTATATCATCGAGTTTCTTGCAAGCATTATCCCAGTCAAAGATACCTCATCAAAAATTCCAAGGAGCGCTCTATATCTGCTTTATACTTTGCTATTTCTTGTTTCGTCATACTGGCTATAAAATAAAATGTTGATTACATGGCACTGTCAGCAAAGGCACTTGCGCAGACTTTTTTGGCCTCATTTTTAAAGTATTACTTCGCTAATTTCTTCGCAAATATATAAAAGTATTTGAAGCAGAAATTAACTAGTATTCCTGCTATTCTAAACAATCATGCCATTTAAATCCTCGCTTAAATACTGTGAAGGCAGTGCCATATTGTTTTTTCTTGTAAAAGTCTAATATCAAAGCTAAGTTTGCTGTGATATAGAAAAGCATCTTCAAGTTGGAATACGCTCTATTTCTAGATTTGTTTTTGATAGCTTATCAATGAGGTTTCCGTATCCTCTTTCTATATGAGTTGCAGCTGTCAGAATTGTTGTTCCTTCTGCAAGAGCTGCTGCTATTAAATAAGCTAATCCTGCCCTAATATCTGGCACGTCTATAGGTTCATCTATAGATGTAAGGGGTGTTGGGCCGTGTATCAATGCGCTATGCGCATAATCACAGCCTTTGTACCTACAATCCAATGAACCAAGGCACATCTTAGTAGTCTGTGTTTTAGCTCCTAGTTTGTTTAATACTTCTAAATAACCAAATCGCTGCTCATATACGGTTTCATGTATTACAGACATGCCGTTTGCTTGCGTCAAAAGTGTTGCAAAAGGCTGCTGCCAATCGGTGGAAAATCCCGGATATACATCGGTTTCGATTGTAACTGGTGATAATGCACCTTTACTATAAAATAAGATAGTTTCGGCATCAACTAGTTGGTAACTACCGCCAATTTGGTTATAATATGAAAGAAAATTTCCTAATAGCTCAGGTCTTATGCCGCTTACTTCGATTTTTCCTCCAGAAGCGCATGCAAGAGATGCCCATGATGCCGCTTCTATACGGTCTCCTATGGCGTGAATATTAGTCTTACGTAGCTTTTTTACACCATAGATAGTGAGATTTCTGCCTGAATCCAAAAAAATCTCAGCGCCCATTGATCTTAGCATTGTAATGAGCTGTATGATTTCTGGTTCTATTGCGATATTTCTAATCACACTAGTACCTTTTGCAAGTACACCAAGAAATAAACAGGTTTCAGTTGCTCCAACAGACGGGTAGGGCAGTGTGATGTGTGTGCTGCTTAATCCATTTGGTGCATAGGCTGAATACTTGGAGCCAGTACTTTCAATGGTTGCTCCAAATTTTATTATAGCATCTATATGGAAGTCTACATTCCTCTTGCCGATCTCGTCACCTCTAACTGTTGGAACATCTGCCTTCCCAAACCTATGAAGAAGTATGCCCAAAAGCAATATAGGGATTCTATTACTCTTTGAATCGGGCAAAGTAACGATATGCGAATCAAGATTTCTGGAATCAATTTGTATCGTAGAGCTATCTTTCCAAGTTACCTCTGCTCCTATCGATTTTATGAGTAGTTCAGTTATTTCTACATCACCAATTCTTGGAATATTATTAAGCGTAACTATATCGTTACACAAAAGCGCAGCAACCATCGCTTTTGTAGCGAAGTTCTTCGCACCCATACAAGTGATTTGTCCAGATATTGGTAGTCCACCATTTATTCTGTAACTAATGTTGCTTTGCACTAACCGATCTCAAAATTTTTCTAAAAACAATGGTATTATAAATGTCATATGGTAAGTATACAAGAGAATTCTGAGTAATATGTTGCAAGTAACGTATTGATAGTTATGCTTTTATAAGCTTATTTTTAGTGTCTGCAAAACTTATCTACTTGATCTTTTTGTAAAATTCAGTAAGACTTACGTCTGTAGTACCGCGTAATGATTAGTGTTGTGATTTTTCGTGTGTTCTATATCCCATGTTCTGCTGGTTGCATATGTTGTTTTTTTGTTATATTTAGGAGACATGTCACTGGCCTCTTGTTTTTTAGGAGATACAAAGCTGGTTTATGACTGGTGAAAGTATAGGTATGTGTACTTTTGTTGTTCGGAGTGTGCTGCCAGTTACTACGACATAAGTGCTCAGGTTTTGTTCTTTATATGTGCTCTTGCCTTGCGCATGTGCGCATTGTCTTTGATAAACTGATTGCTTTTGTGGTGTTTGCCGATCTTATATGTTTAACTCATTGAGTTTTACGCTCGATTTAGATTATACATGAATTGCATGTTTTTTCGCGAGCGCCTCGCTAGATTTGTTCTATAAGTTTTATATGAATTTTCCTGTAAATGTTCAGGACTTCTAGTTTTTTGCCTGTTTCTCTTAGCTTTAAGTAATGATTGAATTCTCAAGAACTACTCAATCTGAAAGTGTGGGTCTTTGAATTTTTTGCATTGTACTTGAAAGTAGTTTTACTTTCTAATATGGATGGTGTAGTGTGCTGAAAGCTTTGGAAGTTTGGGTTAAGAGTGTATTGGGAGTGGGTGCGTAAACTTTATCGGTTAGCAAGTAAGTTCCTTGTTTTATTGTAGGTAATAAATTGTGCAACAATTTTTGAAGAATTAGATGAGCAGTCAAGGACTTTAGCTCATTGCATTGATTGTACATTTACTCACTTGTGTTAGATTTTGGATTTTATCTATTGACCTTGATTTAGGTTAGTTTATATGACGTTTGTCGTGATCTTTGCTGAGCATGAGCTTTTGCTTGTCTATATTTCTAATCTTGTTCTAGGTGTGTCTTGCTGAGTTTCTTTAAAAAATGTTTGTTAAATAAGTTGGGTATTAGGGGGATGGTTGTAAGTATCTGACTTTTTGTGTAGAGACCCATTTTTGTAGATCTGTTTAGATATGATAATTCATTTCTTTCAGAGTGTTGTCCGTAATGCTTATGGTTATACTACTTATGGTTTTTACTTTGGTGATTTAACTGCTTTTATTGGCGATAAATCATAGTGTATCCTTAGTTTTTTGTACTGTGAATTTTATGAAAGCTGTACAAAATCTAATATGATATACACTGCTTACTTTGCACAAAATTCTTTTTGTCTCTCTTTTTGTAAAAATGCTCTTGGTTTGTAACGCGGTTATTTAAACGCAGCATTAATACTTGAGTGTGTTTTCATCTCTTTGGGAGATTTTTGTGCTTTTTATTACAATATTATGAATTATTAAAGTTAATAGAATTAATAGCTTATGCATACAAAAAATTGGCGTCATCCTAAAGTCCCTGTTGCTCAGATGTGCGATAATCAAGATTTATTAGAAGAGTCTAGCTTTTTAGGTTTGAATCAGGATCAGGGTGCTCAACAAATGTTTATCTCAAATATAATAAACAATAATGAAGAGGGTGAAGACATGCCAAAAGTTGAGGATCTGAGAACTACTTCTAAGAAGAGAGAAGGTTCATCACTTAAGAGAACAGGGCGTTTCCATGATTCTAGAAATAATAAGCAAACTCAAGATCGTTCAGAACAGAGTGCTTCATCTGATGTTTTAGATTCAAAGAATCAAGGAGTGCAGACAAAACTAGGATATGATTTCGGTGAAAGTCAGCAAGATTATAGTGAAGTACAAGTATGTGAGAATAATATGAATGCGACAAATGACGCGAGTGATAAGAAAGAAACATTAGGAATTCAAAACAGCAAAATCGGTGTTTTGGATTTAACAAGGAGTAAGTCTGAGACTAGGAGATGGACAGATGCTTCAAGTAGAGCAAGTGTTGATAGAAGTAGTGCAGCATATGATGGTAACAACAATAATCAAGCACAAAAAACAATCGTTAACCTTAAGGATGTGAAAAATAAAACTCCTGAAGAGCTTTTAAATCTTGCCGAGTCTTTGAAAATAGAAAATCCCAGTTATTTGCAAAAGCATGATTTAGTTTTCACAATTTTAAAAGTTTTAGCAGATCAAGGAGCCGTAATAGTTGGTGATGGTATGCTTGAAATACTGCAAGATGGATACGGATTTTTAAGATCTTCTGAAGCAAATTATGTACCAGGGCCAGATGATATATATGTTTCTCCAATTCAGATAAAAAAGTTTGCACTAAGAACAGGTGATACAATAATTGGTCCAATAAGAGCTCCTAAGAAAGGAGAAAGGTATTTCGCACTAACTAACATACATATATTAACTGGACTTGAAATATCAAAAAATAGACACAGAGTTCACTTTGATGATTTAACTCCAATATATCCAATGAAACAAATTAAGTTGGAAACTGATTCTCAAACCAAAGATTTAAGCTGTAGAATAATAGATATAGTCGCACCTCTTGGCAGAGGCCAAAGAGCAATTATTGTTGCGCCACCAAGAACTGGTAAGACTATTCTGATGCAAAATATATCGCATTCAATTAGTACAAATTATCCTGAAATCTCTCTGATAGTGCTTTTGATTGGTGAGCGTCCTGAGGAAGTCACAGATATGTCAAGATCAGTACGAGGTGAGGTAGTAAGTTCTACATTTGATGAGCCTTCTTATAGACATGTGCAGCTTGCTGAAATGGTAATAGAGAAAGCTAAAAGAATGGTTGAGCGTAAGAAAGATGTTGTGATATTGCTTGATTCTATCACAAGGCTTGCTAGAGCTTATAACGATGTAGTGCCGTCTTCCGGTAAGGTTTTGAGTGGTGGTGTTGATTCAAATGCACTGCAGAAGCCAAAGAGACTTTTTGGTGCTGCTAGAAATACGGAAGAGGGCGGTTCGCTGACTATTATAGCAACTGCTTTGATAGAAACAGGCTCTCGTATGGACGAAGTCATCTTTGAAGAATTCAAAGGAACTGGTAACTTAGAGATAGTGCTTGATAGAAAGATATCAGATAAGAGAATATTTCCTGCTATTGATATTACAAAATCTGGAACCAGAAAAGAAGATCTTTTAGTTGATAGATCAATACTTTCTAAAATGTGGGTTTTAAGGCGTGTGATGAATCCAATGGGAGCAACTGAATCAATAGAGTTCTTGAATGATAAATTGCGTTATCACAAAAACAATCATGATTTCTTTGAGCAAATGAATATGCAAAAATAATGAGGGAATGCTTTGCAGATGCTAAAAAGACCTTTAGTTGGTATTACAGTGGATAGTTGTAAAGGTGATCAGAATGCTTACTCTAATTATTCATATTATGCTCTGCGTGAGTTTTATTCAAATGCAGTAGTTGAATGTGGCGCTATACCGCTGATTATCCCCTATGATATTACTGCTGCTGGCGAGTATTCAATGCTGCTTGATGGGCTTGTGATCACAGGTGGAAATTTTGACATAGACCCAAAGTATTACAATCAGAATGTGACAAGTAATAGAGTGACTATAAATGAACGACGTACAGCATTTGAATATGCAATTCTAAAAGAAATGCTTGCACGGAAAAAATCTATATTTGGAATATGTGGTGGGCATCAATTAATAAATGTCTTTTTTGGTGGTACCTTGATTCAGCACATACCGGATTCTGTAAAGAATTGTATAGAGCATGAACAAAAAACTCCTAAGCATCTTACAAGCCATGGAGTAAATGTTGCTAGTAACACAATTTTGAGCAATATTTTAGGCACTGATGCTTTTAAGGTAAATAGTTCTCATCACCAAGCAGTGGATAAGTTAGGGAAAGGTTTAATAGCAAGCGCTTTTGCAGAAGATTCAGTAATAGAAGCAATAGAGCATGTGGAACACAAATTTTGTGTAGGAGTACAATGGCATCCAGAATTTTTGACAACAGGTGAAGATAGGAAGTTATTTACTGCTTTTATATCTAGTTGTGTTTAAAAGAAAACGGTAAGAATATTTTTAGGTGCTTATACAAATCTTGGATCTTTATCTTTGCTAAGGTAAAAAGTATGTGCCAGAAGTCTCAGAAGAGGCATGAAATGATGTTTAGGGTGTCAAAATAGCGCTTACAAATACATGATTAGCATTTTTAAAGGCACAAATTTTGCAAGGTATTACGAGTATAGTTGAGTAAATTACTTAAATCCTTCATTACGCAGAGGTCTTAATAAAAAATTTTTCAGAATGAGAAAAGATATTTTAGACTTTTTAAATACGCCAGTGAGCAGCCTGCACCGAATTGGGGATTTTAGAGCTAAGCAATTCGAAAGAATAAAGTGTGTTTACTTAAAAGATTTGGTTACATACTTGCCAATAGATTTTGTGAAGAAGTTGATTTCCCCTAACTTATCTAAGATTAATAGGGAGTGCTATATTGCAACTATAGTCAATATTGACTATTTTAGTAACAAAGCGAATAACTTATCATCTAATTTTTTTCATAATAAAACAGGTAAAAGAGTTCTTTGTATAAATTGCTCAAATGAAAGTGGCCATTTACAGCTTATATACTTTCATAATCCACCTCAAAGCATAAAAAACATTTTAAAAATAGGAAGTGACATCTTTGTTAGTGGAAAACTGACTATAAATGCTGGGAAGCTTCAAGTAGTGCATCCTGATATAGTAGATCTTCCAAAAAGAATAGAGCAAATATCGGAAGTAGAGTCTATATACAGCGCAACAAAAAACTTAAGTTCTAGAATAATAAGCTATGCTGTAAACGAAGCTCTGAATAAGATGCCAGAATTTCCAGAGTTGATACCTATAGATTTATTGAAAAGCAACAATTGGCCTGCAATGAAAGAAGCGTTTAATCTTTTGCATCATCCTGGAAGATTAGTTATGCAACAGGATGTTGAAAAGGCAAAAGAGCGGCTTGCATTTGATGAATTACTTGTGGAACAAGCGAGACTTCAGATATGCCGCAGCAATTATTTAAAGAAATCTAAACGCACGCAAACGTTTAATAATAGAAGGGAGTTATATAGCAGGCTAAAAGAAATACTTCCATTTTCTCTCACAGATTCACAAGCAGAAGTAATAAATGAGATTTTTGAATCTCAAGAATCTGATAATAGAATGGTGAGATTTTTGCAAGGAGATGTTGGAAGTGGTAAAACGCTGGTTGCATTCTGTGCTTGTATTAATGCTATAGAAAATGGTTATCAAGCAGCTTTTGCTGCGCCTACTACAATACTTGCAAAGCAGCATTTTGAAAATCTAAAAGGTTTTGCAGAAGAACTTGGTGTAAGAATTGGGCTTTTGATAGGTGACCAGAGCATTGCGGATAAAAGAAGAAGTTGTGAGATGGTGGCAAACGGTGAAATTCAACTGATTATAGGAACTCATGCGATTTTTCAGCCAAATGTAGTATTTAAAGATCTAAATCTTGTTGTGATAGATGAACAACATAGATTCGGAGTAGAGCAACGGATGAGTTTAATCAATAAGGGAGATAAATCCGATATATTGATGTTATCAGCAACTCCAATACCAAGGACCATGACACTTATTCAATATGGTGACATGGATATTTCTATATTGTGTCACAAGCCATCGAAAAGAAAGCCGATAATCACTACATTACTTTCTAAAGGAAAAATAGAACAATTGCTTAGTAGAATTTCTGAGATAATAAGTAAAAATCAAAAAGTATATTGGATTTGTCCGCTTATAGAGGAATCGGAAAAGCTAGATCTTGCAAATGCTGTGAAGAGATATGAAATGCTAAGTGAAATTTTTCCTACTAGCTTAGTGCACAGCAGAGTTGCGCAACAAGCGCAAGAAGAGATAATGCAGGATTTTAAAGATGAAAATGGCAGGGCAAAAATTTTAGTTGCTACGACTGTTATAGAGGTTGGTGTTGATGTACAATCTGCGTCTGTAATAGTGATAGAAAACCCCGAGAGGTTTGGGCTTGCTCAGCTTCATCAATTAAGAGGTAGAGTAGGTAGAAATGATCTTCAGTGTTATTGTGTGTTGCTTTATGGGAATGCACTTTCTGAAGTTTCTCTTCAGCGTTTAAAGATAATAAAAAATTGTGACGACGGTTTTGAGATTGCAGAGCAAGATTTAATGCTTAGAGGTGGCGGTAGGGTATTGAGTAATCAGCAGAGTGGTTTGCCCGAATTTAAAGTTTTAAATTTGGAAAAGCACGGGCATTTTATAGAATCCGCTGTAAAACTTGCAATAGAGCTAGTGGCTGCAGAAAGATATGAGGAAATTAATACGCTGAGTTGTTTGTTTAATAAAACGTAAGATTTAAATAGCGCGAGTTGTTAATTAATATTAAAAACCCGAATTATGGATTATCGATATGGTATGTATTAGTAATAGATGGCTTTGTAGCCTTTAGTTGATAAGTAATTA
>JARQTJ010002472.1:0-12209 GCA_030142635.1 Trachelus troglodyta | reverse complement strand
ATCTTCGTAATTGTATGGGACAGGATAATTTAGGGATTACTTTGAAATACATAATCTTGATGTATCATATGTTTCTAAACTGCCTCGCATTTAAAATGATTAAATGCAGAAAAATCATACTAATAACGATATCAAACCCTTCATAATTAATTAACATGTCTTTTGTTTTTGTTTCAGGTAATTGGTATAATTTGTATCATCTGTGCGACTCCGCTGGGTGTTCCTGCCACATACTGGTTTCTATTCGTCGTATGGACAGTGTTCTTAGGAAATCTCCTTTCGGTGGTCCTTTACATACTGTCAATCGATAAAAAAATGAAGCTACCAATTAATTGGTATCTTGTCGTAAGTTCTTATAAAATTTTTTAGTATTAGCATTATTAAAAAAACATATATATGTTACAGGAATTACTGGATACAACATTGATAATTATTCTGTACGCATCAGCGTTTATTCTACAACTGTCAGCTTGGTCTCCTCTTTATTACCATGATTACAGAGGGGTTAATATTGCTGCTGGAGTACGTATAATACAGTTCAAGCCATTAGTAATGCAAATGATCTTGAATTTTATTATTACTGTATATTTCTTCTCCGTTCTCAGGTTTTCGCCATGTTTAACACCATTGCATTTGCAACAGGAATGTATTACCATTACCTTGATTGGAAAAATACTAGCACTCGATGAAGATACAAATCTTGTGCTATTCCGCTGACAGTTCAGTCGACTGCGCAGATCTTTAAAAACTCCCGTCTCGATCCGTCGATTGCAGCGCGATCTGGAAGGTATTTAAGGTACCTACCGGAAACGACGAAGACCACAATTAGCCCGGAATGGCCATGGCGAACTAATTTCGTAGCATATCGAAATGGACATTTTATACTTATGCTTTAGTCTAGTTATAATCCGTCTACCTCACAAACATGGCGATCTTTCGCTTGAACTTTAAAGAAGACAATAATTACAGAATGGAGATTGAAAACCAAGCAAATTTATGTTACATATTTACACACGTATTCTTTGACGAATTTATGATATCTCGGATAAACTTGCAAATGGCCGAAATATACATACATTAAATAATGTCCGCAGAATATTTTTATACGTGACGCCATGTTACTAATTTTTGCTGAGTAACGTAATGAATATTCATTTTAGTTCTAAACTATAAACTGTAGCATTTTTAATGGGCTTCTATATCATTCAGTTGCGACATACATATATTAAATGCGTCGACGTGAGTATCCGTGCAATCAGCACAGTGTGAACGTGCCTTAAGGATTGATGCGAAAATCGTTTTATTTTCTGTCGCAGCGAATAGTGCAGAATAACCGATAAGGCTTATCCATGTCAGATTATCATATAAGGTATTGTAAATAAAAAGATGCTGTCACACAGGGCGACGCAGAGAGTTCTTTTACGAAGTAAAATATGACGTCTATACACTCAACAACCTGTTATAATTGGTTAAAATCATCAATGACGTTCCCATGGGCGGGGTTGCATGTACATACTTTGCTGTTTCCCAAAGTTTCATTATAGGGTGTGCTGGTGCATAAAGTAACAGAGCAGCAGTCGGTATAAAACAAAGTGTAGCTGTTGGAAATACAGATCACCGTAGATAAAGTCTTTTTCCATATTATCACTGAGTTCTTGTCTAAACTCCTCTAAAAATTTTAATAGTGTATGTTCAGCCTCTACTCGGCTGAGTCTGTGGCTTCATGTCTATTATTGTATCTATTTTATGGACCTTTGTTTGTCGATTGGAACATTTATATAGGAGTTCGAATCGGCTTACACGATTTTGTACAGTCTTCACCCTAAAAGAATATTTCGAATTTATTAAGAAAACGTTAAGAAAAAAAATTTGTACTTGGAACAGAAATGAATAAGAATGACTTGCCCGTGAAAACATCGATTTATTCTTATCTCGAAGTTACGTCAATCTAAGCATCAATGATCACGAAACAATTCTGAAATTCCTCCTTAATGACACAATCAAATTTTCCATTGAGATAATCATAATAGAGTACACGTATCTTAACTTTGTATGTGATAAAAAAAGATATCTATCGCAGGATATTCCTATAATTATTAAATAATTCTCACGACTTTCACGATAATAAATATAATACTATAGCCAAACAAAATGTAAGCGCTGATCTAAAAAGTACAAAAATTTCTCTGATACAAATAAAAATATTTATTCTTGATTACAATCGATGTTGTACTTGCATAATATTTATAGAACTATATATAAATAACAGAAACTGGTTGCAAGGCCGCACATCCCACAGGGCCAATAACCCCAGAAGACCTACAAAGGGATTTCATACTATACAGCAAAGCCTAAGAGAGAAATAGCCGATTGGAGCCCAGTTTAGTAATCGCGTTTCACGCAATACGAACAGTGGCAACCGGTTTCCCCTCCAGGTTCCAAGTTGTTCCACGCCATTGGCCACGACAAGACCTAGAAGTAGGTAACTTAAAGAAACAAAAGAGAAAAACGAAAGATTTCGACCGAGTGCCCGGGAAACGTAAAACGCAGAACACGAGTAGTGGGAGAAAAAAGACTTAAGCACACTCAGCCACTATTTTCTAGATAACCGTGTACAACGCGAAGAGTGTGGCTGAGAAAAGGCACAAGTGATGGAAGTGCCAGAGGAAGAAAAGTGCGAACAACCAAAGTATAGAAACCCAGAAGGGCAGAGAGCAGAAGTATAGAGCTCTTCGCCTGGTAAGCCGCTGTTGGCCAACAGACTTTACCACGTCGAGCTAGTCTATTCCGTGAAGTTGGTGGGAGTATAGCTGCCCGCCAAGTATCCCCGGGTGTTCAGTGAAGTGTCCACCGTCCGGACCGATGATACTCGCGAGTTTAACAGGTGTTTTCAAGTAGTGACAAAGTGAACTCTGCAGTCAGTCGTATATTCCATTTGGTAGATCAATTAGTTATTTGGAGGAAGCGTCGTTAAATGTTATTAATTTTTTGTTTCATGATCAAACAGAGTGCGCGCGTGATATCCCACTTGCCTTCCTCCTCTACCTCTTCTCCCGGTTCGCGTTCCCCCCCGCACGTCCATTCGACTCCCTACCTGCAGGAGGTGACGTTCTCGTAGAAGAGAGTACGCTCAGTGGAGACTCTGCCTCTTAACCGGATTGTGTTGAAACTCTTATAAACGTTACGCGTACATAGAACATGATGACGGAGACCGTCGTGACAGTGCAGGACGCGCCGAGCAATAATGCCAACAATCCTAGACAAACGCCGACCGTTAAAACTGATCCAGGTCAGCGAGGTATATTGGCCGGGATCACCATTAATGTGCTCTACTTGAAGACTATACCAGGAATCATCAAGATTGTTCAGCTGGTGAGTTATTGAGTGATTTTATTTTTCTAATAAGCGAAATCATATTTTCTTTCAAGACTGAGTATTGTTATGACTCCTTTCTTTTCTTGTTTATTTCTTTCTCAAAGCTCTACGGATAATCGAGATCGCACCGACTGAGAGAAGGTAACCGTTAGATTAGCACGAAACGCGCTTTTATTCCTGGAACAAGATCGTTTATCGTTTCGTGACCTCCTCGGAGGGAAAGGTCCCGTTAATTGCAGGACAGTTGTTACTACTTCTTTCTTTTCATTTTTCTCTTTCTCTCTGCCAGGATTGACTATTCGCTCTTTACGGCGTGACTCCTTCCGCGTTGGCAGGCATAGCTGCACTCGGGCATTTCTTTTAGAACTGTTTCATTTCTATGATGCCTTCTTGGACAATTGCCAATTTCGAAAGTGGAATTTATCATTAAATTTTTACAAGCGGGTCTTTCCATTATTCATATTTCACGGGTTGCTATGACGGTTTTAAAACTTAAGAATTGCAATACTTATGCTTCACGTTTGCCATCGTATAGCACTAATAATAGAACACAGGTGCATTTTGTCGTATAACCTCAAAAAATATATATTATTTTTCTTTCCTATCGATGCCATAGATATACTGATAACAATGACTCAACTTACTTTCATTGAAGGTTAGATAATCATTGGTATCATCGAGTCAACGATGAAGTAATAAAAGGAATAAAATGAAAATTATCTTTGATTCATAATTAAATTATTCAATTAATAAAATTTATATTTAGCGATCATTTTTGAAATTTTTCGAACTTAATACAACGCATTACTAGCCATTTAATATACTGTATAGTCGATCCACTATTTTATCAGTCTCCAACATTCTAATCGCATTGCAATTCCGTCTCAGTATATAAAATATCCTAAGTGCCGTTCCAATAAACTAGTCTCCTTACATAATATAGAAACGTGAAATTTCATTAGAATTTCACGAGACACACCCGTTACATACGTTTCTCACAGGAAACGCTGATTAACCAGATTTCGCATTTCGCCAAAGCAATTCAATGTCTCGTAACGTCCAACAACTGTTTATACAAAATGATCTTTCCTATAGTGGACGAAAAAAAAAAGTAATATTCACACATTTTACATCGAATCGCGTAGAAGGATATAAATAGTATCAATACTAAATATAATCTCTATACTCTCTTCGTGCTAACTCTCTTCCTCATCCCCGACTCAGTCGGCTGGGAATTAAAAAGAAACCTCGCGCTAATGCTTGCACAATGTCGGAGAAACGTAAACGCGGGTACTAAAGGTACGTACACACTAAAGTTACACGCATGGCTTAGAGCGTGACGTTGAACCTGCACCGGCACAACTGTATAACGGTACATCATCTATATATATACACACAGCATATAACATAGTACAAGACATAAAATGTCGTTTCTATTAATGAAATAGTTTTAACGAATTTCCGCAAGTAAATTTCCAAACGTTTAACGCAGCGTAAACATACTTTTTTTTTGTAACAGTAAAGAATACCGTTTGAACGCCAGAAACTCACTGTATCCTAGAAGTCATTGGTATCGATTTCTTTAAATAAATTTTATTACTTTCAACAGATTAGCCGCTAACCAACATATGTAGACATACGAGTGTGACAAAAGAGAGATATTAGAAAATTGTTTTTACGTAGGCTAATTATAACTATCAATATTTTTATTAATAATTTGAATACTTCTCCTCTTAATTTCTCATATAAGATTTCGATCGTTCATAATGATTCGAGAGTTTAGATATTTTGTATTTATATAATATCCAATCGACTTCTTCACTGTATTGAATCCACATGCCACTGCGCGTGCATCTAAATATCGTTCTCCATCAGATTCAGCGTCACGCGTAGTTTTTACTATCTACTCAGAACGCGATACGGCATAATGACTTTCTCCAGTTACCGCATTAATTCCGCAGGACGTTTCCGCGTGCTGAAAAATACGGTCGAGAAACCTCGACGTTTCAGGAAGCGCACGAGACGGTCGAGTAGACATACGATAAAAATGTAAAAAATAAATAAAAATTCGTAAAGTGCTTAAATGAAAGGTGACTTTTTGGCTCAAATTTCTATCGTTCTTAAAAAAAAAGAGGTAAAAAATGCTCTGATGCAATGTGACGTAACAGCCGTATATAGTTACAGGTCCACGTGAAGCGTTACCATAACCTTGAAGCGATGAGGCGTTTCTATGGTCTTGAATGATAAATAATGATAATGACGATGGATTATATGCATATTCAAAAAATTAATTCTTATCACGTGGTATCAATTCTCTTTTGTCAATCTACTATTATGAAACGGTAACCTGAAATTTCGATCAACCGTTCCCGTTCGTCATGTTGAATCAAAGAAGACCGTACATGTCCATCAACGTATATCGCTGTCCATACGTGGCGTCCCACTTAAGCGAACGCCTATGTCTCTACAGCCTTATACCAGCACTTCCAGCAACGGTATCGAAGTCCATTCATTTAGAATTCAAAATGTCCTTGGCTGGTGACAGACACGCTTCTTTACACGGTGCACCATCCGGTCCCACGTATGAAACCCACGTGCCCATTCTGACCTACACGTTAGTGAAAAATCATCCGAGATTTACCTTAAAAGCAATATACAGTAATTTTAATAATTAAAAAATAATTTAAAAAATATACATGGCTGAAATCGCCAATCGAAAATTTTCACTAGAATTTTGAAACAGAGTGTAATAAAACGATCGTATACCTATTTTAACAATTATATACGATAGTCTTGCCAACCTTTTTTTTTAAGTCGAATTTGGCAATGCGTTGTTCCGTCTAACAAACAGTATCTTAGGATTTGTTATGTTACATTCAGATCTCATTCTACGCGGGTTTCACATGTCTTTGGTAGATACATGGCAGTATGTGGCACACTGGTTAATATTACTTCCGTAATAAAATTAGGCGCAGTTTTAGAGGTGACATTGAATTTGCGTGGGACCACTAGGTCAATTTATACGATCGCTTTGTATCAATGTAATGATTATTCTATATAGCTGGTTACTCATAGCGGCTTACATATTGGTATGTTGGGTATACGTCATGTATAAACAGAATGAGGATTTTTGAATTAAATTATGTATTTTTTGCAACAAAAAAGTTATTCGGTCGATGGTACGACATATCACGGTTCGATAAAACTTGTCAACTTCCGGTGAGAAAAGTTAAACGCCTTATCTACATCCGTTTGCGCGGCTAATATGCTTTCTTAAGTTTTCCCCTATGCATGTAGGCTTCGATTGTAGGTAAAATCGCGAGAGTCCAGTTTCCTTAAAGATTATTTTTATTGGGAACGAAGCATGTTATTTTTAGCACGGACGAATGAGTTAGCCGAAACAGACTTTTATTCTTTTTCGAATTTTTCTTTATTCTCGAAGGACGCAGTTCTATTTCCCAAATAGACGATTCATGGTAACTTTTATAGTTCCGTCGATACGTCGTCATTCAGGTCATGGCAATGCAAATGCATTTCTGAGTGAACGTGGGAAACGTTGTGAACGGGGTCTTAATGCAACCTCGTATCTGAACACGCATCTGATATATATTCTCAGATATTACAAAAGCCCCACAGGGAAATTGCGTCGCGTCATCGTCTAATTTAATAGGAAAATAAAATTTAAAAATACATTTATTGTCCTGGGAATGGTCGCCTGATTTTGCACCTCGTTTAAAAAGCATTGAATCAACGTCTCACCCTGCGCGGCTATTCCCGGGTCAATTGTCATATAGCTATTTTTCAAAATCAATCGAAGCGTTTTAATCGCGATACATTTTCACACGTTCCTATGTCGTTAACAGGTACGCGGATATTATTATAGAAAGTATTAGTCACGCCTGCCTTTATTTACTTCTTTACGTTACTCCCATATGTCTGCTACACTTATCCAGAGAAACAATTCATAAAAAATGGCATTACGTTACCAACGTGTGAAACTAGATCTTTCATGGGCCACGGTATGGAGATACATCCGATATCTCTTATCACCCACGCCACACATTTAGTCAGAATTACGCAACTTCAATGACGTTGTTCCTGCCTCGTTGTCACAGTCTATAATATACCGGGTAGGTGTTTTCATTCTATGCAACGCTCGTGTACAAATGCTGGTATGTACAGCTATGTACAAGGACATGCCGCGCCTTGGTATTTACATGGTTACGCCTGCTGATATGTGTAGCTATATACCGTGTCACACATCATTTATGTATGTATAGCGGGATTCTGGTCGGTTTTGTGAACAGAGCAATAATTAAATTCATCGACTCGATTACACGGTCGCGTTACGTTACTCGTCCAATGAACCTTAGTTAATTGTGCCAGTTCAAAGCGTGCAACTCACTTTTGAAAATTCTTCACCCACAGACCATCGCAAGTCAGCCCTGAGCATGTTTTTTCTCCTCTTCTTCGGCCAGCTTGAAATGTAAACACAGACCGGGGTAAGCTGATTAGTGATCCACGGCTACCCGAGCGGATTGGCCACGGGCCAAATCAAACAAGTCGAGGTGGTTAGAACAATTTTTTCATTCTCTTCTCTTTACTTACCCACGCGAATTTCAGATCACGTTTCACAAGGTCATAAGTTAGAAGATCGTTTGTGTAGATATGCTGTTTTCTTTACCGAGAAACGCCACGAGACGTCCTTCACGTTTATTTGTAAATTTATGTCTCTTTGGTCGGCTTCTCTTGCATACAGCCAATGACAATTATGCAGTTCTACTTTGGATGGGATCTGGACGGCTCAACACCGTTGAGACGATTGAAGTCAACAACACTATCTAATTTTTTGAAATGATTGTAGGTTAGGTTAAGTTAGGAATTAAATATATATATATATATATATATATTTTAGACGACGATAACAAATATTTACGCAGTATCGTTATCTTGCAATCATTATATGTAGAACATTCGATTATAATGACGTCATGACTCTTTCAATCATTATCTGCAGACAAAAACGTACCGATCAGATCCTGATCCGAACATGACGATAACTACGATGTTGAACTCGATAATCTAATACAATGATTTCCACTGTGACGAGTTTGTCGTGTCTTCTTCCTATTCTTAGAAGTGATGCGGATTCACACACGTACGTAGGTAGTTTGTGGCGATATACGCCGAGTGCATAATATTGTTTTCACGAAGATTCGACGCACGCGATATCCTTGAGAGAAACGGCTACTTATTACCTATAATACGTCGCTGCGATGAAAAGTCGCCAATCGACATTTTTTTGTCTTTTTTTTCTTTTACGTGTTACGTCGTGTAGTTCGTTATTACGTTTTAACTCGCGCTTATGTACGTATATATCAGCGTGTGCGTTTTACGTACTAAATTCAAATTGTCGTAACGGTCGCTGCGCGAGCGCGTGTGCGCAGAAGTATTTTTCTTTTTCTTCGAAAGGCACGATCGGTACGCACGTGCGTATATTTAGAGTCAGTGACAT
This sequence comes from Trachelus troglodyta, assembly GCA_030142635.1. Taxonomy (NCBI): domain Eukaryota; kingdom Metazoa; phylum Arthropoda; class Insecta; order Hymenoptera; family Cephidae; genus Trachelus; species Trachelus troglodyta. The sequence continues at coordinate 3,319 of JARQTJ010002472.1, read as the reverse complement.
TCGTATGTTGCTTTCTGGTACGTGTACCGAGCATGCAGGATCTTAAAAGGTCAGCAGCGTCGATCTTTCAATAGAATATTCTATGCGGAATTAACAAACTACGTTTCTCTTTTTTTTTCTACTCGTCTCCTTTCTCGATTCATTCCGATACCTTTTCTTCTGGCTGAGTCTATTTTATTCACGACTTTCGATCGCGGCTAGAATTTATTGAACGCTTTGCACGTTACACACTCCGTGATACGTAATACACGTATTTAGTTACACGACTGCTCCTTCTCGATCTTCGACGAAAGGAGAAATTCCTGCGTCAGTGTTCAATTCCACAATGACGGACGTCCACATTTACGTTACCTTGCATATTTTTTCTTTTGGATATCATGCAATCCCAAGTTTTATAAAACGGTATAAAAATTGTTGGTTAATCTACCCTATATTCATTGTTCTATGTTTTTTCTTATATCTCGTTGATTATCTGATTATATTTTATCATCTGATACAGGAATATACATTAAAATGTACTTCGGGAGAAAATTTTCATTGAAACCAACACACTGCCTTGCAGTATTACTCACGTAGAATATACTTTAAGGTGAGTGTGTGTAATATGGAATAAGTATGAACGCACCTTTATTCCTTTATTACGCATGGATACAGGCAGAATGGTTTGATCAATATTTCTAGTCACAACTGTACTGAAATTCCATTCGTAATGTGCAGTCTGAAACGAAAATGTCCGGAAAGCGGGTTGAGTGGCAGCTGAGCTGGTTGGCGCTCGATGAAAGTATTGAGGACACCGTGCATCTTCAGTTGACAAAAGAGACACAACGCGTCCTGGGTTGTGCTATAGGCGAAGACGTATTTCTTGAGTATCCGTGGGCGTACATTCCCCAGCATCTTGTGAAAGGATTGGCAAACCAAGATGGCTCAGGTCTTGATTCTGTTCGTGAGAGAATCATCAAATACGAAGAGGAGTATTTCCTTGTCGGATACGCCTCCACTGAGCTGGACTCCACCAGCTACGTCATCTGCTCGACGGAAAATGCTCGCGATAGGATACGCCGTAGGAATCGTGAGATCACCATGAAGATCATCGCCAAGGCTGACAACATGGTTCGCAAGACTGCCAGACCCTGGGTATCTCGTGGCAGCGAGCTCGAGGTCGACCAGACCTTCGCTGTCAAAAGTAGGCCACTATTCCAGGTTGAGATCTGTTTACCTACTCATCTTCTGGGAGAGTCTCGCCAGCTGGCCGGACGTTCCGCCGACGATGCCAGAGACGGTTACGTTAAGATTGTTCCTCGTTTTGAAAAATTTGACAATATTTCTATGAAGCTAATATCCAAGTGTGTTCAGACTCATTTGCCAGGGCAGGAGGTCAGCGTTCAGACGTATCCTGGATACCCAAAACGTGTTTGGAGTCAATATGAGTACGAGTATACGATTCCGGAAATGGAGTATAAGGAGGAGGATGACCAAGAGGAAGAATTACAGAAGGGCGAAACTGCAGAGGACGTAGGAGAGGACGAAGACGTGATAGTCGAGAGGAAAAAACCTTTGGAAATATTTTTGGAATCTCGCGCCAACGAAATGATTGAAACTATCAGATACAACGCGGCTATCAATATGCACAGAAATGATATTACTGAACTTGCTCGTGATCCCTTACGAGATACTGTACCTAAAAATATTATGGTTTATGAAGAGTATCAATCTTTTATTGATCTTGCTTTCATGCAAGGTAAAATTATATCTGGTGTTTCTTGGCATCCTTGTCTCACAGGAACTGCTGCCGTTTGTTACACAGAAGTTTCCGGTTGTGGTTTGGTACAGAAATTAACGGAAACCCGTTCGACCAACTGTGATCTGAATTCATCCGCGTTAATATGGTCGTTTTCGGATTACTTGCATCCAATAATTGTACTTGAGGATTTTAGGGAAGTTATTTCACTGTCTTTCTGTCCTTTTAGGGAAGATATTATTGTGGGAGGATGCACAAATGGACAGATTGTTATTTGGTATCTTGCGGACAGTTTACGAAGTGTTCTTGAGAAACAGAGTGATACGGGTGATGAGTGGTCGGTTTCAAAGATATTAAGATTGCCCGTGATTGCCGCTTCTAACAGAGTTCAATCTCATTCGTTAAGCATTCGAAATATTCAATGGCTTCCGACAAATTATCAGGTAGAGTCCGATGGTAAATTATTAAAACTTACTGAAGAAACGAGTCTTCAGTTCATGACAATTTCTGAAGACGGTTGCATTGCATTTTGGGATCTTTGCTGGCAACCAGTATCCATTTCATCTCCGAAGCTAGTCAAAGCCATATTCAAAACCGTTAATACTCTTACCGAGAAGAATTTGAAAAATTTGAATGGTATCCTTAAACCGATTTACCGTGTGCATATACAGCTTACAAAAGAAAGTCCAAGTTTCATACCTCTTAGTCTACAGGTATCAGCTCCCAATTTTTTATTGGAAAAAACCGATATATCTGTAGAGGATCAGTTTGATCTTTCCAAGGTGAAAAGGTTCTCTGTTAAATTGGACAAATCGAAAGACACCTTCACGAGAATGTTCTGGATTGGAACTCTGGAAGGGGATTTTCTGATTTGCACCTGGGAAGGTCACGAGTTCAGTACCGAAGTGGCATCTTCTGAAATTTCCAAAATAACAAATCGGAGTGCAGCTCACGATGGTCCCGTGATTGATATAAAGAGATGTCCTCAGATGCATGAAATTTTACTAACTATTGGTGGTCACGTGTTCGCCGTGTGGAAAGATGACTTTTTGGACAGTCCGTTATTCTGGCGAAGAAGATCCTGTCGTTATACAGCTTGCAGCTGGAGTAGTAGACCGGCTATTTTTTTAGTAGCCGCACACGATGGCACTCTGGAGACTTGGGATATCCGTTTTGATACCAAGGAGCCAGTATTCTTGCAGACTATATCCGGCAAGTCTATAACGGGACTGTATCTGCACGTGTTGCCGACTGCGCGGAGTCTCATTGGCGTTGGCGACGGCAACGGCGCCTTTCGGGTGTTTGTGGAACCAGAGGAATCTGCGGAGGAACTTACCGACAGGGCGGCATGGTTTCGCGAATTTGTGACTCATGAATTGTCGAGGAAGCGGGAATTTTTAAAATGGCAGAACGGGTACCTGACGAGTGATGGTAAAGCGCTGGAACGAAAATCTGCGAGAATTGCCGAAGAAGCCCGAAGGAAACATGAGGAAGCTCGGGAAATATTTCAGAAAGAACAAAGAGAATTGGCAAGGATTGAAGAGGAGCGCCGGTTACGTAACGTGCCCATGTCGAAAGCGG
>JARQTJ010002471.1:0-12553 GCA_030142635.1 Trachelus troglodyta | reverse complement strand
TAGTGACTTAAGTACTTGGCCTCAATAATATGATTTCAATACTTTTTGTTAGAGGAATTCACAGCACTCCTGTACTTTGCGTAGTTTTTTACACGTAAGTGTTTTTTAGGGGATTTTAATATTTACTTCAAAGAAGTCGCTGCCGAAGGAGTTACTGGCGTTCGCTATTACTGACAGAGGACTGTATGAATCCATTATTTTTCCTGCACTCGTATATGTCACCAGGAAGGCGCACAGCACTGCCAGGCGTATGGAAAATGGTCCCATTGAATCACGACGAGTGAAGATACTGGATGATGAAAAATCCTTACTGCCGTCCTATCCTGCCGTTCTACCACGCATTTTATTTTAGTTTCAAGCAAACGACGTGATCCGTATATTTATAGACAGTACAGGCGCGGTCGTTTCACTTTCATTGCCATTATTAAGGAAACCATTCCACACAGCATTTAATACCCACAGGATATCCAGAATATATCCTCAGTACCTAAATTGATGTCCATAATATATCCCAAATTCCTGTACTTGACAGAAAAGAATTGAGGTTTATTTAGGAAGAATGCGACTTATGTTTATGTTCAGATTTACGTTAATATTATATTCATTTGTTACAGTATGTTCATGTATCGAAAATACGTTAATTAGCGATAAGAAAAAATGGATAAAATTGTACATGTAAACCGTCGTACGGAGTGGCTCGGACGCGGCAAAAGACGGATGGCTGTTTTGTTCGTTCGGGGTTTCCTGGTTATGCGCGATGACTGGTGGACTGACTCTTGATTGCGTAACCTAGCGAGCGCTGGAAACCATGCGGGTTCCCGTGGCCTTGTGTGGCCGTATTATCCCACCTTCGGCTCGGGTTTGCGTTGAAGCCAATCTGAGGCCGCTAAAGACCTGAGTAGGAGAGTCGTCTTTTGACACTCGTGAAGTTCATCGCGCGCACGGAATGAGTACAGCCTGGGGCCGCTAGGGGGACATGTGGGACCAGTGACGTTGGCCCCGCCAATAACCTATGAAAGGTCGCTGATCGGAGTTGCCAAAAGGAACGTCGCGCACGAGTAGAGGGGGGCTATTTCCCACGAAGAGGGGAGATCGTGCATAAAAGGGGGGAGTGCTGACCGCGACGGCACCGTCTTAAGTTTACCGCGAGCCACGTCAAAGTGAAAAAAAATAAATAGAAATGCAAAACATAATAAAAAAGTGGTACCTACCAACCTCTATCCGACGTAGTTCTTACTTGTGGATATTCTGTGGATATTCCGCAATTCGTCTGGAAACCTATACATTTCTGAAGTGCATGTATCAGAAGTGATAATGAATTTTCAGTATAAAATTAGTAGGTGGCAAAACCGTAACATTAAAAGAATGAAAGTAGTATCGAAAGAATCTTGCTGTCCAGTTAAACATGTTGTATGTCAAGTTCTACGTCGCTATAAAGTTTCACTATTCGTTGGCACTAGCGGAATAGTATCGGATTGGCCAATAGTATACATTTGTTAGTAGAATGGCCGGTCAATGCGGGTTAGAGGTGATTCCCTGCCAGGAATTCCAAAGTACCTACTTTGAACGTACTAATAGTATTCTAATACTATATGTTTGTTATTAAGCTTTTACCGTGATAATATTTTACGAGTTATTGGTAATATGCTCCTTATAGAAAGTTGACATTGGGTTTGAGTTTGATGACTGGCATAATGAATGAAAATTTAATGAAGCTTAAATGAAGCTGCAGCTATTTTAGGTCAAATTGCAGCATTATCCCTACCACCAAGCAGTAATACAGCTCTGATAATAATTATTTAGTGACATATTATTTATTTCACGCAACACTCAAGACAAAGGTGATAGGATTATCACGTTAAAGAACGTCACTGAAAACGCCACACACACCAAACAAGGATGAAAATAAGTAAAAAATGAATGATTTAAAAGAATATTAAAATGTAATAGAGGAAGTTGAAAATATTTGTATGTTTTACTTTATATATTTTGTACATGCAATCTCGATCCGATTCCTTTTGTGTAATTATTTCCCTTAACTTCATAATTATTTAACCCAGCAGACACGATGATACTAGTGACGCACATGTTAGTTGCAATGTCAGCCTTCCTTTTCGTCATAACAGGGTTATATAATATCACAGATAATTAACGTTTGCGTCACACGTAATATGTGTTTGCGGGGAATATACATTTTCATAAATATGTCTAACTCATTATATATGTGCATTATTTTCCTCTTATCAATATAGTGTATCGTGTAATATACGAAAAAAAAACACAAATATTCTTTGAAAATAAATATCGTCCATGAAGCTAACATCGTTTCTTGGTTTAACCCTCCAACACTCGCTGTGGGGTCTTGAAGACCCCAGATATTTAATTCTTCGCAACATTCCTTAAATAATTTCTTTTTAATATTATCTATTTATTAATTCTTGACGATCACGTAGGGTCACAGTCATCTCAATCTAGCATGTGATCCTTTTGGAAACTCTGCTATAGCGTGACCATTAAGAGTTGATTGGCACTGAATTTGAGCGATAAAAGAAATTGATATTATTACTTACATGTATAAACATTAATTGCCAGTGATAAACATTACTATTAAATAAATAAAAAATTCTTCTACCATACTTTAATATCACATTATAAATATATATTATAAATTTATACATATAAATTGTTTACGTATTAAAGCACTGTAACTGTAATTATTTATCAGCATATAAAAAAATGCGTTTTTTTATCTCGTAAACTTTGTTCTTGCCTTTCTTTATATTATATCTATGAAAACTACATAGACTACGTTTAATGGTTTACGGTTCAGTTAATACTGACCTAAAGGAACAGTCAAACCATACAAATTTTTACTTGTAAAGAATATTTGGGATTGGTCAATTCTTTTAGATCAGTATTAACTAACCTGGTTCAAGAACGTCGTGGAAAAGTAGTTATAGTCTATAAATCGAACGAAGCGACACTGTTGATTTAATTCACAGTAGCTATGTAGTTAACGTAACAGTTGTTTCTCACAGGTCTTTTACTTGGCCGTTGAAGAGAGTCGTATTCAAACTGCGACTGATAATGGCGTAATAGAATGGTCGATCCACTTTAAGAATTGGCGGGCTCGAATATACTGCAAATTCCATTCCTACCACAGATGAAAATTGAATGAGACATAACATCAAACATTACAACAAAAAATAGGGTGAAACAATATTGTCGTCGATAGTAAAACCCACGTGGTAATATTTCATTGAGCTTTTAGAATAAAATAATAATATATTGTGAAATATATCGTTACGACTTTATTCAAACGAATCTGCTATATGTATGACGAAGGTGCATAGACATTGTTACTAAACAGAATAATATTAGAGGAACGACTAATGACTACGTTTACACGGCGGTCGTAAAACTGTTTAGTTAATCCTGATCTAAAGGAATTGACCAATCCGAAATACTTTTTACAAGCAGAAGTAAATATGATTTGTCTGTTCCTTTAGATCAGTATTAACTGGCCGGTTCAGAACACCGTATAAAAGGAGTCAATGATAACAAAGTAGAAAATTCCAAGGAAGAAAATATAATCATCTGACCGGAAGTCATCAGTGATTGGGTAGCATAGCTGGGTAGCACATCTTTACTTGCTGGTCTTACTGTGCTAACGCGCGAATTTTTAAAAGAATTATTATTGGATGTGAGTCTCCAATGAAAAAATGTCCAGGAGTTGTTTCGTGTTTCATGATCAAAGTGTGAAGCTTATAGATATGATTTAGGATTGTGCAGGCATCCGTGGAAGAGGGTTAGGATTTGTCCGGCACTTGAATACTGATGACGTGATGACGCTCAATGATAGTATAGTGAAATGGACAACCAACAGGACTTGGTAGTACAACAAGAGGAGCGTGGTATGATTGAACGGAAATGAATGATGAAATATATTCTTTCATAAAATGTGTAAAAGCATATTAATGAAATACCTATAAAGGAAAAGGGAACTACTCATTGGATTTCTAAAAATTTAAAAAGTTCCCTTTTCAGACAGTCTACAAGTGCTACCATTCCGATAACCGTACTCCGACTCATTCTAGAGGGATGGCGTATTCGAGCAAGCTCATCAGTAGTAAGCAAAAAAGCGAAAGAAAAAAGCTACAGAGACTTTGCATACTGAATTTTCAAACTGCACCATCTTCGATAGTTCATCCCATAACTAAAGAGAAATAAAATACAGAAAAGAAAAAAAAGAGCAAATAAAATTCTATTGAAGACACGAACCCTAGTAGCGGATCTTCGAACATAGATAAGTGAAGTTCATAGGATTAAAAAGAAGATGAAGAGAATAGCTTCGCCGATCAAGTCAGAGGCTCATAAAAGAGGGGGAAGATGGAAGATAAATGGATGTAAGGATGAGGTATGAATGAAAAGAATAGAAGAAAATGACTAGAATGACTAGAATGTTACTTACCGGTGGCTGCAGCAGCTTCGCTGCCGTCTTCATTGACCTCGATGAAGGCTTTCTGGACGACCTTGCTCACCTTAAGAGGGACATCCGAAATGCCTGAGAAATTTGCGGCATCCGTGAACATCTCAGTCATGCCCATCTGGAAGATCATTTGCGGATCAGGGAATGTCATTTTTATATTAATAAAAAAAATGCCTATTTATATCTATGGTCAATTTACCTTTTGCAGTAAATCATTGAGTTCGATGGTCGTCTCAATTCTGAACTTTGGTAAGTAAAGGATCACTTTCGCCTTGTAACCTAACTGTGATAACTGACTGAAATCCACCTCATGAATATTTTCTTCAATGCGCTGAAGCCCTTCAATCTCATTAGGCACAATTATAACCATACTGAGCTTATTGCCCTAGAAATAGCAGTTAAAAGTTATGAGAAATTTTCGATAAAAACAAGAACGCAATAAAACCAATAACTGTCCCATGCAAATATACCTTATAGGGAAGTTCAATGAAACTGGCATTAAGATTATCAAGCTGACCATACAAATAGTGCGAAGCGCTTTCCATAGTCGGCACTTGCTTAACTGTATTTGAATTGATATGGAAGGGTCGGTTCCTGGTGAACTCATTACGGAATTTAACTTCCCAGTCGCCCTTGAAGTAAACAGCATTCACCAGTACTAATCTAGTCAAATCGTCGATATCATCTGCAATTAGAAACAGTGGAAAATTGACTAACCAACTGACGACGTGTGAATAAATATTAATCAGACAAAAATCACTATTAAACTAACCAGAACTGAGCAGATTTTTTATACGATTATTCGTATTATTAGCACACCAAGAGTTGATAGTAGCTGCAGCAGCTGCTGGATTTGAAACGTCTATTTTCTCACATTCCGAGTGGAAAATGTTTTCAGTAATAGCCGCGTATTCGGGCTTTACCTCAAATGCATTAGCGATGAAGATTTTATTAGCAACTCGTAATTCCACATTCTCAACAGTCTGCAAATAAAACGACATATTTAATAAATATCAAATTACATTTTAACCAAACAATGTCGCGCTAAATCCAATTCCAATGCATACATTCAAGGTAGTGATAAGAGAATCATAGCCACTTTGTCCTGTAGCATCTTCCTCAGGAAGCCTCAATGTTTGCTTCATCTGGAGAGCAGTGTTTCCACGGGCTCCATAGGCCGCCATAGCCAATACGATATTGGCACTTAATGGAGAACATATTATATTGCCAGGCTTCCCCTGCGTTAACCTCTAATAAATAAAAAAAAATTCATTAATTAATTATTTCCGCATATCGCATAGGTTAAAACTCTGGCAGTGCAGTCTGACATTTTAATATTTACTTTAGAGAAGTCGCTGCCGAAAGAGTTACTGGTGTTGGCTATTACTGTCACAGGACTGTTTGAACCCATTATTTTTCCTGCATTCGTATAGGTCACCAGGAAGGCACACAGCACTGCCAGGCATATGGAAAATGGTCCCACTGAAACGCCACGAGTGAAGATATTGGGTTATTAGAAATCCTTAATGCCGTCCTATCCTGCTGGTCTACCAAGCATTTTATACTAATTTCAAGCGCATGACGTCATCCGTATATTTATGGACAGTATAGGCGCGATCGTTCCACTTTCATTGCCATTGTCAAGGATACCATACGGAACCATCTTCATAGGCTTTATACGAGTCGATAAAGAACGTATCATCAGAGTTTTAAAAATATATAATCTCAATAAGATTAATCACATTACATTTGACCCTATAGGCCCATTTGACATCAGATACACATACGTTATGACCTGCCAAATGTGTAATTGTAACTGAAATATTGTATCCGTCGGATAGGCATATGAAACTGCTAGATATTCTTGATTAATAGAAATTATTACCTGGGACTCGATGTGACAACTTCATAACGCTTGAAGACCGAATGAACTTAGTAACGTTTGAAACTCTAATATTCTTCACTGCAGTCAAGTCGTAAAGTCCATATGGCTTTGATGCAGGTTTTTGAGTTTCTGTTGCCAACCGTGAAAAATACGTGATTATATATGACACGTTACTCATAGTCCGGCGTTGATACTGTTCGATTTTATTATTTGTCCTCTTCATATGTCTGACAAGTTTAGTCATATGTTGCACAATGATTACGCACATATACATTTGACATATCTTCATACATGTATTTGTAATGTTCTTTAGTTTTGAAAGGTTAATGCTAATCTTCACGAAATATTTAACCACCCACAGACTTTGACTCATGAGGACAATCACGGATGAGTCCCACGTAATTCTCGCAGAGCAAGACTCTGTATCAGACTTTGGTAATAACTAAATAATATTTGCTGATTCAATCCGTATTTCGTGCTTTTTTTGTTATTTCGATTTCTATCTGTATATGCAGTGTAATGATGTTCCAAGAATCAAACCGTTTACTTTCCATAACATCCATCCATTTAAATTACAATATCTCGTATTTTATAATTCGATAACTATACTGTAACTCTTTTGAGATTATTAGCTGTTGGTTATTTTGAATATTTTACTGAAAGGTCTTTAATTGTTAGCGTACCTTAAGAAATTAATTAATGCTCTTACTAATAGAGATAAAGCGTGTAAATCAGAGTACCGTTATGTCATAAAAATCTGTCGTAAATTCATGGAAAGTTTATAGGAAAATATTTAATTGGAAACGTTGAGAAATAGTTAAGTAATTAATAGGATCGTGGTTTAATGACGATTTTGTCAAAAATTTCCGGCGTTAATTGCAAAAAAACAATTCAAAAACAATATTTCGAAATGTTTCTGTAAGCATTTGCAATGGAACACTTGGACGAGAATCTTCGGAAATATTTTCGACATAATCTAAAACTTTTATTTTCATTAGTATTCGAAAGAGGTCTAATTAGAATATTGCAATGAAATGTTGCACAGTATTTTACCAACCAATAAAGAAAACAACTACGCTGATCAACCAAATGGGTCATAGAAGAGAAGGTTGGAAGGGAATTATAGAAGAACGGGTAAGGAAAATAAAGAAAAGAATAGAAGAAAATGGCTTGTATAGTATTGAAAATGGCTGCAACAACTTCGCTACCTTTTTCATTGACCTCGATGAAGCTTTTCTGGACGACCTTGCTGACCTTAAGAGGCGTATCGGCAATGCCTGAGAAATCAGCTGCATCCGCGAATTGAAGATGCCGCTTTCTAGATCTGTGAAATTTTCCTTTTATCGTTGCATCGTAATCGCTTGAAAACTTCACTTATCTTTAATTCATAGACCTGTGAACAGCGGAAAAGAGTGAAAGTCGCGCAGGTTCAGAGAAACAGAAGTCAATTCGTTTGATGATTTCGTAGCAGAATGGCCGGTCAACGCGGAGTATAGGTTTTTCAGTTGGTTCTGTGTGAACCGCCGTAATGGTAACAATGATTCCTGATAATATATTATTGCAATGTAATCTTAGCTTTGTGGTTCGTGTTGCTGAAGCCATTTTAGGTCAAAATGCAGTATTATCCCTACCACCAAGCAGCAACACAGCTTTTATCATAATTTTTTAGTGACATATTATTTAATTCACACAACACTCAAGACAAAGGTCATACGATTATCACGTAAAATAACGTCACCGAAAACGCCACATACTTCAAGCAAAGATGAAGATATGTAGAAAATAATTGACTTTAAAGAATATTAAAGTGTAATGGAGGAAGTTGAAAATATTTGGATGTTTTACTTTACATATTTTATACGTGCAATCTGGATCTGATTCCATTTGTGTAATTACTTCCCTTAATTTCATAATTAGTTAACTCGACAGAGACTATGTTACTAGTGACGCACATGTTAGTTGCAATCTCAGCCTTCCTTTATGTAACAGCAGGATTATATAGCATCACAGTTAATTTACGTGTGCGTCACACGTAATACCGTGGATCTGGGAATATCAATTTTTATAAATATATCTAATTCATTCTATATGTAGGTTATTTTCCTTTTAAGGATACAGTGTATCGTGTAATATACGTAAAACAATACAAATGATCTTTGGAAATGAATATCGTCCATGAAACTAACATCGTTTTTTGGTATAACCCTCCAACTCTCGCTGTGGAGTCTTAAAGACCCCGGATATTTAATTCTTCACACCATTCCTGTAATAATTTCCTTTTAATATTATCTATTTTTAAATTTTTGACGACCGTGTAGGGTCACAGTCACCTCAACCTAGCATGTGATCCTTTTGGAAACTCTATTGAAGCGTGGCCGTTCAGGGCTGATTGGCATTGAATTTTAGCGATAAAAGAAACTGACTCTCTTAATTATATGTATGAACAATAATTCCCACTGATAAACATTACTATAATATAATTAAAAAATTCTTCTACCATACTCTAACTTCCATTATATTATATATTTCTTGAGCATTAAAACGCTGTAACTAGAATTATTTATCAGCATATAAAAATAAGCGGTTTTCTTTTCGTTAACTTTATTCTTGCCTTTCATGTATATCGTGTAGATGGAAACTACATAGACTACGTTTACACAGCGCTCTTAAACTGGTTTAGTTAATACTGATCTAAAGGAATTGACCAATCCCAAATATTTCTTACAAGTAGAAATGTCTATTATTTGTTTATTTTTTTAAATGAGTACTAACTGAACGGTTCAGATCGCCGTGTAAAAAGAGTTAATGATAATAAAGTAGAAAATAAAGTAGAAAGTTAGAAAATTAATAAAGAGAAAATAAAATCACCTGACCAGAAGTGGTCAGTGGTTGAGTAGCATAGTTGGGTAGCATATCTTTACTTGCTGGTCTTTTTGGGCTAACGCGCGAAATTTGAAAATAGTTATTAGAAGTGAGTCCCCAGTGAAAACCTGCCCAAGAGTCATCTGATGTTTCATGATCAAAGTGTGAAGCTTATAGAGATGATTCAGGAATGTGCAGGCATCCGTGGAAGAGGGTTAGGATTTGGCCGGTATTTGGATACTGATGACGCTCAGTGATCGCATAGTGAAATAGACCATCAATCCTCATCTGCCTATCACTTGGTTCCACCGATGCTCTATCAGCAAGTATCATAGCTAAAATTCAAATAAAAACAAAAACCACAGTACACTAAAACCACAAGCCACTTACAGGATTTTTTTTTACTTGATATAAGCATGACACAACATGCTCATAAATTGTGTAATGAGTTGTGTCTAGTAAAATGAAATTACAGTCAGTAGAGAATTGCTTTAGAGACAAGGGATTCCTCAGGTTAACCAAAGATATCCCAAGACAACTGGCTAATTCATGGGAATCCTTTGATGGTAGCATGCTCTTATGTGTAAGGCAATCTTTTTCTTAACTCGACACCGATAGCGAAAAATCCAAGGACGAACTATTTTCGAGAACCAACCTACGTTACCTTCGCGGCCGTCCACCCTTCGCTTATGCATCCGCCAGCCAGGCGGGCGAGACCAATTCTTCCTTCGAGAAACGCAACCTAGGTGCTGATCTTTGGGGTCGCGTAAAATCAGCAAACGCAACTGGATGCACGAACGGGAGCGGACGGCTACGGAAATGCACGGCCGCTCAGGCTCTTAGGTTGAGGTAGAGAGGGTCGGAGTAAAAGTCAGGCAAATAGTACGAGAGACAGAGAGCAACGAATTGAGAACGTAACAGAAGAAATCTGAATTATAAAATCGAAATCCCTTCACCAATTAATAAATTGGGAGTCCTCACCGAATCTCCTGCAGCTAATCCGTGAAAGTCGAGAACTGCATCCAGAGGACACTCGGGTGGGCACTGCACTAGGGCACAGCACTCCGGAACACTCACAGAAAATTCATAGAATTTTCTGGATATCGCGAGAGCAACGCGAGAACTACACAAGCGAGATCCGTCTACATCGGATCGAGACACGGCTAGAGAAAGTATCAACAGATAGCACGGGAGCGCGAGCCAGTTCGTGATACCTCGGTCGGTGTCCCGACAGAGACTGCTTTGACAATCACCAAATTCGAGAACTAATCATTCTGATTGGTCGAGATCCTTTTAGCCGATAACTTCTATTTCCATCGTGTCATCTCTTTAAACCAAATCCAGAGCGTTCCTTAGCGAATCGATACGCAACTTCGGAAATCTTCCACGGCCGCTTCCCCAGGGCGCTGGGCGACAGCTCGGCGCCACATCCTTAATTCGGGTCAGGAGGTTCCTCCCCAGCCCTTGACCGTATCAAAACAATAACTCCGCACGCTCTACAGCCCTTTGCCCATCTCCAGCGGGGCGCCGGTATCTCACCCGGGCTTCTGTCGGTTCGTGGAGACGTCTCCGTCGGGTACTTTCTTTTGCCGGACAACTCGGTACGTCGAGACTATCTCCCCACGGCAGATTCGAGCACCTCGACCTCAACTGAACAATATCAAATCTTTCGAGAGCATTGGCGCAACTATACGAATCAACCTGAGAGCGTAGCTTCTGAGCAGGTGGACGACTCGAAGGGAATCAGAAAGCGAGAACGTTTTCTGTATCGGTAACCGAAGTCGCCTTGTGACCGTGAATCGAGAAATGACGTCACATATGATAGATTAGAGATCTGGGATCGATTCTCAAGAATTTTACAGGACAGATAGATAATCTAATCAGATAGATAATCATTTTAGCTACAGGCTTGTATATAAGGGTGCCATGCACATTGAGAATACTGCAGATTGAGAAATAAAGGGAGACTCGACCTCATCTGTTAGGAGCAGCAATTCAAGAACCTAACTAAGATTTGCAAAACGGATCTCAAAAGGAACATGCAAGAGAAATTCTTATAAAACTAAATAAAGCTCAATTTGTTCTTAACTCCTTGCACTACGATTTAATTCGTAAGAAGCTGTGTCCAAGTGGTGCGCCCGAATGGTCGGGAAAGGAGCCGAAGCGGCGGAGACCGAGTGTCGAAACTGTAGCACGAAAGAAAATGTCTCCTAGGTAGCACGTGGCCTGAATTGGGACAAAGGATCCCATTCGAGACATTCATACTTGGCCGAGATTAAGACAAGCCTTTTCCTGTTATCCGTTTAGCGAATGGCGCTTTTTTCTTGCCAAACTTTCTCCCTCGCAGGTTGGCAGCCGTTACTATCGCCATGTGTTCGACTCGTAATATACATAGTATATGTTTGGCCCGAAATGCTGATTACGAGATAGATTCGTGAAAATAGTGCAAGGGGTTAATGAAGACGCAGGAACACGCAGGTAACCGTGGAAGAGGTCAAAGGTCTGTTTGATTCTTGAATCTTGATGATGCTTAAAGATCGCATAGTAGAAGGGAGGATCGACCCTCATTGTAGTAATGAATGGCGGCTGAAAATTTCCACTTGATATCACCTTCTTCAAACCTGAAAATGAAATAATAAATTTTTGATTCCTTCTCTTTCTCTTTCCTATCTCAGAATTAGTTATACCTGCACCATATTGAGTTATTTTTGTTCTCTATTACTTTTTATGGTTTCGATCTGCGTTCCGTCAACCCCGTTACAATTTCCCTAGAGGTTCAGGATCTTGGCCGTGAAAAGTACAATATTGCGCTGTTTGATCATCGCCAAGAACGGACGGTCTACCCGGAATTCGAGCGTATTTGGCGGCGAGGAGATCAGTGAAAGCACCCTCTTCGCGCAACTTGCTAAAATCAATTAATGACCATTAGTTAGAAAGATTAATGCGAATCATCTTGGAGGAGTATCGAACGCGGCTCTTATCTTTCGTCATGATTCACTTTACACTTCTACTATTTCCTTACTTATCATCCTTGACTGAGGTAACGCAGAAATAAAATTAAGAGAAACGGCGACGTGTGCATAAGCTGACTTGGTAGTACAGCAAGAGGAGCGTGGATCAACATGACGGAAATGAATAATGAAACGATGTCATCTTTAATAAATATAAGGGTAACAGAAACTATCTTTTGGATATCTAAAAATTAAAAAAGTGCCCTTTTTTAATAAATTAAAAAAAAAGAGTTTAATTAATTAATTAATTTCGCATATCGCTTCCAGGTAGAAGCTCTCACAGTGCAGTCTGACATTTTAATATTT
>JARQTJ010002470.1:0-12752 GCA_030142635.1 Trachelus troglodyta | reverse complement strand
GATTTAAGTTCATTGCTTATCTCCATTTAATAACTAATTTAATTTACTAAATGTAAGATAAAATATCGACTAATACATAATAGATAAACCTCTATCTTCCTCACACACAAAAGAAAAGCTAGCGCTTGCATTATCATATATCAAAGCAGAGAATAAAGAATCTTTTATAAAATGCAGTACTGATATATTGGAAAGCGATCAGTTTACAGTGCGCGATGAGGTGTTTGTTACACGCAGCATTCCAATAGGAGATGGCAAGCTATATATTTGCAAACAAGGCGCTTGTTACACGCAGCATGAAAATAGAAGATGACTCTGTAAAGAATGCAATTATATCATCAGCATATAAAATTTCTGTTCTGAGAGATCAAGTTGGTGATTCTCTGTTCTCCAAAGAAGGGAATTTTGATGAGAAATGGCTAAAAAGTGGCGAATTGACAAAGCTTAGCTTAGTCAAAAAAGATCTTATGGAATACGTACAATCCAAAGGAAACAACAGTAATTCCCTGAATGGCGAAACAAAAAAAACCGATTGGAATAATCTGAAAACAAACCTCAAAACAACAGTATTATCATTCTTAATTGCCCCAAAAGAAGAAACACCAGAATCCATAAATGCAGTATTTACTGTACTAAGACAGCCGCTGCATAAAGCGCTTGAAGAACAGGAAATAAAAGCTGGAACATATAACAAATCACTCGCATTGCTACGGAAACAATTTTATGGGAAAGCTGCTACTAAACAAGACAAAGAACCACCAGCTGCACCTCCAGCTCCAGAACTTAATAAATATCTTCTTAATAAAGAACTCGGCGTAATGTAAGTAAGCAATAGCCTCAAGCCAAAAATAGTTGCTTTATCTGACGCGTCTCAAGAGCAAAACATTTCTGCTATAAATTCTGAAGCAGAATTTGCAGAGCAAAATACTGCTTATGTTCCAAGTTCAATACAGAAAGCACTTTATAATGCTTCTATCGGGTTTAAGATGCTGGATTCTGCTGTAGATTCTGCAAGATTTATACATGAACCAACAGCAAATAATGCTAAAAAAGTTATAGTTGATTCAGCTCACATTTATAACATGCTTGCTGGCTTTAATTTATATTCTGCTGCCATTAGCGCAGCTGAAATTATATATTTGGGCTACATCGGCGAATATGGCAAAGTGCTTCAGAATGCCGTTATAACAACAGCATATATGACTCTTCCTTATGCTGTAGGCGTATGGAGCGCAGCAACTAGCTCTTGCGTACAACGCTCTTACTGCTGGCTACAGCGCATACAATGCACTCTCTAACTCGTATTCATTATATAAAGAATACATGCAAGATGATTGGTCTTTAAAGTCATACGCTGCATACGCAGACCTTGGCTGGTTTTTGCACAATACTTTAGATTGGCTTGACAATTGAGCTGCATTTCGAACTCTAATCAATTAGAAGCATAAGACAAGTATTTTCTTGGCTTATGCTTTGCTTCACACACTATATTGTCGCCTGCATCATCACTTCCTAAGAAGCGCAGGATTTATACTGATTCAAGCGATCATGTTGCACCGAAAAATCCAGCAGAAAAAATGGCAAAATTGCCCAAAACCTTATGGAGTAGGCCTTGAATTCTAAAACGAAGTGTAACAATCCTTTTTATTTGCTTTTAAAGTAAACCTAGTTTTGGTTTGAGTATTTTTTGATTTAAGTTTATTTCCAATCTCCATTTATTAACTAATACATTTTACTAAATGTAAGATCAAATGTTAGCTAATACACTAACTTGTCAAACCTTCCTTTCGGCTCTTCCGCCAAACCTCAGGATCTTCAAAATTGCTGCTCCATATACCTCTATTCTCTAGCTTAGCTGCAATTTCATCTGCTAAAAACAGCATATCAAATTTGGTATATGAAGATGCCATACCACTTACTTCGCACCATTTCCCTATTTAAATTCATATTATTTGCATAACAATACGACAGTTGCCTGCTATATTTATCAAACCCTTCATTAGTGCAAGAAACTTCATAATTCTCGACTAAACTTTCTAAATGTTTCTTCGCAACAAGACCACATTGCCATATGCTACCACTTTGTTTATCTTGACACGTTTGTTTTAGCTCAGGTGCATCAAGTCCTTGAAGACGTATACGCACTCCATCTAAAACGATTATATCTCCATCAATAACCTTAGCACTATTACTATGAAATACTCTTTCATGAAATTCATGATTCACAAAGTCTTGAATAATACTAAGTAGCAGCACAAACAGCCCTAAAATACTAGGCTTTCTTACTAATTTATTAAACTGCTTGCGAAATTTGCTACTGCGAATCGCCATTAGTTAATACCATAATAAATCCCTAAATCCCAAATTTCTTGAATTTCTAAATCGCATTTATATTCATCTGCTTCAACTCCTTCCATCAGATAACTGCTTAAAGATCTATATTCTTAGAATGATCTTATATATTTTGTATACAATATACGCATACATTCTTCATAGCTCTTTTCGCAATCTAACTTCGAAATACAAACTCTTCATTTACTTGCGATATACTTTTGAGTTATTAATCAACCACTCAAGTTACTTATTATCCTTTTGTTACAATACACATTGGTCTCTCTAAAGCTCTGCTTATGATAGCCTGCTACTTGTATCATCTTCACTTTTTGTGTAATTACCGTAAGTATTAGTTTATATCTTCGCTGCAATCTTGCGTGCTTGAGTGCTAATATTCAGAGTACCTTGATATACTTGCCAATAATGCATTCCAAATAAGCCAACAGCGCTGCTTATCATGCCACATATCAGGCTAATAATAGCTAAATTTCCCATTATATATCCACTGATAGCAATAGAGAATATTGCAAGTATACTGCCAGATATAAATGATTTACTATTTGTCCTAAACTTTAAAAAGCCTACAGTTAAAGGAATTAATATTATTGATTCAAAAAAGTTAATGATTAGCCAATCTATTTCCATCAATCCTTTTTTGTTAATTGCTAAAAAGATAGATCAAATACTTATAAGAAATGTAGATGTTCTAGCAACTAGCAAAGCTTGTCTTTCAGTTAAAGGCCTTATTTTTCTTATTATATCATGAGTAAAAAGAACGCTTACATTATTCAACCAAGAGTCAGCAGTAGACATAATCACTGCAAGTAAACCAGCTATGATTAATCCTTTAAATCCAACAGCAACATGATTAGCAATAAAGTGAATCAATACAATATGAAGATTCATATCTGGTTCTTTTATTTTTAAAATAAACCCTATCATACATATAATGATTACAAAAAAGAAACTTATTACAGCAATAATATTTAGACACTGAATAAGCTGAACTGAATCTCTACACATTAAAAACCTTTGTATCTCAACACTTGATGTATTAGGTAATAAAGCATAAAAAATTAGACTCAAGAATAGTAAAATATTATCTTGATTAAGGTTGAGATTTACTAAATCTTCTGGCAAAGCATTGACTATGCTCTTATATCCACCGACATCATGATACGCGAAAGAAAATGCGATAGGCCATTGCAATCATCATTACAGCAAACTGAAACACATCAGTGAACGCAACAGCTCTAATACCACCAAATGCAGAGTAAATAGCAAGTATTAATACAGAAATAATTACACTATATAAATAATTGATATCAAAGAAATAATTTACTAAGTATCCCATTGCTTTAGCTTGTATTGCAACAACTCCTATAGAAAGCAACATGGAGAAAATATTAGTAATCCATCTCCCTATTTTCCCATAGAGCAGTACCATTATGTCGCTAAGTGACATCAAGTTACGAAATTGGTCTATATTATCACCATATATCCTGGCCATAATAAGCCAGAATAAAGGAGATAAAAGACGTGTTACAACAAAAAACATACCAAGGTATAAACTTCTTCTATACCGCCCATTACACTAGCCGCACCTATGTGATAATCACAATATTAGGAAAATAACCTCTACCTAAGGTATATTCTTTCAGTGTCCTTACTGATTTAGATTTATATAGACCAATAAATATGCATAATACAAGATAAATGCTAACGATTATACTATCTATGATGTGCATGCCTTCTTAACCCCTAGGTTGTTACTTTAATCTACATTGTTCAGCGCTTATTTCAGCTGTTTTCTTGTTTATATTTAATGGAAAAGTTTGGTTACTATACGCGATTTTATCTTAACAAGATCAAAATGCATATATCTTTAGATAGTCTATAAAAACTCAATTACAACAATAACAAGTATTATAATACAATGCAGTCTTGCATTTTTCGAAATTCTTTAGAGAGAAGGTGAATGTAAGGTAACACGCTCTCTGTTTCTAAATCTTATTAATAAGCAATAATATAATATCCTAAAAATTGTTTCTAACCTGAATTAGTATTTCTAGTAAAAAATAAGATGATAGTATAAATAAGTAACACTCATGCTTTTTTGCAGTTCAAATAAAAAATCCAGTTATACTCTTAATTATAGCGATATATTCGTTATATTTTTCAAAATTGATGCTTTTAAAATATTATATATTGTGAAAACAAAATCGATAACCTGTTGAAGAATATGAAAATTATGAATTATTGATTCCACGCTAGTCTTTAAATTATCCTAGAAAGTTTCTATTGGATTTTAATCTAAATAGTAAAGAAGTAAGAAAAGCGCAGCTGGTATTTTCTATGAGTTTTTGATTTTTCTGATTTGCTAAATGCAGCGTTCTCCATAATTACAACTTGTCTCTGCCTTAAAACGGAAATAAAAAACCTCTCAATTCAAACATTAAAAAGCATACTGTTGCAAGTATCTTGAAAATAAGCTGTATCTACTTAGATCCACATTTTGCTATTATAAAACTCTCTTTATCATCACATTTCCAAGATATTTCGCCATAAACAAGCTCCCCTCTCTTCGATCATCCATAGCCTCTATACAAATAAGAATTGATACCACTCTTGTATACATAAAATGACTCTTCTTTTCTATAAAAGACGATCTGCTCCAAAAATATTAAATGCTTCATTTAACATCTTTCTATTTATGATAGCAAGTATTATCAGATATAAAAATATATCTTCTTATCCGCAATAACATATTTTAATTTCTTTAAACAATTCTATTATATCACTTTCGTTAACCTTAGGATTATCCCTAGTGACAACGTTTAGATTCACAAGATTCACTTTATTTTCTATTTAATGAAAGAAACACTTTTACCTATTTCTCTGGTAAGCAAAAATGATCTATAACATGTATTATATGAACTTTCCACAATCATGAACATCTAGCAAATATATTAAAGCTAAAACTACTCCGGAGTTTACTGTTATTGTGATATAATCATTTGTTGTACGATTAAAACAAGACCTATAACCAAAGAAGCAGAGTTCTTTTTCTTGTAGATCCCACTTTAGCCCCTTAGTTGTGACACTACCCCTGGGTGCGCCCATTAACGAGATCTTAGTATTTGATGGCAAAGATATGGTCTTACATCGTTTGGAACGCACTAAAAAGCCAGCTATTGGTGGCGCAAAGAAAACGTCCCCTGTTGTCATAGTAAACAGTATTACATTGTTTAATATGTGATCAATACAACCACCACTCATCCCCAATATGATTGAAGGTGCCATGCTATTCTTTCTAATATAATTTAGTGATTTTTCAAAGTCACAAAGCTCTTGATCAACTATATGTACAAGATTGAGTTTTTTTACTTGAATTTTATCGATACTATCCAAATCACCTATAACAACTTCTGGCACTATCTCATCTTTTAAAAGTTGGTTTGCTGCGCCATCAACCGCAATAATCGGCATCTTATCAAATGTCGAATATTTATTTAATTGATAAAAGAAACTAGCATGCGGCAACTCTCCATTTAAGCATAAGACTGACTTAAAAACACTTTGCTCAACTAGCTTAAAAAAGGAGTTATACAGATCTCTTGTCATAGTAACATTTTTGGGCTATAGATATCAGGCTAACAGCTGTACCAATCACATTACTTATAAGTACAAAAGCAGAGTACTGATACAACGCGTAAATGACCCAGCTAATTGAACAAATAAAGTAATTGATCAGCATGAGCATTGAAATATCAGAGGCAGATTTGATAACAAAAGACTTATAAACCTGTGGAATAAAACCGATACAGGACGTAATAAGAGCTAACATACCAAAGAAACTTTCTATATAAAACACATTTCCTCCGTTTGTACTAACAAATATCAGGTTCAAAGGGTTATGATAAAACATTCTCAGCTAAGTAAGCACCCCTAGTGTTATGCTACACATCATTAATAATTTATGTTGTTTTGTCCACAAGATTATATCGTATGACTCTTAAATCATAATCTTGTCATATGTAGAATTCATGACTTAACAGCTTTGATTTATACATAAAGTGTTTTAATTGCATTTAACATAAGTGAATTCTATAAATAAGTTTTCTATGGTAAGCTAAAATTAAACATTATAATATAGCTTATAGTTCAATCATAAAACAAATTTTCAAAAATAATGATAATGCTAAAAGAAAATGATATTGCTCCTGATTTTAAATTGGAATCAACTGATTACAAAGAAGTTTCGCTTAGTGATTTTACAGGTAAAAATATTGTATTATATTTTTATCCAAAAGATGCAACACCAGGATGCACAATAGAAGCTAACGATTTTAATAAACATCTTGATGAGTTTCGGAAATTTGATTGTGTAGTATTAGGGATTTCAAGGGATAACATTGCCAGCCACAAGAAATTCATCGCTGCACAATGCTTAGCATTTCCTTTATTATCCGATCCAGAAGGTGAAGTTTGTAAAAAGTACGGAGTATGGCACATAAAAAATATGTTTGGCAAAAAATATTATGGAATACAGCGAAGCACTTTCTTAATTGGAAAAAATCAAAATATAGTCAAAGCATGGTATAAAGTAAATCCTTTAGGTCATGCCCATACAGTATTACAATCTGTTAAATCGTTAGTATAACGTACTGAAAAACTCCGGAGGAATTGAATTTTTTTTGGATGTATTTTCTTGAGTTTCAATTAATCACTTAAATAGTCCATCTCTTTTTGTTTTTAGCTCTATATCAAATGTTTTGGCAAAGCTGCCAATAGATGAATAAGATAGAATATATTTATTTATGGCGTTATAGATAATAACAACGTTGTATTTAGCAGAAACAGTCAACAAAACATAATTGAGTGACTTAGATATTTTGTTCAGTACATAAATCATGACAATGTTGCAACCCTTCTTCCGCAAATAAATCTCGATCAAAAGCTGTGTAACTAAATAGTTATATTGTGGTACACATACTCCTTAGGAATGTTAGTATTATCTCATAATTTGTCAAGTTAACCAAAGTTCGACATAAGTAATTTGTGCATTGCATTTAAGATATAGAATTACTCTAGACACTGTCTTCATCAATGCATGAAGATTTTAATGGCATGATTTTTGAGAATGCCAGTTAATTTCTGAATCAAATGTTATATATTTACAAAGGAATTCACGAAGTAATACTTGAAAATCAGGCAAAAGGAGTCTATGCAAGTGGCTTTGCCGGCAGTGCTTATTCTATTCCATGGCCAGCTTCAAATAAGCTTTGAATGCTTATCTAATACCTTATAATTTTGCAAAACGACTTAAAACTAATACTCCTTGACAATTTATATTAAAACAGTGGATAAATAATCCTAAATATTTTATAATCAATCGAAAGCATTACTTAAAGGGGCGCAAACAGGGTTTTGTCGCAATAAATTGATAAAGGTTATGAAGCTTTGGTATTCTGTTTTTTTATGTAGCTAATAGATAAAATTATTCTACTTTAGATAGACCCGCACTCTTGAGGATGTTGCAACTGCCTATTTATATATTATTATTTATCAATGCAATTTCCTTATAACGACCTGTGTGAAATGATTTAGTCGTTGCATCATAATTCTTGAAATAAGTAATTTATATTGGTTGTAAGCAACTATACAACATAGAAATTCCGCAGAAAAAATACCAAAATTGCAAAAACCCTTATGGATTTTTAAAAATTACCTCTGTAAAAATGTGCTCCTTGAAACCTTAGGTGCGAAGAAAATTCACAAGGTTTACTTGCTAATGTTGAAGCCTTGAGCTGCAAAAAAAGATCTTTTTACAGGTCAATATTCTGTCTCAATTTAAAAAATTTTTACTTTTGACTGATAGACTACATAAGGCTTTTAAGTTTATATTAAATTTCTAAAAACACTCAAGTCATATAACTAATTATTTATGAAATTTGTGCAAATTACTAGTGGCGACGAAATAAAAAGTGTTGGAAAAAATCATATATATAGCCGCATTTACAATGAAATCTTGATAAATCACGTAAATTAAAAGAAAAATACAATATAATCAATTATTAATGCGTTTATAGCTACCATTAAGGAATAAAAACACAGTAAGTTGTAGAGCAAATATATAATCTCAATTATAAAAGGGTAATAAATATGTTGTACGAATCATATACGCTTCAAGATAATGATATTTATGGTTTGCAAGGTTATGACGATCAATGCACGCAGGCGAATAATCATTGTGTTGATCAGCACAGTCATGTTGAGACTAATGGCAAACATATAGATGCCGCCGAGATGAAGGTTCATGTGGATGCAGATCTAGAAACCGCGAAAATGGCTGGTGAATTGGCAGTAGATGTTGCTAGGGGCGTTGGAGAGGTTGGCTTAGCAGTTGGTGAATTAGCAGAGGAAGTTGTGGTAGGCACAGTTAAGAGTGTTGGAAAAGTCGCTAGAGGTGTTGGAAAAATGGCTTTAAGCGTTGCTGAACTTCCGCTATGTGTTATTGGCGATATCTTTGATGAGATCTTTGGGTCTTGAAGTTGAACTGCTGTTTGCGCGAAAATAGGATGTACTAAGTACAGTATAGTATTAAGTCAATGGAGTCCGATAAGTCTAGACTGTCAGATGTTGAGTTATGACGCAGGCGATTAGCTACCTTTATATTGACTCACCGAAACCGCTCCTCTTTTTTCCACTAAATCTGTAAAGCTTTCTCTTATTTTCGCTCCTCCAGCTAAAATATCTGCTACTGCTTTAGGTAAAGATACTTTCTGCATTTCTTGTTGTTTGCTTTTTGATGACTCCTTTACTGTAAGCGCTGCTTCTGTTGCTTGAAGTATTGCTGTAAATGGTGAGGCTTGTATCCTCTTTAAGTCCTTCTCATCCATATCTATAGATGTTAAATTCATACCTTCTATATTAACCTGCGTACCCTCCTTTTGTGCTTTTATAAGCGATGGTAAAACTGAAATAAAAGATTTCGGATCAAGCTGAGCATTGCGCATATCTATCACAGAGCAACGCAATCTTATGTTTGTTAAATTTGTATTAGTTATCTTAGCACCTGCAAAAGAAAGGCTAGCTCCTTCTTCATTCATACCAAAAATCGCACCTTGAAAATTAAATCCATCAATATCAGTATTACTAAAATTGACCTTAGCAAAATTCAATCCCTTACAAAAACGATCTGATAGAGCATGCCTAATAATAGATGCACCCACTGTATTATCTTCCACACCTTCTATATGACTTCTTACTTCCTCAAAAATTTTGCCAAGATTTCTCCTCTCGCATGGTGATAATTCAGCAAGTGCACAGTGAACTGCATCGTCCATACTATGCCCAGTATATAACCTACGCATAAAATTAGGCAATAAAGCAGTCAGCTTGAGGCCAATAAGCTCAGACATAGCATCTAACACAAGCCCTCTTACTTCTTTTATTGCTAATAATTTCATTACGGAACCACTGAGCGATATCCAATGGCTATCTCGAAATGCCTGATATGCATTTTTCAACTCTACCAAAGTGTCAGGCTGTGATAACGTACTTACTAGCTTATGCGCATCTACAGTTAGCCCTAAACTACTTTGCTTCATCACAGAATTTACAAGTTGCACCAAAAAAGGCTGATGTTGTTGCAATAATGGCTGTATTTTTTCATGATAAAGCTTCTGCCCTTGCGGCTGAGATATTAACTCTATAGAAGCATCTATAATATGAAAGAAGGCTGGAAGCTTTTGCTCATCAGGCGTAGCATCTGATAATAGCGCAGCTATATTTCCTAACATTTTCTCTTTCACAATGCTTACACTATACTTATTAAAGGCTAAGCTTAATATATCTAATGATATAGGTGCAGCCTGAACAGCTAAAGACTGTACAGCAGCGAAGTTGTATTCATTGCCTAATAAAGCTTGCATATCTCGCGCAATTTTAGGAGAAGTGAGTGCAACATTTAACGCACTGCTTAATAACGTACCAAGAACTTCTTTATTACCCCTCATAAATTCATCAATATTCGCTTTATCTAAAGCACTCACTGCATGTGCTCCAAACAATACCAATTTTTCAGTCTTTGTTAAATGTTGGAAAGCGCTATCTTTTTCTAATATTGGCAGCACCTCAGGTAATCTTTCAACTACTTCTGGTAATATAGTAGTGCCAATTACATTTATTACATTATCAACAAATTCTAATGTCGGTGGCAACACTTCAGGTGCAATAGTTAATATCTCTTCATGTATCCCATATCTTTCTAGTTGAGTTTTTATAAACGCGTGGTTCTTTAGTACATTTATGGCTGTGTCTTTTAGAGGTTGTGACCGTACTATTTCTGATAATTGCTCTCCTATACCCGAAGTAAATGCATCCTTGGAGAGGCAAAGTAACTGCGCTAGATCTGCTATTTCTATGTTACCACGTTTCGTCAATAACAAAGCAGCAATACTTATAAGCTCTGTACTGTTATCTAATAAATTGTTAGCTAGCGCGGTAATATTAGGTAGCAATGCTTCAACTGCAGATGTTGAAATGCCAAAAGTTTCAAGCGATGCTTTGATATCTGGATTTTCTAATACACTACTATTTATTGAAGCAACTTTGGGATGAGCTAATAATGTCTGTAAAGTATTGATTGCTGACTTATCTTGAGCAATAGCAGACAACATACCAAGCATCTGTGCTATATCCTGTGAATCAAGCTTCTCACCACCAACCATTTTTCGTATACAAGGAAGCGCATTATTTATCTCAATACCGCGCCCTAGCAAAGATCCCATAAGTTTTGATACTTCTGGTATAAGTATTGCTATATCGTCTGCTTTTACACCTAAACCACTCAACGCTGTTTTTATAGCAGGTGTATTACATATATCAGAGAGCATATTGATAAAATGTGGATCGGTCACTAAACCAGATAATTCATTACATACTTCTGAATCACTAAGCATAGCACTGACTAAGCCAAAAATTTTATCTATATCTTGATTATCCATCTCTTGTTCTTTGCTTAATACTTTCTCTGCAATATCTAGCACTTCTCCTATTTCGTTCGAGGAATTGAATACCTTTGATATTAGCGTTACTACTTTATGTAACACTTCTCCTTCTTGAAGCAATTTTGGATTAATGCCTGAGTTTTGTAAGCGCTTTGCTATTTCAGAACTAGACTTGATATACTGAATAATAGTTGCTCTAACACTTTCATACTGAAATCCATGGTCAGTAATACCAGTATCAGTAAACAGACCTTTTATCGCATCTATGCCAGGCCCACAAAAAATTGCTTTTATAATTGCTAATTTAGAGTCAGTATTAACTTTTGATGGTTCATCAATGATCGAACACACTGTAGCATCTATAGCTTCATGATTAAGTGCTATAATAGTAGAAATACGTTGTTTTTCCAGAGAAAATGCTTTCCAAATATTTGGATCTGCAATAAGACATTGTACAAAATTACTTTGTATTATCTTATTTATATCTTTATCCAACTCTTTGCCCAACTCTTTCTCTAAAGCGGTTTTTATATCCATATATAATGCTGCAGCTCTAGCAGTTGTTACCGGATTACGTACTATATGGGCTACTGTACTTAGCGTACCTTGTTTAGTTTGTTTGATAGCAGTAATTAATCCAAAATTAATATACTCTACAATACCAGAAACCAACTTAGCTCTTTTTGGATCTGCTTCATGCTGTTTTATACTTTTTCGGAGCTGCTCATTCTCTTTATTTACAATACCTCTAGCTAGCCTTCCTCTAAGCTTATCTATATCACCTATAGCAGCGCTGAGCTTATTCAACACTTGCTGCGTGAGATCTACTTGTAACGTAGCGCCTAGAGATGCTACATTATTCTGCTGTTCTTTAACTTTTTCCGATTGGCTAAGAATTGTTTGAATTTTTTTTTCTATACTCTCCACAGCCTTTTTTGTGTCTTTAGGATCGGTCACAGTAAAAGTACTAAGTTTTTTCGCTTTCTCTAGTATTTTCTCCACAGCAGACTGGATCTGACTATCTACAGGTGTTTCTGCTAATATAGTTATGAGTTCTTGAATATCAGATCTTACTATCGCTAACCTATTAACTGACTGATGTATCGCTTGCATATTTTTTAATTCTCTTCCATTCCTTCATTCGTCAAACTATTATATATTGAATTAACAGTGGTAGTTTAGCTAAGATTTAAAAATGACGCTGCAATTTAATTTACACAATTTAATTCGCATACTCAATTTAAACATGCACCTTTTTACAAAGATCCTGGCCGAAGCTCTATGAGGCTCAAGTTTAATGAGAAGTAAAGGTTGCATAACCTTTAGCAACTTATTGCGACATGTATCTTGAAGTTAGCAAGAAGAATACTTGCAAGGATGCCTTCAAAGGAGTTAGCTTACTTT
>JARQTJ010002469.1:0-13073 GCA_030142635.1 Trachelus troglodyta | reverse complement strand
GTTAATTGTGTACAGCTTGTTGAAGAAGTCGTGTGGTAAACGTAATAGACGAGAGTGTGTTGGATTATTTACGTACCTCAGGCCGTGCGAACAATAGAGAGGATATTATAGTTTTAGTAAAGCGCCAAAGCGTCGCTCGTTGCACACTTTTCTGGACATCCTGGACTTCCACGTCTAACACCTAGATACAGGAAATTATGGAGAGAAACACCCAGACACGCTAAACTTCCACGTTCCATACCTAGATATAAGAAACTACGGAGCGGAACACCTGGACACCCTGGACTTCCACGTCCGACGCCTAGATATAAGAAACTACGGACTGGAACACCTGGACACCCTGGACTTCCACGCCTGACATTTAGATACAGGATACTACGGAGAGAAACACCTGGACATCCTATATCTCTAAAAACTGTCACCTAAAATACGAGAAACTATATCGAAGCACACACACACCCATACACGCGCGCTCCACATGAATGCTATTAGAAAGTCAATAATTCTATACTGTTGTGAAAGCACCCTTATACTATATGGAAATTCGGTGTGAACGGTAGCTTCACGTATAAAGCGTATTTGATTGTGATGTGTATTCGTAAATTACCAACACCATTCAGAGTATAAATAGGTAAAGAAGGCAAAGCAGGTAGTGCCATCTGCCGTGTAAAAAAGTAGATGGACGTGCGAAGACGACGACGACGGACCTGAAATAAAATCATCTCGCTCCCCATGTGAATACGTCCTGATCCCATGCACTAATCGTATTGAATTTGGTGGCAATCAATTTAGAACCCTTGATTCCTATAGTGAATGTATCAATAAATTTTTCTCACATGCAGCCGTTCATATAATATTTGAGTCGAAACACAGGTACAAGAGATGCTTCGAGTAAAGAGTCTCGGCGGGCCGTGCCCTGTACAGCAGGTTGCCTGTACTTGGCGCGAGACTCGACCGAGTCTCTTGATAATACGGAATAAACGCGAGAAATCCTAATTAAATTCTTATCGTTACAAAATCAATGAAACGCCGAAAAAGATAGAAAAGCGAAAAGGTATTAAATTAAAGCAACAAAATTTCCTCAACGGGAAGACGGCTAAGCCGGAGACACCGCGGCCCTATACGTTTCCACGCAATCGAGAAGATAGTCGGCAACTTAGAAAATATTCGACAATTCCAAAGCACTAATTCACAGAAAATCACTACTGATTGCGATACATTTGATATAAAAGAGACTCTACGGAAAAGAAAAGCTAAGTAATACAACTTGCATCCGGCACTATTGTCCTTTTACTTATGTTGAAGGAACTGGAACGACATTCAGTCCCGGTAAGCGAGAAAATCGCCGTCGAGACGAAGAGTGTAGATGGTTATTATTTCAGGTAAATTCGCAAAAGATCTCAAAGTATCGGTATCGAGAAGTTCTCAGCAAATATAAACGGCAACGATATCGAAAGTTAGTCCTCAGACCTTCTTCCTTCAAATTGGCCTCAATTAGTAAATCGGCAGTCAGCTTTTCGTCGTGAACGAGTCGGAATTCGTCGTCAGAGGAAGAGCCTTAAGGGACCCCCTCCATAAATGAATACTTCCTAGTTCGCACAGTAAAGCGATAGCACAATATAATGATTCAAAATAGGTAAATCTAACGCATGATGGTAGCCAGAGACATGGCGTTAGGCGGCTAGAGTCCGAAGATAGGCGGAGAGGGCCCAGCTGAGTGCAGGAGTCCTTAGTGCGGCCGATCGTGAGTCCTCGGTGCGAGCGGCAGGATCCAGCGAAGAGTGGGCCCTGGTATCTTCTCCGAGGGCCACTGATAACGGAAGCGCCAATAGACGTCCTGCGACTGGGCGGCACAATAGAGGATATGACCTTTTCTCCTATCGGCGGCACGAGTGGCGAAGGCTCTTTTTGGTGGCCCGTACGGACGGCCGGCAGAAGTAGTGGAGGGATCCCATCCCGGGTCCCCCGTGCTCCACAGGAGTCCTCCGGAACGAACAGCAGTTTGGTCCAGCCTCTGTCGATCGCTCGTCGGTAGCTCAGGAACTCTCTTTGGCGGTCCGCTTCGTGCTTGTGGTGTAGAGCGTAGATTTGCCTGTGACGGTAAAGGAGGTAGGCGAGTGAAAATAGGAAAGCTTCAAAATAAAAATAAAAACGAAAAGCGGAACAGAAATAGGTATATAGGACGATAGGCGGAAAACAGAGTGCGTAACGATAGGTGAGACAAGCAAAGTAGTCTTTGGAATATCGGGTGACTGACGTTTGGAGAGTCGTTGTAGGTGGATACGTCCTTTCCCTATTTCTAGCAATCTTTGTGACTGAATTTCCGAAATTCACGTCACGAATATTAACCGTTTGAGTCCCAAGAAGTATTGAAAAAACACAGTCGAAGAATCCCAAACAGCGCAACCGCGCTTTCCCTAAATGTGCTGGGTTTTCTCGACATAAAATCGGAACAGCGCAATCGCGCTGCTTGGGACTCAAACGGTTAATTAATTATTTCAGTAACCTAGCTATTGAAATATTTCAAAAAGCTAACTTATTGCTATGCGAACTGTCAGTTTGCGCTTATGTGAATCGGTCACGGTCACATGTGCCTAGCTGTCATTTTTTGAAGAGGCCACACTGCCTTGTCGGCCACTTGCGGCTAATTTCTGCTGGTATGTTTCTACTGATTAACTCTATATGTTGTTTTCCGATCGCGCAATATAATGGGTCCCAGTACTATTTTTGCCAAAATTCGAAATAGTTTTTCAATCAGAATCATTTAAGTGGCACCAATCAGAATGAAGGATTTCCGTGGATCATAGTAGCGTCGTGGGAAGTACACTCACGGATTCCAAAGATAGCTGTTTTACAATAGCTTCCTACAAATTCCGCGCTTATCAATTATTTCACAGTCCGAGCAAATTTCACTTGGATTCGTTGACGAACTACCAATATGGGCATAGGCGTGCCTTACTCTGTGTTCTGATGTAAGCTTTCAGTACTGTATAAATGGCGTCATTACTGTATACTGTGCGACCGTTCTGTTTTTATCAGTTGCACTGTTCAAATTGAGTACGTGGATGCAGTAATCGGTCGGACGCTCGAAAACGCTAAAAATTATTGTCCAAATGGGTGATAAAGTATGATTGCAAAATATGATAAACAAAAAATTTTGTTTAAAATTGTGTTTACTTGTTTCGAAATCGATCGAAAGATTGTTCCCATCGGGAATGTTGTTTACATGCAATGAAAAAAATGCATTAGCATATCTAATTGCATTTGTTAAGATGCTGTTATAAACGTACATTATGTATTGAAGTTGTTTCATAACCTGAGCGGCCGGTCATCGTTTTGTATAGGTGTAACGTGCAGGGCGTTATTACACGACTAGCGAAGGTAATCTCCCGCGCTATGTGTGGGAGTTTACATTTATTTTTGTTTAGGGTAAGTTCTTGACTGCCGTTCTGTACAGGCCCGGTCCTTCAGATTGCCGTTAGGATGAGGAATTGGTATATGGTCTTTTTAAATCAAGAGATTCAAAGTTCCCGTTGAACTGGTTCGAATATATTGTTACAACCCAATTTGCTTAACAGATAATAATTTGTTTGAATAATAGAAAATGCCGAATGGTCTTACAAGCTAAGTTTACAAAGATCTCGTAATGTCGTGCCCACACTCACTCCTGCATACTCACTCATACTCTTATTCGGCACACAACGGTAGACATCCACGCTGCCCTGGTGTTCACACTTCGTCTTATAGCGGCTTGAGGTTCTTTGTTCTTTTAAACACTTAAACTACACGAAAAATATTGTTCGTGGCAGAATCAAAATACTAACATCTAAACTCACGTTGGCTGATACGCTACGCGTGCAACTCTTAGGGCTCGATACGTGCTTATCGACTTACAAACGGCGATAGTTAACAGTACGCGGAACTCCCGTGAGAATGATAGCCACCGCGCGATGCAATTTGTGAGGAGCTACTCCAGCTCGAACTATGCGCTCTGGTATGTATCTGGAGACTGATTTGCCTTTCCTGATCCATCCTACTTTCCGCTGAAAGTAGGTGGACAGGCTGGGGCAAATCTTACTAATTCAGCGGTTTTTACCCGCTCGCGTGAATCCTGGAATTTTTGGTTCACACGTTTTAGGTAAGTTCGCGGTGCGATAAGACCGGAAGCTGGCTTCCTCACAAAATGCCGCGGTCGGCATCTCAGAAATCATGTGACTCCTCTGTTGCATTCTTGGTTCTCACCGATGTTTCTATTATTCGTATATGTGTGTGCAGGAGCTAAAGTCCAAAAGGCACGGCACATGACACAGGAATACAGAAGGGCGCAGACAGTCAGCGCTGAACCTAGCCCCTAAAGCATGATAAAAATCCAAATAAATTAAAAATCAAATTTAAACATTAATTTTTTATAAAACAATTTTTTTCCTTACCGGAATGAAGAAGGTACTCGAAGTGACCGCCATTCGCCTGTATGCAGCACACCTCACGCTGTAAGAAGCTGCTTCGACAGTTCGCCAGCATTTCCAAGTTCACGAAACGCATGGCGCAATCGTTCCGCAGGTGAAGCTTTGCAGTGGGGGGGGGGGGGGGCACTGGCGCACAGACCAATAATTGAGTGCCTGGGAAGCAGAAAGTCCAAAGCGCGCGGACCGACTTTACCTAGTAATAAGTGAAATAAATATACGTGCAAACAATTTGATACACAAATGTCAAGTTATGTATCTTGAAAATATGCGATTTGTTACTTTTTCCAATTTATTGCCGTATTGTCACGTCCCGTGCCTTTTGGACTTTGGCTCTCGCACATGCATATACGTATAATAGGAACATCGTGAGAACCAAGGATGCGACAGAGGAATCACGCTATTTCTGAGATACCGACCGAGGCATTTTGTGAGGAAGCCAGCTTCCGGTCTTATCACACCGCGAACTTACCTAAAACGTGTGAACCAAAAATTCCAGGATTCACGCGAGCGGGTAAAAACCGCTGAATTAGTAAGATTTGCCCCAGCCTGTCCACCTACTTTCAGCGGAAAGTAGGATGGATCAGGAAAGGCAAATCAGTCTCCAGATACATACCAGAGCGCATAGTTCGAGCTGGAGTAGCTCCTCACAAATTGCATCGCGCGGTGGCTATCATTCTCACGGGAGTTCCGCGTACTGTTAACTATCGCCGTTTGTAAGTCGATAAGGACGTATCGAGCCCTAAGAGTTGCACGCGTAGCGTATCAGCCAACGTGAGTTTAGATGTTAGTATTTTGATTCTGCCACGAACAATATTTTTCGTGTAGTTTAAGTGTTTAAAAGAACAAAGAACCTCAAGCCGCTATAAGACGAAGTGTGAACACCAGGGCAGCGTGGATGTCTACCGTTGTGTGCCGAATAAGAGTATGAGTGAGTATGCAGGAGTGAGTGTGGGCACGGCATTGAGAGATCTTTTTGTGAAATTAGTTCTAAGACCATCCGGAATTTTTCTTTCTCTATTCTATCCAAGTATTATCGGTTAAGCAAATTGTGCTGTAACAATACATTCGTATCAGTTGAAAGGGGACTCTGAATCTTTTGATTTAAAAAGACCATACACTAATTCCTTATCCTCATGGCAATCTAAAGGACCGGGCCTGTATAGGACGGCAGTCAAGAACTTACCCAGATCAAAAATAAATATAAACTCCCACGCATAGCGCGGGAGATTAACTTTGCTAGACGTGTTATAACGCCCTGCACATCACAAGTTAATTGGTGTCAGAAGTGGGATACTTCTTGACTACTCTTAAGGATTTAGAAGGGAATTGGTGGATGTTTGACAGTCCAGCTATTTTTCAAAATTTAAGGGAATTTAAAAACTAAAGCCTGTATTCAGAACTCGCTTTTAGTGCTAATAGCGCGCTATTAAATTTTTTCTTAGTGACTTTTAACTACAAGCGACTCTGTTAGTGACCTTAAGAGCGAGTTGTGAATATGGGCTTTAGTTATTTAGACTCCTTCTTCCTTCAAACTTCGCCGCAAAGAATTTCAATCATCATGGTTACTGGGAAGGATCCAAACGACCAACCCCGACGTATCGACGCGTTTGCTTAATAACGTAACCGAGATGATGAACAACATGACTCTTCAACAGCGATTGATATTAGTTCCCAAATACGACGGGAAAAATATGTCCCTTAGGCACTATCTGCAAGACATACAGAATGGGTTGTCGTTCATACCACGAGGAACTGAAAGCGAATACGTCAAAGCCGCAATAGGGAATCTGCAGGGGGACATTAGGAATATAGTTTACGGCGAGCAGATAAACACCGTCGCCGACTATATCAAACATTTAAAGAGACGACTCGCCACGGGCAAAACATATGACTATTACGCTGACGCTCTCTCTCGGATAAGAATGAAGCAAGGTCAATCGGTTGGTGAGTTCTACGAGATTCGGAGTTCTACGAGATACGGATCCTCCTAGACGGCGGACGTTCTGCGTATCGGGCGCGACATGGCATTGACCCGCCGGAAGGAGAAAAGGATCCATTACGGCAACTAGCTCTGACCGCTTTTATAGACGGATTACCATCGAAAATGAGCGAGGCTATCGATTTTCGCGAGCCGGCAACGCTCGAGGATGCTTTCGGTATGGCCCAAAAACTCGCCGATCGAGACGAACGTTGACAACGCCGCGAAATAAGTCCTAATCATGTCCTGTATACGAGAGAAGGCGAACCCTCTGCACGTTCAACGTATCACGATCGGGACTATCGGCCCTTGTACTCGAAAAGGAATTCACGCTCCCCGTATCGTGCAAGTGTCTGCCGCCCGACGTACCGAGACGACATTGACTATCATCGCGCACGCGAGCCACGGTCACAATACCACTAGAACCGTCCGCAGTATAGGGAAAGGGACACCCGCTATTCGTATCGGGATGGTGACCGCCCATACGATAGCCGAAAATACGAGGCGTACCGTTATCATGAATCGCGGTCACCATCGCCAGCGTATCAGAGGTCCTGGCGAGAACGTACTTCTCGGCAGGAATCGCCCGATCCCGATTTTCCTCCAAGACTAAGTGGAATACTGAAACGCCCTCCGCTAGATGAGGATTATACACGGGGAAGCGGCGAAAGTGAGCTTACTGGGCGACCATGTGGAGAATGTCGCTGCGGCGCTAGAAGCCGAGCCGATCATTCTTCTAGCCCGGCAGATCGTCAGCCTTTAAACTACCAGGAGGCTCGTCGTCCGAGTCCGACGGCGAGCCGCTCACAAGAACTTCATCCCCTGCATTACACCGAGGAGAAGAAAACCACGGTAAAATTCCTGGAAAAATCCGCACCGTCCTCTGGACGAGCGCCTCAGTAGAATCATGTGTCGTGGAGATGTCAGCGCCAGAGCTTCGTAAACGGGTAGAACGATTTTTCCTAGATACGGGCTCGGACGCCAGCCTTATTAAGTTACTAGCCATAGACGAAAATCAGCCGATAAATACCGACGAGATTATCAAGATCTCGGGAATCGCTGAAAAGGAAATAGTAACCCTTGGTACCGTACTAATTCATTTTACGGACAAGCCGACAAAGTTCAATGTCATGTACGATTTGCCATTGGAAGCTGACGCAATAATTGGGAAACCGTACTTTCGCGAGGAAAAGGCGGAGATTTCGTTCAACCACAATACCATGGTTAGTCAAAGTGACCCCATTCGACCTTAAACCGTTCGTCGATACCAACCCGTACGCGATAAAGCGGATATTAACAGCGAAATCTAATCGTGTCTTTCGTATTCGAGCCCGCACACGTCAACGAGTAGCGTTAGAAGTGGTGAATGATGACTTAAAAGAGGGTTATCTGCCTCGCGTGGCGGCATCGGAAGGACTATTCTTAGATGAAGCCCTTGCCACACAGACTAATGGCCAGTGCCACATAATGACAATTAATACCTCGAATGAAGATCTAGAAATCCAGCTAGGTGCTCAAGAACTACTTCCATTCACCTACTGTAGTCCCGACGGGAAATCGGAGCTCGAGGATACCGACTCAACGGACGGAGACACGGTTCCTCCAACAGATCGTGTAGACGCAATTTTATCTGCCTTGCGACTTGGCCACCTCAACGAAGAGGAACAGAACCACGTTCGAGAATTTGTCGAGGAATATCCGAATCGATTCAAGCTTCAAGGCGATAAGCTGCAATGCACGGACCGTGTCTATCATAGAATTCCAACTGTTGATGACTTGTCAATTAATACAAAACAGTACAGATTCCCGGTAATTCATAGGGATGAGATTGAACAACAACTATTAAAGATATTACGCGATGGGATAATTACTCTCTCGCAGTCGCCGTATAATTCACCTGTGTGGATAGGGCCCAAGAAACCCGATTACCAGGGCAGTACTCGCATGCGAATGGTGATAGATTTTCGTAAGCTCAAGGAAAGAACGGTATCTGACGCTTACCCATTGCCCAATATACTGGATATATTGGACCAGTTGGGGCAGGCACAGTATTTTTCAACGTTCGATTTGGCCAGCGGATTTCAACAAATTCCCATGGACCAAGGAGATCGATCGAAAACTGCTTTTTCCACCATGAACGGGCATTACGAGTATGCTAGGATGCCCGAGGGATTGAAAAACGCACCTGCTACGTTCCAACGGTTAATGGATAACGTACTGAGAGGTCTTCAAGGCACGGAATTATTTTTGTATCTAGAGGACATTGTGGTCTTTGCAAGGTCCCTGACGGAGCACAAAATCAAGGTTCGACGCCTCATTAGACGCCTAGAAGAAGCTAATCTCACCTTGCAACCTGATAAATGCGAATTTCTCTGTCAAGAGGTCGCTTACCTCGGACATATAATAGGTCGTGACGGGTTGAGAATGGACCCAAAGAAATTAACAACAGTAGAGAAATTTCCTACTCCAAAAACGCAGAAAAAGGTACGTCACTTCCTGGGTTTAGCCGGTTATTACCGGCGGTTCACTCCAGATTTCTCAGCACGCGCAAAACCATTGTTCGACTTGCTAAAGAAGGGGCTAGCCTTTTCATGGGGCCCTACACAGAGAAGCAGCTTCAGAGATCTTCGTAAAGCTGTGTGCAAGGAACCAGTATTACAATACCCCAACTTGGATAAACAATGTATTCTGACCACAGACGCTTCAGACATCGCTATAGTTTCAGTACTATCGCAGGAACATGGTGGGCAGGATCTACCGATAGCCAACCACTCCAGGGTACTAACAAAGGCCGAGAGAAACTATTCGGCAACGGATAAGGAATGCCTAGCGATCATTGATTCAATAGAGCATTTTAATACCTATCTGTATGGTAAGAGGTTTAAGTTAGTTAGCGATCACGAACCATTGAAATGGATAGGGACCATGGATAATCCTGGGAAACGGCTTACACGTTGGAAATGGAAGATGAGGAGGTACGACTACGAATTTGTCTACAAGGCTGGAAAATTGAACGTCAATGCGGATGCGCTTTCCCGAAATCCAGTAATTTCAGGGGAATCTAGTTCGGAGTGTTCTGATAGCGATACCGCCAAAAGGGTATTTCCAATAAACTCGAGTAATGTGACGACGTCAGCACGTGGAGGAGCAAGTGTAACAAAACCGAGAGCGCGAGGGAGACCACCGGGCCCGTCTAGACGCACAGGAGTCACCAGATTTTCGGCGACTCAAAATCCAAGTGGCATCGCTACAAGGACGCGATCTCGCACGCAGTCTACTCCTGCGGTACCCACAATATCGGAAACTGATGAGTCAAGTACTGAGGCATCCGATCCGCCGATACAAAGACTGCATCGCAGTACGTTACCTGCGCCTCTCCTACCGTCGAGGCGCCCGCTGACTCCAGCGGGATTACCGCCTAAGTCCACCGACCCCGAGCCGTCAGCAGGGCCGAGCGCTGCACTGACCGCCAAGACACCTGACACCGTTGTTCTCAATCTGAGTTCTGCTGACGATGTCTCAGACGATAGCGTGTTTGAAGAACAGCTAGTCCGAAAAACCCCCTAGTGGGTCAAAGGGGCCTATGGAGGGGAACGCCCAAATAACTGACCCAGGGTCAGAGGCCGCTAATGCACCCTCTATGGATGATACCGGTGAAATAACAGCACAACTTCAAGAGTCGTTCAGTAAGTTTGACGAATCCCTACGCGCTTTTGAGGAGAAGCTCCAAGATAAGGAAAATATCCCAGTCCAAGACGATGAAAACGTGGAAGTCGTACTTGGTACAGTTTCCGAAGGGAACTCAATACCGGAGGAAGTGCAAGAGAAGTTTGTGGAATTGGACCCTTACGATGATGAGCTGGAGGACATCGTACTCGATAGCCGCATCCAGAAACTGACTAATGCCGTCCCGCAGTTATCGGAAAATAAACTTCTACGTCATGTAAGCCTATCCAGGGATGAGCTCGCTTTCCCTTGCCATGGACGAATCTACGCACGATATGCATCGGCGCGGCCATGCGATACAGGAGAAGTAGGACGGCGGCGGGGCCAATACACCATTACGCTCCAATCCAGACAACGTGGGCGGTAAAGAAGTAGAGCGCCCGCGGGAAATAAGGTTCTCGTTACCGGCAACGGATATGGTTCCCACTACATGATCAACTCCGTTTCCGTTTAAATCAGTATCAAGGCAGATATTTACTCCACAACCGGAAGAGGAAGGGTCGCCTCTGAGTAACGAACCCCCGAAATCCATAATTTTCGGCGACAATGATCTGTGCGCCGTAGCATCAACATCGGGAAGTGAGAATGAACAGAAGGACAAGGAAAAGGGGAA
Source organism: Trachelus troglodyta (assembly GCA_030142635.1). Taxonomy (NCBI): domain Eukaryota; kingdom Metazoa; phylum Arthropoda; class Insecta; order Hymenoptera; family Cephidae; genus Trachelus; species Trachelus troglodyta. The sequence goes on along the minus strand of JARQTJ010002469.1, from coordinate 2,290 downwards.
AGAGAGGAAGGTATATAACCCCGTCGTCGGAACTCGGGAATGTTTAACTTACAAACCCGACAATTACGTCCATTTCATATCCGCGGACGGAGAACTCAGTACACCGATTGGGAAAATACTCTCGGATTTGGGAAGAATTGATGCGGACAGAATTAAGCAAGCAAGCTTAAAGGTAGGATATATTGCTGTCACGCCATATGAGAAGAATAAGATCTACAGTATAGTGATAAAAGCCCGGTACTTTGAAAAACCCGAAGTCGAAAACATTTTTAAGGGACTAGATAAGTTGAAGAAGGTTCTGGAACGTAACAACGTCGGATCTCTTCGAATATCACATGCCGGGGACCATACAGACTGCCTGCCCGCGAGCGAGCTTGTTGACAAGATGCACGATCTATTTGCGAATTCGGAAGTCGCAGTGACTATCTGTTACGGCAAGATACCAGTATCAAGGCCAGCAGACCGGAATGCCATCTTAAGCGAATTCCACGAAACCTTGATGGGCGGACATAGGAGGGTAACGAAGACCTACCGTAAAATTCGCGAACGATTCTATTGGCCGTCACTACGTAATGATGTACAAAATTTCATCAGGCGTTGTAAGAGCTGCCAGGAGCAGAAACTTGTACGAGTGAAGACTCGCGAACCGATGCTAATCACGGATACGCCTGTAGACGTCTTCGATAAAGTTGCATTGGACACCGTAGGACCACTACCCACTACACCCCACGGAAATAGGCATATCCTAACCATGCAGGAACAATTATCAAAGTATTGTTTGACAGAACCGATCCCGGATCTAAAAGCCACCACCATAGCTGAAGCGATAGCGCGACGGCTTATAAGTCAATTTGGAGCTCCGCGGGCAATATTGACTGACCGGGGAGCCGCATTCACGAGCAGCCTCCTACGCGAAATCGCAAAAATATTCAAAATCAAACAGCTTACAACATCCGGGTACAGACCTCAGACGAATGGTGCGTTAGAACGAAGCCACATCATGCTAACGGAATATATCAAGCATTACACCGGAAAATACGATGATTAGGATAGGCTATTGCTATAATACCAGTGTACACGAAGCGACGAATTTTACCCCGTACGATATAGTATACGGAAGACTACCGAGACTGCCAAGTCAGTTTTCTACTGAGATCAAATTGCCCACTTATAATTCCTTTACATCGGAATTGATAAAGCGACTATCGGAAATTCGAGAAATTGCAGGAGAAAACATCTATAAGGCGAAGGAAAATTCCAAACGGTACTATGATGAGAAGGCCCGGCCAATTCAGGCCGAGTAGGCGACGAGGTTTGGGTGAAAAAGGAGATGCGAAAGGGTAAGTTTGATGGTCAATACCATGGATCATATACTATAGTAAACATAACCGATAGAAATAATGTAATATTGAAAATGCCGAAGCTCATCTATTTCGTAAACATGTCGATGCCGTAAAATTGTCATATGAGTAAATGCGTGTGGGTGATGGGAAGAATGAATGCTGGAAATTGATAAGCGACTTTGAGAACAGCGAATTTCAAGCTTACTCGCGTAATACACGTGGATTAAAGAATAGGAAGATACAGTGACACCAGAAATATCCGAAACCATGTGGACTAAGGCTATAGGAATTTCCCACGCCTTACCAAGACGAGTATCCGTAATGTGGAGATGCTGGACGAAATACGAGGTCCAAGACGTGATGATAACGAGCAAAAGTCGTTCGTCCAGAATGTGGGAAAGCAGAATCGGCAAAAAGGACTAACCAAGGAACTACTCTCTGTGCTCTCGTGAATTCAGTCATCAGTAGTCATACAACTGCACGGAACTCGTTGGTCCGTTCGGTCTCTCGTGAATTCAGTCATCAGTAGTCATACAACCTGCACGGAACTTGTTGGTCGGTTCGGTCTCTTCATACTTAATCATTTCAATGTTTAGCGAGAATATTAGTATACTCCCCTGACGAGCAGTCTACTTCTTATTTGTTTCACATAGTAGCAGATTTTCCCGGGAACATCGCGGGTGTAATTGGACTACTATCGACATATACCCCCGCCTAGCCGGACTGCACTCCCACGTTCACACTCGATACCTTTACTTAACGATCCTAGAAAGGATCCCGAACACCCACTCGAGTATTCCCGATCCTCCACACCTATACTCTTTGAACGATCACCCGCTCGAGTATCACCGATCCTCCACACCTATACTTTCCGATCGATCACCCACTGGAGTATCACCGATCCTCCATACCTATTCTCTCCGAGCGATCACCCACTGGAGTATCAC
>JARQTJ010002468.1:0-13234 GCA_030142635.1 Trachelus troglodyta | reverse complement strand
GCACTAAATACTTTCTATGCTTCTCTAATTTAATTTTACGATTAATGTTATTATTGCAAGACTAAAGCGTATTATGACTGCGCCAATGGAATGCCCATTTCTTGAGGAAAGAGTGTTCAGGAAAAGAAGAGTCCGCGAAAGTATTATGGCAGCGTACGCTGGTACCGAGATAGAGGAACGGACATCGACGAGGAATATAAGAATTGAAATAATAGTTATAACATTATCATTGAATGCCTACAGTAAAAGTTGTTAGATACAGGACGAATCGCTGATAGATACTTTTACATGTTTCATGTAAGATTCAGTTAGGTACGTATGGTAAAACTATGCAGTATTTAATTACGTGTTTTACGGCAGATTACGCTCGGGTTTACCAAGGAAACACTCAGTTTGATGCATAGATCCAAAACTGATCTGAGATTGATCTTTCCCTATAGTGCTTGTGGCTTGAAGCGATGTTCTATGAATGATCTGCGTCGCTCTATTTCCTTAATGCACCAATAATATCATGCTCAGATTAATTTTGGGCCTTAATTTTTCAATCCTCTCTTTTAATTTTTCCGGTACTTTGTCCGGGATTTTGTCCGGTACTTTTTCCCGTACGTTCTCCCGCTCTTCCATCTGCATATCTACCCGTTCTGTATGTTTTACTGGATCTGGAAAGAGCTCTTCGCCTCGTCCTCGAGGTACAAATGTCCTTCATTCATATCAAAGGTGTCCTACTATTTCCCGCTCTTAATTTCTTCATTACTTTTTCCGGTATTTTCTCCGGGACTTTTCCCGGAATTTTTTCCGGGACTTTTTTCGGTACTTTTTCTAGAACTTTTTTCCGTACTTTTTCCAGGACCTTTACTGATACTTTTAGTGGAATTTTTTCCCAGGAGTTTTTCCACGATTTATTCTGGCACGCTTTTATCGTCTACACCAAGTTACATAATACTTCTAGGTGACAGATTTCAGATTTACCTATTGCGAAAGATCTTTATTATTTCCTACATTATCATAAGATATTGTGTTACGTCCGACACATCTGATCCCGAAAGGAAATACGTGGAGGGCGAACTTATATATTTATTTTGGGATTCTCACCACTTTAAAATGCTACTGCCTACCCAACTGTTTTCTGCTGCTGTTTTCGAAGGTGCAGAGCGATGATCGAGGTCAGGATTCTTATATTGTAATGAGTTCAAAAGGGGTAAAACTTGTTGTGCTTCACTGGTTGGTTTTATTACTCGGCCCTAAGGCGAGGAAGACAAGATAGACCCTAAGGTATCTTGGCTAACACAACTGTTTCCGCACTAAGTTCGCCTTTGACTCGAATTTTTATGAGAGTAAAACTATGGCTGACTTTGTTGAGACTCCTAAGTAGACTGACAAATTCGTTACTCGATTCTGGCTCGAGCGTTTTGGTCCAAAGAATGGATAGAAAACTGCCGATTCGGTACATTCTGAACTCGTGGGTCCAGCGCGAGTTGTTCTTGGTTCCCGCGGTCCTGCTACGTTATCGGCACGTACTTTCGAGTTCATGGTCCGAAAGTTCTTTAATTCGTGCCTACCTAAGCTACCCTCTCGCTTAACCTCACTGGTGAGCTCCCATGGGAACATTCTTTACATGGACTGTTCCCATGAACTTATGATGCTACATTTATCACTATCTTATTACTAACTTATACTAAGGAGCAGTTAGGTGCGCGTAAGACCTGATCGCAAGAGAATAGGGCAGGGGCGTTTGGTGGAAATTTCGGGGTGTAGCTGCGTCGGACGTAACAATTGCAGTTTTCAGTTAGTGCGTGACTGTTCTCAGCGAGTGACACCTAATAGGCATGGCTTCGCCTGGTTTTAGTCTGCCCATAGCCACTGAGAAGCAAAAGCGAGGGAAGAAAACTCAGAGTCCGTAGGAGCGTATGTTTCTGTTGATGCTTTGCTCTGATTGGTCAACTTTGACCTGCTCCCATTTAAAAACTAAGGGCTTCCGGACAAAACGAAGGTCATTTTCGTGATCAGTAAAGCCTCCCGAACACCGCCATACCCACCGGGTCAGGTAGTTTCGGCACAACCTGTATTAAACCCTGCTTCGAGATATACGACCCAAAATAAAATTATTAAATTTTCAATTTAAAGATATAATTTACTATTTTTAACATCGATGATGTTATAAATGTCCAATGAAATAAAGGATTCTGTTAAGGTTTTTGTAGTTACTGTTAAAATTATTTCAGGTACAATCGATATATTTTGCATCGACACTTCAAACTTGTTCAGCCCAGCGCACGCTTCCTCGTAAAAACTGAGTAACCCACAGCGCACGCTTAACGTCGCACAAGTCGGCGCTGAAAGGGTTAATAATTTCTATAATTTATAACAGGAAATCTGAAATCCTCTGAAATATTCTTCGTTTTTTTAGTGTTAATATGTGAATCCCATTCGTCCCTTACTGACTAATTATGTAATATCAGTAGCTTCTTTCATTTCAGACGTCCATTTCAACCAAAGAATCAGCAACAATGGATGATCAAGTTCCCGGTAAAGAGAAAAGCAAATCAAAGGAAACAAATTAAAAAGAGAGTCAAGACAAAGGAAGAGGGAGAAAATCGTACAATTAAAAATTCGACTTGCAGAAATACTCAATCCGTTTACTACGTTACAATAACGTACTGAATACAAGATTTTTCTTATGGTATAAAACTTTTCAACCTTGTCCTAAATTATTTTGAGTAAAATTACTAAACAAAATAATATTTAGTTATAAATCGATGCACTTTGAGTACTTTGGAATTTAAACATATATTGCCTTTTCACACATTTTATAGAATATTATCTTACGTATAGAATTGTTTATCATTTCTGAAACAGTATATCATAACCAACATTCAGTAGTATCACTGGAATCGCAGACTCAGCACGCTTACCCAGCGCATTGTCCGTGTCACCGGCCTAACTGTTTAATTGATCGCATTCCTAAGGTCCTAGGCAAACCTAAAAGCATCAGCGAAAAATTACTATATAAGTAAGCAAAGTCACGATACTGGCGCTCAGAAAATCGTTTAGCTTCACGCACGGAAGATCAGACTGCACATTGTCACTCGTGGCTCTAACCGTTAGAGTATTAGATCTAGTGTAATATTCGTAATCTGCCCTAGGTATGAATTCGTTATTGCGCACCCCAGGGAACAAGCTGAATCGCGGTTACAGGCCAAAATTAAGTTGCACAGACAGTTGCACACAAAATTGTTTTCGCCTTAATTTCACATATAGTCAGATTTTGTAATTCAATATTAAAATCTCTACTCCAAATTTCTCATATACACAAACAGACAAACACTATAAACAACAGTCATTTATTGAATCGTATTAATTTGTTCGTAACAATATCCAAATCCAAATTTCCGTCTGTATTAAATTTCTAGCACCCGTCCATAAGCATTTCAAGGAATATCACTCCACGTTCGAATAGCAAGGTGTGTTTCAGCACCATAAACGAGCAGTGAACCCACAATTGAGTGTATTTTCACCGCTCGGAATTCACTCAAATTTTGTTCACGTTACTTCTGGTCGTTCCTTCTTTCGATTACTTATAAATTTCCATTATAAAATTTAAAGACCTTGCTAGTCACTACGGCTTACGTAATAATTAATTAATCATAATGTAAAAATAACTTATATCACAATTGTACAGTAATATAATACATAAATAAATTCCTTCTATGTAAATCCATAAAACATACCACAATTACAGTACAAGTCTTAAAAATGTCCGTTCTTTTCAAATATACATGCATAAAGCACAGAAATTTTGCATTTAATATGACAAGCATGCTAAAAGAATTCTGTTCACTCTGAACACAGCCTATAGACTGGAATTGGAAAATATTAATTTTGCGCATGCACGAATGCGAAACCGTAAGTACCAGATACCGATAGAAACCGATATTACCGTTCTATCTAAATTTGTACTATGTTTTTTTTTCAGTAAATTCAAATTTGATTAGTTGAACTAATTCACCTACAAGTTTGAAATAACTGTATGAGTACACGCGTATATACGCAACCTCGCACAGACACACATATGTCTTTTGTTGGGATAGCAAGTGAAATAGATTAAACTACATTCAACCGTTTAATGATACATGCATTTGTACATAAAGATAAACCTACTTGCTCTATATTTTACTATACATAAGCATAACAAAAAATTCTTGTACTTTATATCGTAGAATGAAATTGTACGTGATACTTTTTTAAACACAAATTAAAACCTTATCCTTTTTGGCGTATTTAAAATAAATTTAAAAAAAATCATAAATTTAACAAACAAGTAATCGGTTTACTTTAAAATAGCGAATAACTCCCGCCAATATAACTATAAATTGGAGCAATATATCAATTCCATTTTGAGGGAGCATATCCTTATGACTTAAAACGTACCTAAATGATTCTCCTGAACGTGGAACTGATACCGTAACCTAATTATTCCTGCAGGTTTTATTGTTACGTGGCTGCCAGCTGAAATTCTCTTTGCGAATAACTATCGCGTGTTCGCCGGTGACAAGGAATTATTTTCTTTTCTCTATGTATACTAAAGTTTCAAATAACTAACTGAATAAATATCCATTGCGAAAGTTGGTATAACAGCAATCAGCATTGTATTAAATACGTATGTAGTAGTATACCTGGGCCGGTTTTCGATACAGATTCCTGCACCGACCTATACGGACACTCTAGAACCTTCGAAGGTGGGTGACCATGCTAAGTTGGCAACGTGTGCGCCCATAATTTTCGGAAGTCACGCCATGAAGAACCCTCGATTCCAAGAATTTTTGCTCGATTCCGGGAATTTTGCTTCACATTCCAAGAATTTTTGCTCGACTCCGGGAATTTTGCGTCACATTCCAAGAATTTTGCGCTCGATTCTACGAATTACACACGATCAAGAACCTTCTAGAACATTCTAGAACCTTCTAGAAGATTCTGGAAACTTCGACGGTTCATGTCCGTATTAAGTCGCGAAGGATTGCTCCCAGAGACGGCGGTCCTCTCGCGTTTTGAGGCAGCCCCGTGCCCCCCAAACCCGGAAAGCTTTCACGAAGCTTTGATGGGCCCCGTGCATGTTCGTACAGGTATCGGACGGCAGTCCTCAGCCTGTTCGACCTCGAACGTTATCGTCGTCGATGACGACGACATCACGGCATCCCCTTTGCGCGCAGTGCGGAAGAGCGGTTTCAGGAATTATTGCGTCGAGGTTGATTCCAGAAAAAACGATACCCTCCCCATGCAAATTTCGGATGGCAGCCGACTTGACCTCGAACGTTATCTCGGAGAGGTCGCGCGTCAGCTTCTTCATCCCACTAAGAAGCTTCGCGAATTCCCCATTCCGCAGCATCGTGCAGGTTCGTGCATGTCGAAACACACAGCAGTGAGTTTAATGTCATTCTAGAAAAGTCTAAAAGTCTATGTATCTCAAATTACTCGTAGTGCGTTCTCGATTTTGCAATTTGAGTAGATGTCTTATCGCCCTTACCGATGCACAGCAATTCCAGGAAAACCTTGAAAACTTCGTATAAAAAGCCCTTCGATGATGCGCAGCGATCATTGTCTGTTAAACCTTCAAGTGCATTATTGGTATTAACGAGATGGATTCTGCAAAGTGTAAAAAGTTGATCGAGATTATAGAAGAAGCGTATTAATTTCTGAAGAAGGGTCCATCGATGGCAGAAATTGAAAACTGGACGAAATTTGGCACTCAAAATATCATACTTTTGAATAAAATTCTGAGAAACGTTACTCTTACGATCGAGAGAAAACCAAAATTTTAACATCGATCGGAATCCTCAAATCTCTGAACGAAAAATTTAAACAACAACTTCGAAAAAGAGGTGGAGGAACAGCGAAAGAGAGAATAAGTAACAGAGTGCGTTGGGATGACTTGGAATCTGCCTTTAAGGGAAGAATAAGGACTGGAGTCATTGCAAACTTGCAACACAAGGACTTGGGCCGTTTCTTGGAAGATTCCAGAAAATTGTTTACTGCGAGAATAAAAAACGCACTTCGAAAAGACGGGAATTTGAAAGGGAACGTCGTCTTGTCCTGTAAATTCGAGACCATGAAAGGTGGTGCGATTGTTGAAGAACTAAAGTTTTTCAACACTCAAAACGAAGTTATACTACCGTCCACCGATATCAGCTATTGGTTTAACACAAATGTGCGGGAAAAAATACTGATAAAAATGGAAGACTTTCAAGAGAGGGAATCAGGCTGGTCTTTGCTTGAAATTATAAACTTGGCGGTGAACATCAACAAATACATACCGATACACGGTGGCCTGTCTACCTTCATCGAACTACCAAAGGATGTGCAAAGAAAGAAAGCAGTCGTGAACATTAGAAACAACGATCCGTACTGTTTTATCTGGTCCGTTACGGCAGCTCTTCATCCAGTTAAAAATAATGTAAGTTTTATCAGTTCGTACCCTCACTTCAGCTCAGTGCTAAGGTATGAAGGTTTAAATTTTCCCATTGGTTTAAAGGATATTCCAAAATTCAAAAAAATGAATGATTTAGCAATAAATGTTTATGGAATAGAGAGCGATAAGAATAAGGGTAATAATGAGATAGTACCAATTTACCTAAATCAGCAAAAATCAAATAAAGAAAGGATTCACCTACTTATGCTAGAAACAGAAATTTATTCGAATGGAGATGAAATAGATTTCACAGATTGTAAAGTTTGCCACTTTGCTTGGATACGAAATCTGTCTCGCTTATTGAGTTCTCAAATTTCAAAGCGCGAGCATCGTATTAGACTGTGCGATAGATGCCTATGCCACTTCAAAACAGAAACTTCTTTTCAAAAACATAGACGCGACTGTATAAATATAAATAAATCTAGAGTGGAATTACCAAATGAAAAGGATAAAATTCTAAAATTCAAAAATTATAAACATAAAGAAGCTGTACCATTTGTTATATACACTGACATTGAATGTATTTTAGAGTCAGTAACGGATGTTTCTAAATCGTCGAACACAACGGTCTATCAGAAGCATGTTCCACACAGCATCGCGTACTATCTACAATGTAATTTTCACGACTCCATCTCCAAATTTAAAGCCAATCGTGGAAATAATTGTATAGAGTGGTTTATGAATAAATTACAAAAGTTAGCTCAATTCGTAGAATTTCACCTTAAACGCAACGTACCTATGGAAGCATTGAAGTTTCAACAGAAAAATGAATTTTATTCTACACAGACTTGTCACATTTGTGAAAAACCGTTCACATCTGAAGATATCAAGCATCGCGATCATTGCCACTTTATGGGTAAATATCGAGGTGCTGCGCATCAGAGTTGTAATTTAAATTAGGAAACTCGCATATCATTCCTGTTGTGTTTCATAACTTATCGGGTTATGACTCGCATTTCTTGATTAAAGCCTTAGCAACATCCTTCGACGGTTTAATAAACTTATTGCCAGTAAATAACTTGTACGGTGCAGCTATGAGTCAATTTTTGCCATTTGACTCCTTCGAGTTGGAGGACAATGTTGAAAAACTACATATTTGCAATATTCCCGATGATTCTCTTACTGGCTAGATACTCGAAGTTGATATGGAATATCCAATTGAACTTCAAGAACTCAATAGAGAGTTACCACTATGTCTAGAGCAGTATACCCCTCCAGGATCTAACAAATCAAAATTGATGACAACACTCCTCCCAAAAGAAAGATACATAATCCATTATCGAAATTTGAAACAGTGTTTGAGATTAGGTATGAAGTTAAAGAAAATTCACCATGTTCTAAAATTTAGACAGTCACCATGGCTCAAGAAGTACATAGATTTGAACACTGAAATGAGAAAAAAGTCGGATAATGATTTTGAAAAGAACTTCTTTAAACTTATGAATAACGCGATTTTTGACAACACAATGGAAAATGTTAGAAAACAAAAAGATGTTAGACTCATTACGAAATGGGATGGAAGGTATGGAGAGCAAAGGCTCTTGCAGCGAAACCAAATTTCCATAGCTGCACCGTCTTCGACGAAGATATGGTTATAATCGAACTAAGTTGTGTTAAAATTAAGTTCAATAAGCCAACATATGCAGGATTTTCCATTCTCGATCTCTCCAAAATATATATTTATGACTTCCATTATAATTACATAAAGAATAAGTTTGGTAACCAAGCTAAATTAATATATACTGACACTGACAGTCTTCTTTATCATTTTACCGTTCCGAACATATATGATTATATCAAATGTCATCTAGATAAATTTGATACTTCTGACTATCCTCCCGATAATGTTTACGGCATACCACTAGCAAATAAAAAAATATTGGATCTGATGAAGGATGAAAACAATGGGAAAATTATGACTGAATTTATAGGATTACGAGCAAAATTGTATTCTTTCAGTGTTTGGAGAAGGCAAAGATAAAAAGCGAGCTAAGGAAGTAAAAGGATTGTAATAAAACTCTATTTTATTTAAACAATAAAGATGAAACAAGATAACATAAACCAATAAGAGCTTTGTTCATTTCAAATGATCATCCACAATCGATTAAATGCGTATAGAAAATAAGAGTGGTAAGACACGGGTAACCGCTTTTTTAACAAAATTACAAACGTTCGCTAAAACGCACGCACACTAGATGTAGTATAATACGAACGTGGAAAGTAGTGGTAACAATGGTGATAGATACGTGGTCGTGTTGGACCAGATATAGCCGAGGAGATTCACCTGAGGTGCGCCTCGTGCCTTTCAATTGGATATTTGTGTAGTAAAATCCGATCCGCCAAATGATTAGGTATTTTAAAACCATACGATGGCCCATAAACCTAAGAGATCGGTGGAAATACAGTTCTGATAGAGTATCGTCCTATTAAGTAACTTCTATGTTATTTACGATAAATACCTGTTGTTTCCGTATTCGCAGCTTACAGGCAAATGGGAAAAACTAGACTCTTCCCTTTGTGAGGTTAGTAAAATTTGTGATAGTGGAAGGGCACGAGAGCGCTGGCATCTAGACTTAAATTCGGCGCGCAAATACAATTGTCGCGTTACAGGATCTACACTAAAGACAATCACTTTTAACGATTATAGGCAATGTCTTTGATACTACACAAATTTAGTTAAAACTCAACATTTAATTTAGTGTAAAAAACATAAAGTTTATACAGTACAACAACAAAAAATAGCACTGAGCTGGAATGACGACAAAAGGGTCATTCTTCCTAGTACGACCGACACCCTACCGTGGGATTATAAAATGTACGATGTGTATAATAGGAATGTAAATATTCTATACCAATGTAAATAAATAATATGTAAGAAAATATAAATAACAAGACGTAATAAATGTTTTAGTTCTGGTTTATTTCAAACACCTTAAAAATCCGACTTATCGATCCAACTATTGTGCGAAACATCGAAACCTAGCCATTTCACAAACAGCTTGTTTCCACGTTTCCTCAGTACCTTCTCCACAAGATATATGTCGGTATACTTGATGCTGGTAAGTTCATGTTCGTAGAAGCCACCTTCGATGGTACCTGGTAGTCCTTGAGATTGTACGTCACCGGATCGGTATTCTTCACTCGACTTATCGTGAAAATTTCAGTTATCCAATTGGGTGTGTAGCCTTTTTCGAAGATGTGTTTAAATTTGCTGATTCGTACTCTGTCGCCGACTTTAAACTTTGATCGTTTAAGTGTGGTCTTGTAGCCCTGTAGGCTAAACTGCATCCACATCTTACTTTTCAGTGTACGATTAAAGCGCTCGCAGATCGATGCCTTCAAGTTACTGAATGTCGAGTACAGGGTAATACCGTGTTTTTGCATAAGATCCTTGAATTCGGAATTGTAAAACTCTCGGCCTCGGTCAACATGCAATTTCTTCGGGATTCGACCCTGCACCAGTACAGATCTCATAGCTGCTGTCACGTCTGTAGCGTTCTTGCTCTTCGTCGGCACGGCCCAAGCAAACTTTGAAAATATGACGGTGAGCAGATACTTGTATCCGTGGTTCTCTCTGGCATACGCTGACATGTCAACGAGATCCGCTTGCCAAGTCTCGTCCAGCCCACGGACGTCAACGTGCCCGCGCTTGTAATTTCTTCTGGCAGGTCTATGCAGTTCCTTCGCCACCGCTAACTTTTTTCCATCCATTCTCCAGCGCATTCAGTCTGGCGCCCACTGGGAAATGATCAGAAAGTTGCGAATAGCCAGTTCTTGTCCTGGCTCGATATCAGCTTGCAGACGTTCCAACGCATCCTTCGTGGTAGATTCGAGAGATTGAATCATCAAGATATTGTTATCGATATCATTGCGCATTCTAGCAGTCACTTGAAACACGGTATTGAGCTCCTGCTTCACAACAGTTTTCATCAGATTCAAGGTCACAGCATCCTGCTACTCAACTGACGTCCAAACACGTCGACGCTTATATTCAAAGTGACGAACGTGATTGTTTTATCGAATTAATAAATGATACCCGCGTCGCACAATTCTTCGATAATCGATACGATTTCGTTCGAGTGACTGGGATTACCAGCTTCCTGAGACGCAAGGAGCAGGCGAAGACGGTATACCAGTTCGTTGGGATCGTTCCAGTACACGTACCTTTGCCCGTTACGGAGGGCTTTTCGATCAGTTTCGCAATAACGTTATTAAATTTGAAACTCTTGCTCCTACGAATTGCACCATCAGGTTTATAGTACTTTCTATGTGCATTCGTCGTTAAAATAATGTTTTTGTAATTGTTCAAGTCATCCTGGGTTACATGAGTCTCGTCAGGTACCTTCCTGAATAAGAGTTCGATCCAACTCAAAGTTTTCAAATAAGTCATTTCGCCTATATGGATTCGATCACCCTCAAAGCTGATGGGCGAATCGCCTATCATCAATTTGTTCTTGGTGAGTTTACGCACACCATAGGTGGTATCCAATTGTTTATTCTGCCTCGATAGCAGCATATCGAGATACCGTTGCATAGGATCGTTCTGATTAACAGATATGTCTACGTCATCATCATCTCCTTCATCAATCTATTTGTCTTCTTCTTCGTTTTCATCTTCTACTTACTCATCACCGACTTCCTCGAAAGAATCATTCTTTAGTGACTTAAAGGACTCATCAATCGTTCCAAATGTATCATCCGTTCTTGCCTCTTGCTTTATTTCATCGTTGATTTCATCCTTACTCTCGTCTTTGATAAGATTATGCTCCGGCTGAGATGCAGTCATTAGTTTCTGCAGTGGAGTCACTACCGGTTTGAGAACCTCACTCATCGTCTGTTCGACGTTTGCTCTATCCAATTTTATCATTTTATGCTTTTTGCGAAACGCATTCCTGGCTTTAGTGATTTGGCGTAAGACGTCTTTTTGCTCCTGAAGTTTTCTACGTTGCATGTTGACGCTGCTGAATCCAAAACGCTACTGCATTCATTTTTCTCAATGATCATCCATTTATGCTCACGAAGCAATCGAATCCTTTTCTGTATCTACCTCCGTCGAGGTCGCTGTCCTTGTCGATTACGAGAAAACCATACTTATCACCGTTTCAACATGTCGAACACAAGTCTTTAAACTGTGCGTAACTCATATCAGTGTTGACATGGTCATCGTACACATGCTTGAGATTTATTTCATCTTGCTTAAAGAGCACTAGCAGATTGGCATTGTCCCGTACCAGATATTTGGGAATGCGAGCGTACGTCTGACAGAGATAGAAACAGTCAACGTCTCTGTGCCGCCCCATGTTGAAGAAGGCTCTGATGTTATCTTGCTTCTCACAAGCTATGTCGTCGTAAATAATTATCGAACTTCGACGTGCCTCGTTCAGTGGCAGCACTTGTTCCGTAAAGGGAAAGTACTCGACGCCGTCCACGGATGCGAGTAAACGTTCTAAAAACTTGTACTTTGGCTGATCAAGCGATTTTGAGTATACGTAGACGTTTTCGAATCTTAATCCGTTAGGATGAATTATGAGAGCGAGCAATGCGTTCGTCTTGCGCAATTGGATGGTCCGCAGAACACTGCTCGTATACTGTTTGGCAGTAACTCGCCTTGTCGCTTCTTCTTCTTCTGTTCAACACGTGCAAAATCGTCAAAGTTTATTACAGGTAACCTGACGGACTGCTTCTCGAACCTCATCCCGATCTTGACTAACGTGGAAACTATAAATGGCGAGTGTATAAGGATCGCTGTTCAATTGGAACTGTTTCACCGCAGGGACATGATCGTGCATCCTGAGCGTAAACGTATTGGGAGGAAAGACTCTCATCGTGGCAGAGGATTGGTGAACAGGATGATCAACAGTCTACCCGTTGAGTTACATATACCCGGTTATCAGTACTGTGGACCCGGTACGAAACTAGCAAAGAGATTCGCGCGAGGCGATCCGGGCATCAACGCCCTGGACGCAGCCTACAAAGAGCACGACATCGCCTACTCGAAGAATCGTGAGACTCTCGAACACAGAGGGGCGGCGGACAGGGTACTGGCCGACAAATTTTGGAAGCGCGTTTTCGCTAAAAACGCGAGTCTCGCCGAGAAGGCGGCGGCCTGGTCCGTAGCGAATGTAATGGGTGCCAAGTCGAAACTCGGCATGGGACTCAAGAAGAAGAAGAAGCCAAAGACTGTAACGCTGAGGAAAGTCATCGAGGAAGCCAAACGATCGATGATTCCTAGCAATGATGCAGGGGTAGCTATAAGATCTGCTCTGAAGGGTGCACAAGCTGCCGTCAACCAAGCAGGTGGAAAGCGCAACGTCCGCACGCCGCGGATTCTACCCGTGCCGTCCAAAGTCGGAGGCTTCCTACCGTTTCTCGTCCCTGTGTTTGCGGGTCTCAGTGCCACTGGAGCGTTGGCCGGTGGAGCTGCAGGTATAGCCAAAGCCGTGAACGATGCGAATGCAAGCAAGGAGCAACTGAAAAAAGTCAAAGGGACAACGAGACGATGGAAGCCATCGCATTAGGCAAAGAACTGTACTTGAAACCCTACAGAAAAGGACTACCCCTTCATCTGAAGCCAAAAAACTTGAAGTGAAACTACCACGCCGAGCGTTAACCGATGCGGATCTGCTAAAGTACGCGAAGATCATGAAGATTCCACATTTTCGTGGAGTCTTCGTGCGGAACGCTATGCCGAAGGGTGGGCCGTACAAGTACGAGTCGGCAATCGTCAATCTCGACGACGAAGATGGTCCAGGAACACACTGGGTCGCGTAC
>JARQTJ010002467.1:0-13378 GCA_030142635.1 Trachelus troglodyta | reverse complement strand
CAACTTTCAGATACAATCATGTCATTTTTGAAATAGTCATATCCACAAAAATACTGCCAATATGCATTTTCCTGAAGTCCCTTCATCGGTATAATCAATCAGAAGCATTTGAAATGGCTTTGCAGCATAAACAACTATAGCATAACACGACGGTCTTTACGGCTTCTACCATATCGTTTCGCAGAAACTTTACCAAAAATTCACTCCTAAAAGACCACAACAATCAACTTTCGATCTTAATATATTCTACTTTGAGTATCATTAATTTTCACTTCTTCTGCTTGCATATAATACAAATCAGTAAGGTTTTTGGGTCTTTTATAACATTTTCTTACGGATTTAAAAATACTATTTTGACACTCGGGGGCCCATTTTATGCCTCTTCTGAGGCTTTTTGCGCGCGTACTATTTTTTGGTGGATAGAGTAGAAAGTATCAAGTGGTTTGCTAAAAAGCCATAACTTACTTCATCTTAGTTATCTGTTTTGCATCAATTTCAATTGAATTCCAATCTCTATCTACTTTCCCTCTCACTTTTACCTTATCGTCTGGAGTAATTACCTGACCAAGCCATAATTTATGATCAATATCCATGTTAATAGAACCAGTACTATCACTGAATATGTAATTATCTCCACCTATATGTTTGATAATATTACCTTGTAATATTACCATAGTATCATCACTCATTGTTTTAGCTTGCTCAACAGTAATCACTTGCGCAATAGCAGTGGGTCCTGCAAAACCGCCCCCTACTACGTAATCTTGCTTAGCAAAGGCATATGTGCTATAAAGCATCATTAACATAAATAAAATAATTCTTCTCATAAGTACCTGCTTTATTATTTTCTTTTTTATTATTAAAAATAACCATTATGTTGATATTTGGATCTTGTTTCAGAACATAATATTTTGGTGGTGGCGCAGAATTACAACTACCCACGCTGATTCCATGTAAGGTTTTAGAATCTACTGGTTCCACATGGCAAATGACATTTTACATTAATAGTAGTGTAACATTTTATTCTTCTAATATCAATATAAAGCAATCTTATGCGACAATAGAGCGAAATGCTGGTGATATCTGAACGGTTTATTACATGTAAAAGAGCATAGATTTATAAGGTTTGTGAGGATTTAATGACTTGTTCATAGGAGGTACATAAATCGCAAGGAATAGTACTTGACATTATATAGATAGCTTTATACAATATACAACTCTTTGTTGAGTAAATTCTTGTGTTTTTTCTGCACTTGCTTAATTCTATAAATAATTTCTACATTACATATTATAGTAATGATCAGGCTGTTACAACCATTTAATTGTCAGGTAAATTAGTATGATGGAATCAAGAACTGAAAGTATGATACTTTTTTCCTTAGCTGCAATAATAACTCCCAGTTATAAGAATGTTCAAGATAGTGTTTACGCTGTTATGCCAGCCTTTATAGCTTTAGCAACAGGACATCTTTTTGGTAGTGCGAATTTCATGACTTCTACAAAGTCACTTTTGGATAGTGTAATTGCTACTCAATTAGCATTGTCAGTGTTAGAGCCAGGGCTGCTTTGGTTAAATGGATTTGATAATACTGAAGCACTGAATAAATGTGCTGAAGAGCGTGATATTCTCTCTAGATGTGTTGTGTCTAAAGCATTATTAGAAAATCTGCCTATAGCTACTATGACACTCATATCATGCGATTCTCTCGGCAGCGCAGAGCCAGAGACCAACCTTGTAGCATATGCTTTACAAAAAGGTGTATCGACAGGAGCAATAGGTTTACCAATAGGATGTGTTTTGGGTGGTTATACGCCGACAGTTTTAGACTCTGCTATATGGTCCACGCGCTTCATCTTCAAGTTTGCTGTACTTGCAAAAACTAAAGAAGCATTGGAAGCTAATACTGCTTTAAACCCAGTGATGCTAAACTCTGCAATATATCTTGCATACTTTGCTATTGGAAAAGTTTCGCAGGAGATATTTCATGAATCCACACTATATTCTCAGGAATTAACACAACATGAAGGTAACATAGGCGGTATTAATACACTAAATTACCGTCTTGCTGCGGATTTTATGCCAGGCAATGAGATCGCTTCCTATATTTCTGCTATAGCTATAGAGACTATTGATGGTATGCTACGTCACAGCTTGCAAAGATCTGAGACTACTAATCATGCCACTTGTGACATCACTAAGTATGTTACTTATGACATCAATAATAATGCCACTTGTGATATCACTGAGTATGTTACTTATGACCTTAATAATAATGCTACTTGTGACATCACTGATAATGCTACCAATCAAGAAACAGCTGTGTCTTTGTGGTTCGGTGATGTGTAAGAAAGAGCAGTATGTGTTTGTTAATAACTTTGCGAGGATTTGGAGGGTACCATCTATTTAGTCTATCCGTCAAAAATTTATTTGCGTAGCAAAGCAAGTTTTGGCGGTTTTAATTGCAAAGTTTTCAATTTCCTTGACTATCAATATCACTTCTTCATTTTTTAAAAGTATATACACTTTTGCCATACTTAATGACTATTTTTCACATATGGATTGCTAGTTTTCTTGAACAATAATTTTATCGGAGTGCCAGATAAATGGAAGTGTTTGGCAAAAGAATTAGATAAATAGCGCACATATTGCCCATCGATATCGTTTGGATAGTTAGTAAAAAGTGCGAAAGTTGGAGGGCATGTTCTTGTTTGTGTTATGTATTTTAACCTAATGGATCTTCCAGATGAAGCACGGCTCGGAGTGTGGATTTGAATTGCTTGCTTAAGCCATTTATTTAATTGCCATGTAGAAAAGCGTGAATTCCACTTAGAGAAAGTCTCCAGAACCTTTTGCAATATCTCATTACAAATAGGTTTTGAGCTATTCAGCCCTGATGTAAATATTATTGGAATATCATTCACAGATGAAATATATTTTTTTACATGGAATTGTGTCTCCTCTCTCAAGCTATTCAAATCTTTTATCAAATCACACTTATTAACAATTAAAACTAATCCCTTTCCGGCATCAATGATTAGCTGTGCTATTGCAATATCTTGACTTTCAAACATCTGTGGTGCGCTAACTACAAGGCAGAGTACACAACTTTTTGATATGGCTTCTTTTGTTTTTTCTATGGATAACTCTTCTACAGTCTCATCAATTTTATTTTGTTTTCTAAGGCCGGCAGTATCAAGTAACGTGATAATCTTTCCATCAAAGGCTATATCATGACTCACGATATCACGTGTTGTGCCAGCTACTTCAGATACTATACTACGCCTGGCGCCAATAATTTTATTAAATAATGTGGACTTCCCAACATTTGGTCTTCCAACTAGTGCAAAGCGTGGAATTTTTTTATCATAGCTCCACTGCTGTTCTTTGCTATATTCTGCTTTGGGTTTTTCTGGCTCGCTTGACTGAAGCAGTTTGTCCTCGCTAGATATTGCTTTAGCACTTAATAGAAATTCATCCTGCTCTATGCATTCTTCCTGCATCTCATTACTAGTATTGATACCATGCAGACTATGAAATTGTTCTATTTTTTCAATTAATCCCAGGTATAATTCTTGGAAACCTAATTTATGTTCTGCTGATATAAAGATAGGTTCTCCAAAGCCAAGCTTATATAACTCATTTGTGTCAAGCTTAAAACCAGCTTCGCTTTTGTTCACAATAAGTAGTGCCTTTTTAGAAGATCTCAGTACAACTCCAGCAAGTTCAGTATCGGCAGCAGAGAGCTCACATCTCCCGTCGACAACAAACATGACTATGTCTGCATCTCCAAGAGCTTGTTCAGTACTGCTTCGCATCTGGCTTTTTATTACATCTCCACGCAAAAGCTCCCAACCAGCAGTGTCAATAATAGTAAAATGATAATCTGCAAAAGTTACGTTGCAGGAATTAAAATCTCTTGTAGTTCCTGGAACATCTGTGACTATAGCAGCTTTCTTTTGTACCATTCTATTAAACAGGGTGGACTTTCCTACGTTTGGGTTTCCAACGATTACAACCTTAGGAAAAATAGACATGCTTCCTTGCGGACATAATTATATCATCTATTTGCTCAATCGAAAGATTATGATCAGGAATCAACTCCACTAGCTCATCACGTGATAGGTCAGCAAGCTCTGTCATATTCCCCACACCAGAGGCGATCAATCTAGCTGCAAACTCAGGAGTAATACCAATATCTGTAAATATACTGGTATCTGGCAAAGATTCTTTCTCTTCTGGAATATCTACTTGAGACTCTTTCGACTCTGCATTTAATTTGATATATTCTCTGGCACGTGCAACTAGTTCCGTGACAATTTCTTCATTCAACCCCTGTATGCTTGAAAGATATCCTATATCTGCCTCTGCAACATCTTCAATAGACACAAAACCTTCCGAAGCAAGAAGCTGTGCAAGCAGATTATCTAAATATAGGGCCTCAACAAACAAGTCTGTAGCGCCGTTGAACTCATCCTGTCTACGCTTAATTTCATTTGCTTCGGTTAATATATCAATCTTCCAACCTATCAGTTCTGAAGCTAGTCTTACATTCTGTCCTTGCCTACCTATTGCTATGCTTTGTTGATCAGTAGGGACAACAACTTCTAATTTCCTATTATCCTCATCAACTATCACTTTTGTTGCAGAAGCAGGAGCAAGGGCTCTTATCGCTAGCGTTGCAGGATCGGATGACCATTCGATAACATCTATCTTTTCTCCTTTTAACTCTGCGGTAATAGCTTGCACCCTTGCTCCACGCATACCGACGCAAGAACCTATAGGATCTATTGCAGATTCTGGACTGAATACAGCAACCTTTGCACGTGACCCTGGATCGCGAGCAACAGACTTCACTTGTATTATGCCTTCATAAATCTCAGGCACTTCATGGGCAAACAATTTAACTATAAACTGCTTATCTGTTCTAGACAAAATTATCTGTGGACCTTTACCATAACGATCTAACTCAAGCAAGTATGCTTTTATTCTCTCACCTTGTTTGTAATGATCAGCCTTCAGCATTTGATCACGTCTCAGCACAGCATCTGCATTCCCAATTTTTACTACAATCCTATTATGTTCAACTTTATCAACAATACCGTGTAATATATCACCTACTCTGTTTTGGAAATCCTCATATTGTTGTTCTCTTTCTATCTCTTTAATCTTGGATATTATTACTTGCTTCGCAGATTGAGCAGCAAGCCTAGCAAGGTCAAGAGGTGGAAGAGAATCTTTTAAAATATCACCCGGTAGAGCATCAGGATTTTTATACCTTGCACTCTGCAAGGTAATCATCTGCATTTGCGCTGCGCCATCTTCTGTTTGTTCAGGCATATTACTATTTAACTCATCTCTATCATCTACTACAAGTAGCTCTCTATATAAATGTATAGCTCCCGTTTTGCGGTCTATGGATGCACAGATCTTATGTTCTCTACCATACTTTCTATAGGCAGCAACTCTCATTGCCTCTTCAAGAGCATCTATAATTTTTTCTTTCGGGATAGACTTTTCTCTAGCTACAGCCTCGGCAACTTGTATAATCTCGTTATTTGCAAAGCTACTTGGTTGCATTTCTCCCCCGTGATCTATTTAATCTAACTTTTCTTAGCATATTACTTTCTATATTGGCTTCCGATATATTGGATACTGGAATTTCTATTAATTCTACACTAACACTTTGCTGTTGCAACAGAACATTATCTCCTTTGAGGCCACATAGTTTTCCAAGAAACTTTCTCTGATTATCAATAGGATGATTTAAAATGATTCTAACATTATTTCCTTCATATGTATAGAAATCTTCGTATCTTGTAAGTGGTCTATCAATACCAGGAGAGCTGACCTCAAGGTAATATCTATCTCTCATAGGTTCATGCAAATCAAGCAATACAGAAGCTTGTTTACTCACCTTTTCGCAATCCTCAACCGACACTTGGGTAGAATCCATTCTTTCAATCATCAACTGTAGTGTTTTACTCTTTTTTCCCTGATTAATTCTAACGCGCAGCGCACAGTACCCCATAGCTTTCATGGAACTTTCCAAAAGCGCTAGTACTTCTCTCTCCAGCTGAGTTTTAAAAACCAACATTTTCTTAACTAACCTATGCTTGCTACAAAAAAATAAGGCTGGTGTTTTCACCAGCCTTATGACCTGTAAAGCGAATGATACTCTAATCACTATATGGCGTCAACAGAAAATTAGAAAATTATTGAAAAGTCACATCGAAGAAACAGCAGGTCATCTATTATTTGTGGGGAGTTGGTATTACTAATGAATTTTATATTTACACATCATAAACTTTCCTTATATACCTCGAGTAAATGAAAAGGTATGCTCGTCATATATTTTAAAATTTGTGTCGTTAGATCGCTCGTGAAGTATTGATCCATACACATGCCACCTTATTTCTTCCTAACTCTTTTTGAAGTCTAACTTCATATGTACATATTATTTACCTGCGGTATATATAAGGAAAGAAACACATATTACGTTGATGAACCAATCTATGAAATCCATAAAGCGAACTAAAGAAGTGGTAGAATTAAACAAACAATCTATCGATAATCAGTTTGAAAGTGGCGTCATAGGAATCGACGAAGTAGGAAGAGGTGCACTTGCAGGCCCTATTGTCGCTGCAGCTGTTTTTTTCGAAAAAAATCCAGATATTTATGGAATAAAAGATTCAAAAAAACTTTCTGAGAAGCAAAGGCGGTGCTTATTTGAACGTATTATAAAAGTATCGAAATGGGCGGCTTGTCTTAGCAGTGTTGAAGAAATAAATAAGCTAAATATCCGAGAAGCAACGCATCTTGCTATGTTGAGAGCCGTTTTAAAACTTGATTACTCTGACAAAGTGATTTTGGTGGATGGTAATGCCAATCCATTTAATCAACCTCAGCTTTCTGATAAAACTAGATGCATTGTAGGCGGAGACATGAAATCATTAGCGATTGCCTCAGCATCTATAGTTGCGAAAGTAATAAGAGATGAGATAATGCTATTACTTGGCAAAGAATTTCCTCACTATTCTTGGCTTAAGAATAAGGGTTATGGAACTTTCGAGCACATCAATGCGATTAAAAAATTCGGCAGTGTGAAATACCACCGCTCTTTATTCTTGCGCAAAATTATTTAGAACTAATTATCTTACACAATAATTTACCATATGCGATTAGTTTCTGTATTAGTACCTCTGCCATTTAATAAGCTATTTGATTATACAATAAGTGAGGAAATACTCCTGAATGACTCGGATCTAGTTGGGTGTTTTGTATTAGTTCCGTTTAAAAGTAAGGAAATATTAGGCATAATATGGGCTATCAAAACAACCAAGTCGGAAGAAAATAGCGATAAAAGGCTGATTAAACAAGTGATCAAGGTATACCTTGCTTGTAAGGTAACACAAACATTTATGAAGTTCATAGAACGTGTTGCTGAGTATAATATGATGCCACTTGGAATGGCTTTGAAGTTATCTATGCCAAAGTCCCAGACATTTCTGGATTTAGATGTAAAAGAGCAGGAAATTGCGCCTGATCACAGTGACATGGATGAATATCAAAAAACTATTGCTCTTTCCAGCGCCCAAAAAACTGCTGCGGATCAAATACTGTTTAATTCCAAGGAGTTTTGTGCAACACTCCTGGATGGTGTCACAGGATCTGGAAAGACTGAAGTTTATTGTGCTGTAATAGACCGTATGGTTGTTCTGAAAAAGCAGATCTTAGTGTTGTTGCCAGAAATAGTACTCAGCACAAGTCTTTTTGAAAAATTAAAATACAGATTTAAAACGCAGCAAGTTTCACAATGGCATTCCTCTGTTACTGCAAAGAATAAAAAACTCACTTGGCAAGCTGCACTTCGTGGTGAGAGTATCATCGTCATTGGCGCAAGAAGCGCCTTATTTTTGCCATTCTCAAATCTAGGATTGATCGTAGTTGACGAAGAACACGACTCATCATTCAAACAAGAAGAAGGGCAGATATACCACGCAAGAGATATGGCTGTATTCAGAGCAAAGCTTGAGTCAATTCCTATAGTATTAGCCTCAGCAACTCCATCAATAGAGACATATTTCAACGCAAAAAACGGAAAGTATAAGCATGCTCATCTACCAGAAAGATTTTCGCGTGTAGAAATGCCTGAGGTAAAGATTATCGATATGAATAGTGAAATTTTGCCAAAAGGTAGTTGGATTTCATCGGCTTTAAAGCGGCAAATATTAAATACTTTAGAAGCAAAGAAGCAAAGCATAATATTTTTAAATAGAAGGGGCTATGCACCTCTCAGCATCTGTAAAATATGTGGTAGCAAAGCAGAATGCAAAAATTGTAATTTTTATCTTGTGCTACATAAACAAAAGAACATATTACAATGCCATTATTGTGGATATAACATACTTAATACAAATTCTTGTCAAAGCTGTGGTGGACATAAACAAATCTTGGTCTATGGTCCTGGAATAGAAAGAGTAGAGGAGGAATTAAAATCTTTATTTCCAGGTGCGAGAATAGCTGTTTTTACCAGCGATACTGCAACGAATCACAAGACTGCATCTGCAATGATTAACGCAATACATAATAGAGATATTGACATCATAATAGGCACACAGATTATTGCAAAAGGATTGCATTTTAAGGACTTGCATTTAGTTGGTGTTATTGACGCAGACGCAGGAAGCTTCAGCTGCGATCCACGAAGTCTTGAAAAGACATATCAATTGATACATCAAGTGTCAGGAAGAGCTGGGAGAGAAAGTACGAAAGGTGTAGTTTGCCTGCAAGCATATATGCCAAATAGTGTAGTACTACAGAATATAGCTTTGTATGATAGAGAAGGATTTTTAAGGTCTGAACTAAATGATAGGGAGTTAGCTATGATGCCTCCTTTTGCGAGGCTTGCTCTTATAACTTTTTCATGCGCTAATGAATCAAAACTTCTTGAGTTTATACGTAGCGTTAGAATAGATACTGAATATATGCTAGGTCCCACTCCCGCTCCAATATTTAAGCTAAGATCAATGTATAGATATAGAGTAATAGCAAGAGTTCCAACGCATCACTCTAAAAATAGAGTAGGAACTCCAAAACCGATAAACATACAAAATATGGTGCAAAAGTTTATCGGCTCACTTCCACAACAAAATTGTATTAAGATTAAAATAGATATAGATCCATATACTTTTATATAATACCAACTCTCTCTAAATAACAGGACGCTTTAGTTCGTCTTTTTAGAAAATTTAAGTGCGCTCCTGGCCGTTGTACTTCTAGTATGCCTCAATCAAATCACATCTTAAATTTTCTAAAGAATACGTAGCGACTATATGTTGTTATTTGTAGGATTTGGTGTAAATAAGCTGTATAAAATTTATCCTATGTATCAATTTCTTGTGAGGTACAAAAAAATGTAATAATGATTGCTGCTATTTAAAAAAACTTAACAAAATAAATAAATCAATATAAGATAAATTATATACAGACCGTGGCATCTCTTGCTGCGCTGTTATATTCGATGCGTGGAATTGCCAAGCAATTGCTAGATTTTCTGTGTGTTAAAATTATTATACAGGTGCTTGTGGAGCAGCATGACAAATACTATTCGATGCGCCAAGACAGTTAGTGTTGGCCAAAGCGCTTTTTATGCGCTGCAATATCAACATAAAGCCGTTGGTGCATCGCAGTCATGAGCTTTTATAGTCATTTCAGTAAAAATCCGATATCTAAGACGAATGCTAAACAGTAAAATGAAAGAGATTTTCGACTGTAGTTGTTATTTAAGTGAAAATATTTTGAATCTGACTTTTGATAACACACTTCTTTAGAAGTTGTTAGTATGCTAAGATCGTGCAATTTTAAGCTCAGTAGAAAACAGGAACAATTGATCTATGCAAAGTGGTTCCTGCAGTATGTGCATATTGTTCACATGCATTTGCAGCCTTGCTATGTAAGGTTTTTCATAAACGCATACCTTGGTTTTCCTGCACTTGATAAATTTTGTGCTCTATACTTGAGATTAACTTGTGAACGATGACTTGCTTCTATCCCTCTGATAAATGAAGAGTCGGTATTTAACTTGCGTGCATACGAAGTTAGAAATCAAAAAGAGCTATGAAGAATGGCTAGGCATGTGTTTGTTTGAAACAAAAGACATAAGGAGCATTCTAAAGGCCCCAATTTTGAAGCATAACGAGTATATACACAATGTTACAGCTTGTGTTATAAGGACTAATTTATGTGTCTTATCATTAAAACGCTACTACTCGTTTGATTTTACTGTCTGCAGAAGGCTGATGTATTGGATAAAAGCAAGGAGGTAGTTATGATTTTGTTAAAACAACCAGTTGTTGATTTATTACAACGTTTTAAGGATGCATTTTGGAACTGTTTAAAAAAATTTTATACTTTGCGAAATCAAGATAACACAAATCAAGAGAATAGTGTTACAATAGAGTCCGGCACTCAAGTTGTTCAGACTGATCTTGAGCATGGCCGAATTAACACGGCAGTGGGAGCAGTGCTAGAAGAAATCGATCTAAATGATGAAACTAGTGCCGTTGGGAGGGCTTCCACTGGCAGCGCTATAAATGAAGGAGGTAACCAAGACATGGATAAAGAAACTAGCGACTCAAAATATCAGAAAGCTAACAAGATTTCAGAAGAAATATGTAATGCTTTACGTACTATTATACAGCAGCCTACTAATCAAACAGTATCGCAAGTAGCAGTGAATAATATTCCAAATGCTCAATTGACGGATGCTGCGGTTATTGCAAACCATGTGGCACTAAATCCTACTAACCAAGAACAAAGTTCTAGCTCTGGGCAAACTTCTGGTGCAACACTAGAACATGCACTAGAACTAGATCCTAATCCAGAACATCACGCAGAAGTACAACATTACGCAAAAACTTCCTGTGCTATATCATAAATGACTGATGTGACCTAATGCTATAAGTATAGCATTAGGTCAATGTTTGTTATCATGCTTCAATTAAATTAAGATTTAATTGAGACTCAGGAAAATATGTGGCAGATTTATCATATAGCTTATTACCTATGCTTCCAAATGCAGATGCTAGGTCTGGCATGTAGAATTTTTATTGGATTTCTTCTTCAAACGTTTGTTACAGCTTGACAATTGCTTTGTTGCATCCTGAGCATACATAGTATGCTCATGTGCTTCTTGTACACTGCGCTTTCGTATGCTCCTTGCACTTGCCTCGCAATCGAGTGTGAAGAAGAAGTCTATTGTAATGCAAGTAATTTATATAAATGGCAAACTCTGCATTAAACTATATAGTAGGCCCTGCCAGCAAAGTCATTTGCGCAGACTCCTTTAGCATGATTTTCAAGTATTACTTCGTTAATTTTTTTGCAAATATATAATATTTGATTCAGAAATTAACTGCTACTCTAAAAAATCATGCCATTAAAATTCTTACACAAGCACTTTGTTTGCAGGCACTGTAGTAAAGATACACAAAGCAATTAGAAGGAAGCAGTTAAATAGTATTGCAATAGAGTATTTGGTTTTTTAGAATAATGCATATTACCATATATCACAGGTAAATGAAGAGTTGGTATTTCGGATTTTGATACGAAGCTATATTTATATTACTTAAGCCTAGGAATGGAAAAGACTGAGCTCAACATTGATGATGAGATAGAAACAGGGCGCTATTTTAAAGCTGCCTTGGATTGGCATGCATCCAGATATCTTTCTTATTATACACAATGCATATATATGTTTATAGTAACACTGTTAGCACTTGTTGCTGCTATTGTTGCTATACACCTGGCAAGAGCACGTTATTCTATTGAACAATATCCATTAGTTTCTTATACAGACGATCAAGTTAATTATGTCACTAGGATTCACTCTATATCACACTTAGGAGATAGTATAGATAAATCCGTTGCAAGATATATGATAACTGCATATATTCAATCTAGAGAAAGCTATAAATACGAAGAATATTCAAATAAAGAAAGTTGGGATCAGAAAATAGCATTTTTACAAAGTAATTCTTCAAAAAAAGTGCTTTCTGAGTTTTTAAATTATATGGATACAAGACAAAATCCTGATAGCCCTGTATTAAAGTACAAAACACAAACAAGAAAAGACGTAAGTGTTAAGGATGTAAAGTTCTTTGAATACTATAATCGCCCCTTTAGAGCCACGGTGGACTTTCTCATTACTGAGCTTTCATATAACAGCACAGTGGTTTCAAAATGTACTGCAGAATTAATATTTAGTTTGACAGATATAGAAAAAGTGATAGATAAAAGTGTTGCTTTAAAGTTTATGGTAACGTCTTACAGCTCATCTTGCAATTTGCATTCATCTTGATAATCTGTCATTACTTATGCAGTATATAGAATCTATAAAAAGTTATTTTTGGGATATTGGCTCTCAGTTTCTCTTGATAGGCGTTGGTGCAGTTGTAACTTTGCAAATCCTTTTCTCTGCTGCATTTGTAGGCATACTACTAGGAACGCTACTGGCTGTAATGAGACATAAAAATCTTTGCACAAGAAGTATAAGTGCGTTTATTTCTGTGATAAGAGGTACGCCTGTAATTCTACAGTTAAGCTTTGTTTACTTTGCAATTCCTTCATTCCTAGGAATAAAAATGAGCGTTGTGCTTGCTGGAATATTAACATTTGGTTTTAATAGCGCAGCTTACGTCGCAGAGATTCTAAGAGCTGGAATAGAATATCTCCCAAAAGGGCAGTTTGAAGCTGCCCAAACCTTGCGAATACCGAATTTCTATATGTGGCGTGACATAATACTCCCGCAAGTTATACGTAATATTTTTCCTTCTATGATAAATGAAATTATCGCGTTGCTTAAGGAAACTGCTCTAATAGGAACAATAGGAGCAATGGATATAATGAGAAGGTCACAAGCTATCGCAGCAGAACAATTTACCTTTTTTACACCTCTATTGATCGCAGGTGTTTACTATTATATATTCGTCCTAATCATAGAGCATATAGGCAAACAAATTGAAAAGAAATTAAGTTACTAGATATTGAATTGCATTATTTGCAGCAAAAGTAATGATTTAACTATACTGCTGTAGGTATTTTATTATAGCATGAATATGCGAGTATCAGACTTGGATGAAGTTTTTGCTAAAAAGCTCATTTGGTCAGTACGCTCGTTTTCAAATGAGTCTGTTTGTCAAAAATCAGTTTGCTACGCAAATAAATTTTTGTGGAGAATTAAATATACAAAAATTAGCTTTTAGAATTACCATGCGCTAATTTTCGGATATATAATTTATCCTGTGTATTAGTCGATATTTTATCTTACATTTAGTAAATTAAATTAGTTATTAAATGGAGATAAGCAATGAACTTAAA
>JARQTJ010002466.1:0-13519 GCA_030142635.1 Trachelus troglodyta | reverse complement strand
TCCATTAAGCTTTGGTGCGCTCTTACAATGCCACAAATATTTAAACAATACCAAGAAGAACTTTTATCTATCTTTATGTGAAAACTCTCTTTTTATCATGTATTAATACCAAGATACTATATGAATATTTATATATGGCACTGTGCTCAATAAATACTTGTGTGAGGATTTTGAGCATGATTTGTTAGAGTACAAGTTAATTTTTACATCAAATGCTTTGACATATTTGCAAGGAAGTTAACAACGTCGCAATATGGAAAACTGTGCCAGCAAAGCTTACACAATGACTTTACGAGTAGTGTCATGCGAAGAAGATGTACATATGCTATTTTATCATTTTAGTAGTTGCTATAACATATTTACTCTACAAAAATATATTTTGTATTTTGAAAACTTTAGGAATATCACTCTTTACTCAATTTTCATACGCATTCAGATGAGTTACTAATAATAATTATTATTTTATAATTAGCAACTCGCGTTAAATAATGAACATTTTAAAAGTACTAACTTTTTGAGTATGACGAGTATATAATATCAATATAAAATGCAAATCTAATATACTGGGTTAAAAACACTAAAACGCTATACAGTAAAATTATTTCGCAAAATCGCAGTTTAAGCGCTATTTTTGAAGAATATAGCCAATGAAATACAGCATTAGCATGATAAGGTATTTTGAGAATTATAATGTTTGTCATTAAAGACGTTTTTATGTCGCCCTACAACTTACTGAAACTAGCAACAATAAATTATATACTAATACTAATTGTGTTGTTTTTAGACAACAATATCGCAATAGGAAGTGATGAAAACATAGAATCTGAAGACTGGAGCAGTGCTCAGATTATAGTAGAAATGCCAGATCATGATCACACTTTTCAATCCGAAAAAGCATCTATAATACATGATCAATACGAAAAATTTAATAGAAAGATTTTCGCATTCAACAAATTTATGGATAGAGTATTTATAAAACCAGCAGCACTAGGTTATAGAAGAATATTCCCGCAATTTGTAAGAAATAGAATTTCCTCATTTCTAATTAACTTACAAGAACCGCTATATTGCCTGCATAATCTTCTAACTTTGGAACCAAAAAAAGCAATGCAATCCTTTTCTAGGTTTACAGCAAATACAATATTTGGAGTTTTGGGACTGTTTGATGTTGCAAAGATGCATGGGCTGGGGCAAAAGCAAAAGACTTCAAGAGATACATTTGCAAAATATGGCTTTCCCTCTGGAGCATATATAATGCTTCCAATATTTGGCCCATCCACAGTGAGAGATAGTATATGTACTGTTTTAGATTTCGTAGTAGATCCTCTAGATATCGCTATTAGCTATAATATTGAGTTTATCATAGTTAAAATAATTGTTGACGGCGTTGTGAAACGCGAGTACTTACTGAGGTATGATGATAAGATTGCTGGGATTGCCCTGGATGAATATGCTTTTATGCGAAGCTTTTATGCGCAGCAATATTTTAGAGATATGGCCGATGAAAAATAACATACAAATACGTTTTCAACTTTTCTTAATAATAATATTCTCATTTGTATTCGTTGTATTTTTAACTCCTGCTTCTGTTACAGTTGCTGGAAATGATACACGGCTTGCAAATCAACACAACAAAGGAAGTAAAGCATCTGATAACAACCAGATTGCAGCAAAAGATAGAGAAGATGGAGCAAAAATCGTTGGAGATTTTGTTAAGGATGTCGCAAATAAAGTTGCAGCAGTTTTAAATTCTAAAATCGCTCCTAATGCAAAGTCCAAACAGCTAACAGAAATTTTTTATTCAATCGCAGATTATGAGTGGATGGCAAAGTTCGTCGTAGCAAGACATTGGCGTAGTATGAGTCAGACGCAGCAGCAGAGCTATATTGAGGCCTATAAGCATTACTTGGCTCATTCTTATGTGAAACATTTTAATGAGTACAATGGTCAGCGCTTTGAATTTGGATCTATCAGCGAGGTGAATACATCAAACTATGATGGACAATACATGGTTTCAGTGACAATTGTACAGAAAAACTCCGATACTGCTCCGATAAATATTCTCTATAGGCTAAAGATGTACTCAAAAAACAGTATCAAAATTATAGATATAATAGCGGATAATGTCAGCCTGCTTGCGACTCAACGCGAAGATTTTAACTCTGTCATCACTCGTAGCGGAGTTCCTACGCTTATAGAGAATCTGAGGAATGCTATCAATTCTTGATTAACTATAAAAACTTAGCAATACACACATATCTCTAATGCAATGAAGGTTTGGTGCTGAATTCAATTATGTACATGCGCATGTGAAGTTGGAATTCAAAAAGAGCTAAGAAAATGGTACAAGTGTTAATACTAATACATCGCTCGCCTTCTGAAAGCGCAAATTTTGAAAAGCATGACAAGTATATATTTAGTTGATGCTTGTTGCTTGCTTGAAATTTGAGCTTGCATTAGTTAATGAATAATTAAGCCATTTGATTGTTATGTCTAGTATAAACTTTATAGAAACTTCAGGGGTAAGGACGCTCAAAAATGATTCAAGGCTAGTGCGCCCTGGAGATATATATGTTACAAGCTACAGCGATCAAAAATTAGCAAATGAGTATATATTAAATGCAGCACAAAATGGAGCAATTGCAATTGTTTTAAGCGACAAACTCAAAGTTGATAAACTTCCCAATATTCGTTACTATACTGTAGCAGATCCGCTCCTTTGCATGAGAGAACTCGCTGCTTTATTTTATCCTAAGCAGCCAGAATTTACAGTCGCTGTCACGGGGACGAATGGTAAGACATCTGTTGCTAGTTTTTACATGCAAATCTGTGCACTACTCAATATGAAAAGCGCTTCCATAGGAACATTAGGCGTTGAGGTATCTGACAAAACTGTCGATTGCACTGCAAACAGTGAAATATTAGCCGCTTCGCAGACTTTAACTACGCCAGATCACATAAGCTTGAGATATTTTTTAGATAAGCTCGCACAAAACAACGTCACACATCTTGCTATCGAAGCTTCTAGTCATGGCCTTGATCAAAATAGAATAGATGAAATCAATTTTAAAGCAGCTGGATTTACAAACTTTTCTCAGGATCATCTGGATTACCATGATTCTCTAGATTCTTACTTTGCTGCAAAATTACGCTTATTTCATGAAGTTATTGATGTTAATGCAAGTGCAGTTCTGAATGCTGACATAGATGTATTTAATAAATTATACAGTTGCTGCTCACTTAGAAAAATTAATGTATTACAGTATGGTAAAAACGCAAATGACATAAGATTTGTTGGTCATGATAACGGTCATGTGCTGTTAGATGTATTTGGTAAGCGCTATAAAATAATGCTGCAGATACAACATGAATTTCAGATATACAACATAATGTGTGCGGTTGGACTTGCAATATCTGCAGGATTTTATATAGATGATATCTTAGCATCTACTGAAAAAATCAAAGCTGCTCCTGGCAGACTAGAAGTAATTTCAAATGCAAATGGAAAAACTATATACATTGATTATGCTCATACACCAGATGGGCTGCATACTGTGCTACTTGCACTGCGCAAAGGTTGCTTAAATAAACTGCACGTATTATTTGGCTGCGGCGGAAACAGAGACAAATCAAAACGTATAATTATGGGCAGCATTGCTGGGAATATAGCGGACTCTGTTATAGTGACAGATGATAATCCTAGAAATGAAGATGCTGCAAAAATTCGTGCAGATATAATTGCAGGAATTAGTGATAAGAGTAAAGTTATAGAGATAAGCAATAGAAAAGACGCAATTACTGAAGCCATAAAAATGATGCAAGATGAAGACGTGCTGTTAATAGCTGGAAAAGGCCATGAAGAGTATCAAATCATAGGAGATCAAAAATACAAATTTAGCGATGCAGAAACCGCAAAGGATATTCTAAGAAATTTAGAATGTCTGGTAGTAAAATTGGTCAAGAGTTTCAAATAAATACCTATACCAAGTATGCACAAAGTACAGCAAATATTGCAGCACTATCTACAGGAGGGTTTGTCATTACATGGACTAGTGTAGAACAAGATGGTTCTAGTTATGGAATATATGCGCAAGCATATGGAGCTAATGGAGAAAAAGTTGGTGGAGAAAATTTGGTGAATACTCGTGTAGAGGGTTCTCAAGACCATTCATCAGTTACAGCCCTGCCAAACGGTGAATTCTTTGTTACATGGTCAAGTTATGAGCAAGGTGATGAAGGTGAGGAAGACGATCAACAAGATGGTGAAGATGAAAAACAAGATATAGATGGCTGCAACATATTAGGACAAAAGTTTACAGCTGCAGCAAAGAAATCTGGTCCAGAGTTTCAAGTGAATGTTTATGCGCAAGGTAATCAGTGGTATCAATCTAGCGCCAGTCTTTCAAACGATAATGTGATTGTCGCTTGGGTGAGCGAAGGACAAGTAGAAAATGGTTATGACATATTTGCTCAAGGATATACCAAAGATCTAGAGCCTATTGAAACTGACATTTTGCAATCTGAGCATGATGTTCCTTCGGAACAAGAAAATTCAATAAGCGCTGCAAGTGGCGAATCAACTTTTGCAGATGATCAAGAAGAAACTGCTGCTGATCAGACTATGACTACGACAGATACTAATGCTGCCGTAAAACCTGAGATCGCTGATGAAGCTATCGTCACTGCAAGCGCAGTTCCAGTTGCTGATCATTCAGAAGATGTAAAGCAAGCTAATGCTAGTACTGATGCGGCTCCAGATACAGGTGACGTTAGCCCTAAACTCGCTACTGAACAACCAGCATCACACGCCGAGCTGTAAATTGAGTGAAGTGATTTAGGTTTATAGACCTTCGGCTTAGAGCTTGACTCTATGCCAAAGCTCTATTTAAAAATATCGCACTCAGAATCTTCATTGATTTATAGTAAGACGCTGAAAGACATAATAATATATACTAGTCATACTTTGCAAAATTGGTGTGGTTAAAATGCTCTTTATGTATTTTGAATTATGCACATACGAAGTTAGACTTCAAAAAGAGCTAGGAAGAGCGTGAGGAAGTGTATAATAAATACATAACGGTCGATCTGACGACGCAAATTTTTGAAGTATGACGAATATATTTTAAATTCTCTAAAGGTTTTGATGCTGGTTTTATTAACTTAAGCTTGCAAAGCTGCCTTTTATGATGTAATTAATTAGAACTCGTCATTAATTAATCATTAATTTGATTAATCTGCTGTTGCTGCGAGCAAGGGGCTGATGAAAAATAATAAAATTTTTGCAAATAGATGTGAAGATAGCGCCGCTATTGCTATTTTTTCGCATATATTGGCTTGTCGCTCTTTTTGTCGCTATAATTGCGCAAAATTATAATAATTTACTCTGTAATACATCTTGGAAAATGAATAAGAAAATACTCAGTATTATAACAATACTAATATGTGTTGCATCACTTCACTGCAATGCTTTTGCAACGCAAGCTACATCTAATACGGGGAATTTATGCTTTGATGGCTGTAATGCTGCGCTATTGTGGTATAGAACTTCTAGTGAAATGCGCGCTGTACATCACCAGATTTATCATTTTGCGACAATGCTGATAAAGCAAAAAGTGACAGATGAAGGTTTGAAACCTGGCACTTGTGGGATAGTTGCTGACCTGGATGCGACTATACTTGACACATCATGGCTAGAACTTAAACGTCATATAGATGGTAAAAAAAGCCGCAGCACACCAACTGAGCTTATGGATGCATTGCGCAGTGATAAAACAGAAACAACTGTCGTACCAGGCGCATTATCCTTTTTGAAGGAAGTAGAGAAACTAGGAGGGTATATATCATTTGTTACAAACCGTGATACTAGTGTTAAAATAAGGACAAAATATGCGTTAAAACGCCTAAACATCCCATACAACCAGGTAATGTTCTACCGTAAAGATAATAACAAGACTAAAGAAGAAACAGGTAAACCACGGCATGCTAAAACAAAAGAAGATCTCTTTTTTGTGATAGCAAATGGGGTAATTCCTTCTACGCTGCCGCAGCATGATATTCTGATGTTTATAGGTGATAGTATAATAGATTTTCCTGGTATGGCCAAAGAAGTCGAGTCAGATAACTTCAATGCTAAAGTCTGGGATAGCCAGATGCATGATAAATTTAGCAAATTCGGAACAGAGTTTATCATTCTCCCAAATCCAACATATGGTGCTTGGATGAAAAATTGCGAGTCAACACCAAGCATAAATCATAGCACAAACAGTAAGTAATAATATGTAGCAGCACCAAATTGCCGGTTACAATCCGAAAGACCTCTGTATAATTGTCAACTCATCTGTTGGGTCAATAGATTTTACTTTATAGTAAAATAATACACTTTTTATTAAGTTTTAAATGTCTTGTCTATGCATTGCCGGCAAAATCGCTTGCGCTGACCTTTTTGGCCTGATTTTTAAAGTATTACTTCGTTAATTTCTTCGCATATATATAATATTTGACTCAGAAATTAAACTAGCGCGAAT
Organism: Trachelus troglodyta; assembly: GCA_030142635.1. Classification (NCBI taxonomy): domain Eukaryota; kingdom Metazoa; phylum Arthropoda; class Insecta; order Hymenoptera; family Cephidae; genus Trachelus; species Trachelus troglodyta. The sequence continues at coordinate 6,995 of JARQTJ010002466.1, read as the reverse complement.
TGCCAATTAATTGATTGCTGTATGATAGATTTTTAGGGAGCTATATGTTGTTTTAGTGCTTTGCAAATGAACAAAAATAACATGTGGAAAAGGTTTTTGCATCAATGCACTGTTTTGTCGATGATTTTATGAAAGATCTATTTATCTGTATTACCCGCAATTAGCAGCTTAGATGTTTAATTTTTAATTGGCAACTTGCGCAAATTAGCACTCTAAAAAATCATGCCCTTCAAATCCTCAAAGCGTGCGCTTATAAAGGCAGCGCCATAGCCTCAGGTATTTGCCAGTCACTAGCTTCTTAAATATAATGGATTATGGCTTATAACAAATTAGCTATTAATTTGATCGATATATTTCAATCTAAAATTAAAGATTCACTAAAGTAATAAAATGCTTGCAAATATATGTCAAGATGATATAGTCGCCATTATTTTCAATATATGTTAGCTTGCAACCCTTTTTATCGCCATGATGTCACAAAATTATCACAATAATCACATCCATCTCTCTAATACATCTCAAAAAATGAATAAAAAGATATCAAACATTATGATGATGCTAATCTGTATTGCATTACTCTATAGTCATGCTTTTGCAAAAAATACTTCAGAAAATTTGTGCTTTAATGGCTGCAATAGCGCACTCTTATGGTATAGAATTTCTAATGAAATGCGTGCTGTGCATCACCAGATTTATCATTTTGCAACAATGCTGATAAAGCAAAAAATTGCAGATGAAGGTTTGAAACCTGGCACTTGGGGTATAGTTGCGGACCTGGATGCGACTATACTTGACACATCATGGATAAAACTTAAGCGTTATTTGGAAGGTAAACAAGGCAGCGGTACACCAACTGAACTTATGGATGCATTGCGCAATGATAAAACAGAGACAACTGTTATACCAGGGGCATTATCATTTTTGAAGGAAGTAGAGAAACTAGGAGGATATATATCGTTTGTTACAAATCGTGATACCAGCGTCGAAATAGAAACAAAGCATACGTTAAAACGCCTAAGCATTCCATATAACCAGGTCATATTTTATCGCAAAGACAATAACAAAACTCAAGGTGCAACAGATAATCAACAACTTAAAACAAAAGAAGATCGCTTTTTTGCAATAGCAAATGGCATAGTTCCTTCTAAGCTATTACAGCATAATATTCTTATGTTTATAGGTGATAGTATAGTAGATTTTCCTGGTATGGCTCAAGCTGACTCAGATAATTTTAATGCTAGCGCAGTTGATAGCCAGGCGCATGATAAATTTAGCAAATTTGGAACAGAGTTTATCATCCTCCCGAATCCAACATATGGTGTTTGGCGGAAGAATTGTGACTCTGTTTCTAAGATTAGTGATAATACAAGCTGTAAGTAATCCTATGAAGTCGCTTGCGTCATAACTATGAGGAACATAGGATTTATCTTGGCCTGCAAACAATTATGATGCACTGAAAGCCCAGCAGAAAAAGCGGCAAGATTGTCCAAAACCTTATGGAGTCTATGGCATTGTTGCATAATGCGTAGAGCATATCCTTGAGTTTATCTGCTAAATAGCGCGAGTTGCCAATGAATTGATTGCTGCATGATAGATTTTTAGGGAGCTATATGTTGCTTTAGGGTTTTGCAAGTGAACAAAAATAATATGTGGAAAAGGTTTTTGCATCAATGTACTGTTTTTTGATGATTTTATGAAAGATCTATTTATCTGCATTACCTGCAATTAGTATAGCTTAGATGCTTAATTTTTAATTGGCAACTCGCGCTAAATAGATAGCTAAATAAACTAACAAAGCTGGTATTTCAATGGCAGATAAACTTCTTGAAGTGAGAAGCCTTTAGGATTTTTATGTACTGATAATGAAATACTCTCATTATGCAACAAAGCCAGTCTATCCGCCAAAAATTTATTTGCGCAAGCAAATCAATTTTTGTGGAGAAGTGAAATGTGCAAAAATTGGCCCAGGATTCAGCCATGTGTAATTTTTGATATATTAATTGGTCCTGCGCCTAAAAACACTACTTTCACAAAATCCGTAAGTTTTTTGCATTTATTATAACATTTTCTTACGGATTTAAAATACTATTTTGACAATCTAAGCACGATTTCATGCTTGTTTTGAGACTTTTGGCGTGCGTACCTTGAGAGAGTTGCATGCGATATTATCTTCTAAACATCCAAGTTGCTCACTTTTAATGCATTATTCTGTATAAACTCTCTCCTTGGCTCAACTACATCGCCCATCAAAGTAGAAAAAGTATTTTCTGCCGCAGCGCAGTCTTCAACCTTTACCTGCAGCAACGTTCTTGTCTCTGGATTCAGAGTAGTATCCCATAATTGATCTGCATTCATCTCACCCAGCCCCTTAAATCTTTGTATATAAAGACCACGTCTTGCTGCATTGAAAGCATTTAAAATTAGCTCAGAAGGCATATGGCAGAGAAACTTATTCTCTTTTACTAAGAGAGTTGATTGTTCTATAAATAGATCAGCAAAATGCCTGAGTACTTCACAAAGACTAAGCAACACCTTTGAGGAAAATATATCAACTGGAATCTGAAATAAAGTTGTAATACTGCGTTCTAAACGCTCTAGAGTAAAATCATCTCTGAAACTCCAGGTAACTCCTTGAATTGGTTCCATACTAATCATTTTCTTTAATATAGCCTCACTAAGGATGGACCAAGAAGATTCATTGCACCCAAATTGGCAAAACACAATTGCAGCAACTTCCAGAATTTTTTTATCAAAAGATACAGGAGCTTTCTCCAATATTTGACAAAATTTGCTCATAGCTCTAATTACATAACATAATTTATCTGTAGTATATAATATCTCACCAGATTCAAGTTTTGAGTTATCAGATATAGAATTAATTAAATGTTCTTGTAGAGCCTCTTCATTTTTTAAATATACGCTGTGCTGCCCACGTTTTACCTTATAAAGTGGAGGTTGGGCTATATAAAGATAGCCTCTATCTATAAGATCTGGCATATATCTATAGAAAAAAGTAAGCAGTAATGTTCTGATATGCGCGCCATCTATATCTGCATCGGCCATCAGAATCACTTTATGATATCTTAATTTTTCCATATCAAACTTTTTATCGCCAATGCCAGTTCCCATAGCTGTAATTAATGTTCCTATCTCTGCGGAACTTAGCATTTTATCAAATCTTGCACGCTCAACATTTAAAATCTTACCCTTTAGTGGCAATATAGCTTGAGTTTTTCTATCTCTCGCTTGTTTTGCAGTACCACCAGCTGAGTCTCCCTCAACCAAAAATAACTCACATAAAGCAGGATCTTTTTCCTGACAATTAGCAAGCTTACCTGGAAGATTAGAAATTTCTAAGTCACTTTTTTTCCTTGTGAGTTCTCTAGCTCTTCTGGCAGCATCTCTAGCAGCAGCTGCTTCAATTATCTTTGTCGCAATTATCTTTGCTTCATTCGGATTTTCTTCAAGCCAAGCCCCAACCTTAATAGCAACGACTGATTCCACAGCCGGCCTCACTTCACTGCTCACAAGCTTATCTTTTGTTTGCGAAGAAAATTTTGGATCTGGAACCTTAACAGAAATAATACAAGTTAAGCCTTCTCTTATATCGTCTGGTGCTATTGCAACTTTTTGCTTCTTAGCAAGACCTGAGATCTCAAAATAATTATTTATACTTCTTGTAATTGCAGCTCTAAACCCTGCAAGGTGAGTGCCACCATCGATTTGCCTTATGTTATTTGTGAAGCATACGGTATTCTCATGATAACTATCATTCCACTGCAAAGCAATGTCAACTGCTATGCTATTATCCTCTCCACTTATTCTAAGCGGCTTATGGAGTGCTCTCTTTGATCTATCTAAATGCTCTAAAAACGATAGCACACCGCCTTCGTAATGAAATTCTGCTTTTTTCCCATGCTCTTCTCTCAAATCCTCAAGTAAAATTCTCACTCCAGAGTTTAAAAAAGCCAGTTCTCTCAGCCTATTTTCTAGTATCGAAAAATGAAACTGCGTTGATGAGAATATCTCATCCGATGGAAGAAATGTAACTTCTGTTCCATGCTTGCAGTCTGCGTCACTAACTACTTTTAAATGTTCAAGCGCGACTCCATCAACAAAACGCATCCCGTATTCTTTGTTATTTCTCCATATTTTCAACTCTAGCCATTTCGAAAGCGCATTCACTACAGAAACGCCGACGCCATGCAATCCACCAGAAACCTTATAGGAATTGTTATCAAATTTGCCACCAGCATGCAGCTGTGTCATTATAACCTCTGCAGCAGACACACCCTCTTCAGGATGTATATCAACTGGGATACCTCTCCCATTATCACGCACAACAACAGAACCATCTTTATTAATTGCAACATAAACAAGTGTACAGAACCCAGCAAGCGCCTCATCTATTGCATTATCCACCACTTCATTAACCATATGATGTAAGCCAGAACCATCATCTGTATCTCCTATATACATACCAGGGCGCTTCCTAACTGCATCAAGACCCTTTAATACTTTGATTGAAGAAGATCCGTAATTCTCAGCGGCTATTGCTGTTCTTGAGATTTTTTCCATTGATTTTTAATCAAATATTACTATTTCAATATGTTATATTAATTCCCGAATTTAACTTCTCAAATTTAAATCGTATATAAATATTGCCTCATCAATTACTGCAATAACTATTCTATCTATCGTTATTGTTATCAACATATTATGCTGTAAAACATCAATCATACAAATAAATTCCCAATTTTAATTCAGGAATTAATAATTATACTCAATTTATCTTACAATTCTTCTCCTCTAAGACGAATACCACATTACAAGGATTATGGGAAAGTACACTAATGTGTTGTCATATCTCATAGAAACTATCATTCTCTTGTGAATAAAAGAGCAAAGCTCATAAGTAGTTATCACTCATACATTAAGAGTCTGATATTGCATTATCAAATCATGAGTCAATATCGCACATAATCACTTTGTGATGTTCACCTTGTAGCACTAAATCTCTGATTTTACAAGTTACTTACGAAAGCTCAAAGCCCCAATTACAAGCTTATACCAGAAACTTGTACTTTTAGATTTCATTTTCTGCCGTGTATATTTGCATAGTTTTGCGATATTAAGCGCTGCCAACAACAGTAACCAATTTAAAATATAGCGAGTATATACCGCAGGGAAATGAAGAGTTAGGATTGAACTTTTAATATATACGAAGTTAGACTTCAAAAAGAGCTAGGAAGAGTGCTGGTGGCATATGTATAATCAATACATAATGAGCGCTTTGACGATGCCAATTTTGAAAAGTGTGACGAGTATTCCACTATTCGTCTCTTGATATATTATTACTGCACTGAAAAGATATTAATAAACAAATGAGCGCCAAGAAGCTTTATTTACAATGCACTAGCTCGTATATTTAGCATAGTACTTGCCATGCATCAATTAGACTTTCATCCTATAAAAGGTCCAGATTTTGTTCCTTTTGCATAATCCAATAGCGCTTTATAATGCATTATATTATCTACTTGCTGCTTGACATATTCTGCCGCACTATTACTCTGCAAACAGCAACTTCTTATGTATTTCAGCGACGATACTACACTCTCTGCCAACCTCTTTTGCTCTTGAAAATGCTCAAGTATCTCGCGATAAATATCTTCAATCGCCTTATCATGCTCTTGTGTACTTGGTAGCAATGTATACTTCAAGAAAAATGCACCACCTTCAGGACTATTTGCAAATGCTCTAACTATCTGTGCCAGAGCAGCTTCAAGTTTTGCTGTATCAAAGCTCTGATTATTTTCCTTATTCATAATAGAATCTATATTGTGTTAGAAAGAATCTAATACTTATATCTTGCGACCTATAGGCTCCTGTTTTTCAGGCGCAACCTTAAAAAACTTCTCTGAGGCTGCATTCCCAAACTTCTTGCTTGCGGAATAGATATTTTTCACTGTCACCGCATACATCGACTCAATTGCTGAGAACACCTTATCAGCAACATTAACAGTCCTATTAAATCCAGCATTCAAGATAGCTCTTCTAAATCGCATATCACCAGCAGATTTTATAAGATCATGCCTATCTCTTAGCAAATCTGACACACCACTTGCTTCGACTAATGACTTATTCATGTCACTGTATGCAGCCTTATAAGTGTTGTATGCTTCTGTTATCTCATTCTAAAATCCTAGTGCAACTTTATTATTTTCTCCACATTTAATTTCTATATTATTATTTGTTTTTTCTACTTCGAATTGTTCTACATTATCTTTTGAGCTGGAAATGCCATCAAAAAACCCAATAGTAGCTGTCATCGCAACAGATAAAAATAACTTAGCACAAACATACGGAGCATAAATTACCTGTTTTGTTGCCCAAATAATATAGTGAAAAGATTGTTTTGCGACAGCATGCGCTGCAACAAAATAACCAACATCCTCTTTCTTGCTCATGCCTATAGCAGAACTAAGTATCGGCTGCATAAAGGTCCCTATAGTTTGCCCGATACACACAGCTTGTCTTATAATAGAGACTTTGCCAGTGGTGAAGAAAGCATCTGCCATGTTGGTATATTCAAGCAGTTTTTTTGCTCTTAATCCCCTTGCTCAAGAAGCTTTGCACGCAGTAAGTCTTCTGCACTTGCAATACCAGCGCCTTTATTTTTGATGATTTCTTTCTCAACTGCCCCAATTTTTGAGAGCTCCTCATCATCTTGCATGAGTTTTTCAAACCTGGCATTGTATATATTTGTGAGATCTTCTTTTACCTTATTAAACACACCATGGTTTGAATTTTGCTGCACTTTACTCATCAACATACCAACTTCTTCTTTATTAAATACTTCATCTTTATTTGCTTTAGAGTCAGAATTTGATTGTGTAATCCCATCTATGATTCCTATATACCCGAATTATGGATTATCGATATGGTATGTATTAGTAATAGATGGCTTTGTAGCCTTTAGTTGATAAGTAATTAAA
>JARQTJ010002465.1:0-13571 GCA_030142635.1 Trachelus troglodyta | reverse complement strand
ATAGCTACAAGCCGAAACAACGGTTTCTTACAAGCGCTTTGTAATATCTTGTTATTAAAAAGTAAATATATTTGTAGTAAATAGAGGTTGACTATCTTGTTATTTGTATGTGATCATAGCCTTCCTTGTTAATCAATACACCTATATCGATATAGATCTTTTTCTAAAAACTTGAGGCCAATATAAGCATTTCTGTCCTGTTCTGCTATGTATTGAGCCTGGCTATTAAAAATCTTCCTAGACAATTAGTATAAAGAGGTGGTTTATGAAAGATATTATTACAAAGAATCTCAAGATAATATCTGACTATAATATGCAGATGCCAGACAGAATATCTTATTTGATGCAACCACCAGCGCTACGTTATTTCACTCCTATTCCAGAGCCTGTCAAAAAAGCGTGCATTGCAATAGAAAAAGTATTATATGACGCTACCCTGAATGACAGTGCCTCATTACAAACCATACTAAGTGAATTTGAAGTTAGATTGTCATTAGGTCAAAGTTTTTACGGCACGATAGCTCACGTGGCCGCACAGTCTAATAGTGATTCTTTAAAAGTCCTAATAGATAAATTGGAAGAGAGAGTGCTGGAAGCCCTAGATAGCAGTGGCCAGACAGTGACAAGTCATGCAGCCAAGTATAACACCAAGTCACTAGAACTTTTGATAGAGAGGTTTGGCGAGAAAGTACTATATGTGAAAGATAGGTATGGCGACACACCATTGCACTCAGCTGCACGAAATAACAAAGATTCATTCAAATTCTTGATAGAGACGCTGCAGAAAACTGATTTATTTACTGTGAAAAATAATGAGGGTAATACAGCGTTGCACGTAGCTATAAGAAATGGTAATGGAGACTTACTTCAGCCCTTAATCGAGAAGCATCCTGAAATCACTCAAAGTTTTCTTAATGCGAAAAATATCAAAGGCAATACACCGCTGCACTTCGCAGCAGAGTATGATAAAGATTTCTTCGAATTCTTGATAGAGAAGTTTGGAGATAAAGTACTAGAAGTGAAAAAGAATGATGGCCAAACAGTTTTACATGTGGCTGTAGAGCGTAATAAAGATTCATTAGAACTCTTGATAGAGAAATTTCCTGAAACCATTGGAAGCTTGCTTCGTGAGGAAGATGCAGTTAGCCGCACATTGGTGCACAGAGCTGCCTGGCGTAACAAAGACTCACTAGAATTATTGACAGAAAAATTTCCTGAAATCATTGAAAGTTTGCTTTCAGCGCAAGATAAAGGCGGCCACACACCGTTGCACTTAGCAACTGGAAATGAAGGAGCATTCAAACTCCTGATCGAAAAATTTCCAGAACAAGTAAAGAGTCTATTGAATGTAGAGAATGAATACGGCGACACTGTACTGCAGTATGCTCTTTCTGACTGTCCTGATGCACTGCCCAAAGAGTATCAACCACCTCAAAAGAGCTGCGTCATAAGTGGAGAAAAAGACTCCATGCCAATTCCTGGGATTCCTGAGGCATTTGCTTCTTACTACCAAGATCAGGTCGCTCTTTTGCTGAAGCTAAGGCTTGAAGATACTGCACCAGGAGCACTAAAGTCAGTGAATATTCTTGAAGAAAATTATACCTTAAGAGAGAGCAATGCAGATAATATAGCAGAAATACTCTCATCATTCATCATTGCATCTAACAAAAATACTATACTAATGCCGCTCAACATAGGTGGAAGCCATCTGGTTGGCATTACAGCAGTGAAAGATGGAAGTAATGTTGTGATACATTATATGGACTCTGAACTAGGCATTCCTCCTCAGGCGCTGTTTACAAAGATTGGATCTATGCTCGAATCTAATGATTATTCTATGGAGCTTAGAATAGCTGGAGTGGAGAGACAAAAATACAGCAACTGCGGCCCTGAAGTAATAGAAAACCTCACTGCCTTTGTAACTGGTAAGCCCCGCGCTTCGCAAGAAGAGTCTATACTCAAACATTCGCTTGCGCTTGAAAGACACTTGCTAAAAGGTTCTGATGATATTCATTACACAGAGGTAAGCATACCTTTTGCAAGTACTGCCTTCTTCAGCTCGCCGTATGCCCTGCTAGATGAGAAGCTGCTTGCACAGCTTCAGCATTATCTAAATACAGGAGAAGCGTTCGATACCGCGCGCGCTGCAATCGATGGAGGCACTGTGCATATTACTCACCACCCTTTTATGCTGAATGAAGTAGATGTTGCGAACACAGACCTCACAAGACATACTCAGACGTATAATGAGGAGTCATATAACGCCAGCCTAGACGCTTTGCATCATCCTATTGCAGAATTTTCTCCAGGTGTAAGCATGGTTGCAATAGCAGGATTGCTCTGTAGCTTTTTAGTTATTTCCTCAGAAACCCAAGAGTTAATCATATAGATTGCTGAGTCAACCTTTGTTGTTCTGCAGCAATCCTATCTTTAAATGGCATATTTTGTTCTTGTGCTGTAGCATCGCCTAATAATAGATCTAGATAAGACAAATCAGCATTGCTCACTTCTTCATCGCCCAAGGCGGATTTAGATGCAAGGGTCGCTGTTTTGCGGCCTTCATACTTTGTCATAGGCAAGTGGCTTGCAAATACCTGCCTTGCTTTTGCGCTGCACTCATCTGCTATATTAGTAGCTACCTTTACTTCTTGTGCACCGCTCCCGGCGAGCCATTGGGCACCTTGATACACGCCATAAGCTGCAGCCGCTATTCCTCCTCCAATACCTGCAACAGAAAGTGCGGTGGTTGTTGCTCCATAGTATAAAAGAGGTGACATAACACCTAGCGTTAGATCTTTTTCCATTGCAGTAAACGTAGCAAGACGACCGCCAATGTTTGCGAGCATTCCCAATGAACGCGCTAATTTTTCTGTAGCTTCTCTTCTATCTATATTCTTGCCAAATATTTTATTGCTATAATCAACAACACTGCTAAATATTCCATCTTCCTTGTCCAGTGCTGGAAACACTCCTATCTCAGGCGCTCCAGATTTTGCTATCTTGATCGCATTCTCGTGATCTATTTTAAGTTTTTCTACTCGCTCATTTACCTCTTTACCAGAATCATTTGCTATAGACGCCAAAGCACTTTTTAGCAGCTCTTTGCTTGGCTTCATGCCAGGTATAATTTTTTTAAGTAGATCCTTTATTTTGAGCTTTAATCCTGTAAATAGGCTCGTATCTCGCATTGAGTCTATTGCTTTTTGATATTCATCCAGAAAAGCTTTGGCATTATGCACCATCTTCGCATCTGCGATGATCTCTCCATCTACTATTTTTTGAAGTAAATCTTTAAAGTCTTCTTTTACTTTGGCTGTATTTGCTCCTAAATCTATAGCATCATCTTTGAGCATTAAATCAATTGTAGCTTGTCTATTTTGCTTCTTAATGCTGCTATGGAGATACTTGAAGTTATTTTTGAGGTCTTGAACTTGCATTGTTTGAGAGCCTTGATCAATTGCAAGTCCGAGTACTCTATCAGCCTTAACTATTTCACTTACTACCATTTCAAGACCTCTTCTAGTCCACGGAAGAAGATTACTATTTTGCAAAATATTTTGAATGTGCTGGTATTTATACACTAAATCATTGTGTATTTCAAATTTGTCAGTGCTGTTTAGTGTTTGTGCTGCTTTTTTAAGCTCACCTGCAGTGACAATACATTCTTGCGCGTTTATATATTGAGGAGCTTTATCTAATCGCTTCTTTAGCCCATCACCTGAAATTACCCTACCAAATTTATCTACATGATAATTACCTACAATTGGAAAACCTTTTAAGTCTATTTTATTCTCACCTATATATTCTACTATTTTGTTTGTCACTAGATCTTGCGTAGCACTGCCAACTTCGGCTGCTGTATTCCAAGCAATACCAACCGAACCCGCTCTTTGCAGCACAGGATTGAACTTAAGCAAAAAGTGGTTTGCGAGAGTTAAGAGACTAGTTTTAATCATTATAAGAAGCATCCTACTGGTAAAAGATTCACTGTTCTTACCAAATAACGGATCTGCACCTCGCCTTATTAAATCAGCTACAATTTGTTTGTCACATTCCCATTCCGCTTTTTCCTTTATATTTTGGAGTGCAGCTGTAGTATCTTCTATATTGCTGATTTTCTGATCACGGTTGCCGTAAGCTGTGATCATGAGCGCGCTATTCATACCAGCATTAGTTTGATTAATATTAACTCTTGAGTCATTCAGTATACTTCTGATCACTTCACGGTCACCACATTGACATGCAATCATCAATGCGGTATTTCCGTTTTTCTCATATGCGTTCGGATCCAGCTCTTTACTCGCCAGCAGCATACCAATTTTATCAATTTGACTATCTGCATCAGCTCCACCCACTTGTCTGCTGAGCGCAGCATTTACCACAGCATTCATTAGTGGAGTAACTCCGTAGTTATTACTTGCATTTACATCTAAACCTCTCTCTATTAGGCTTTTTAGCAAGTAATCAGTACCAGGGTTATCAGAACCTGCTACGTAGTGCAAAGCTGTATTCCCATGCGCATCTTTGATTGTCTTTAGTACCTCGTCGCTAATTTGCGTGAGGCCAGAAATATATTCTATTACATTCGCATCACCACCAGAATATGCTCCAATTAATAGCTTAGAATCGCCTTTAAAATCACTTGCGCCTATACCACCTAGAATTTTTTTGACTGTTGCTAAGTCGCAGTGCGCAGCAACATAATGCGCTGTACTTGAGCCAGTTTTATCTTTCTCGTTAATCTTGTATGCTTCTATGCTTACTTTGTTGGTTAGCAGCTCTATTACTTTGCTATACTCTTTTGGGTTTTTAGCAAAATTTATTGCTGCAATTGCAAGTGCATGACAGCCATATTCATTCTTTGCCAGAGGTGATGCGCCGTTATCTAGCAGCGTTTGCACAGAAACCATGTCTCCTGATTCAGAAGCGAGCATTAGCAGGTGATCTTTAATAACAGAAGGTTCTTGGGACTTGCATATGTTCTCTATAATGTTTTTGCGAATCGTGCTAGTAGATTCATGCTCGCTCAACACAGGGTCGCTGTATAAAAGCTCAGCAATGCTAATATTGCCAGAAGAAGGCGCAAATTCCTTTGTTAAATCTAAACCTTCTTTTTCTAGCAGAGCTTTGATTATCTCAACATAAGGCTTATTTAAATCTCCTATATCTTTCGCAATATCTGCTTCGCTTTTTGCTGTTTCCTGATTATTCCTTAAAGCACTATATGCAATCATAATAGGTGACATTGCAGGGATTTTGTCATTTGCCTTGGTGCCGCAGTTTAAATCTATGTCTTTTAGCTGCATAAGTGCGCCTGCAACACCCTCTGCGCCATGCACGCATGCAAGGCCCAAGATTGAGGTATGCACATATAACTCTGACTGTTTCTCGCTTGGAACAAACATACGCTCAACTCTTTGAACGTTCACGTCCGTTCCAAGCTTCTCTGCTATTTGGATTAAACTGGAGATCTTGTATGATTCTAAATCTATATTATTGCTATGGTTACTAGATATGCATCTTTTATATACCTCAAACATTACGCTAGGTAACTCTTCATGGCTTATTGTTGTTTCATCTATTAGACGATGAACTATGCCTTGCCTTGTTACATCTTGAGTGTTTGATGCAATTGCATCTTGCAGAAAGCTTTTCCCATCTCTAACTTCGCTTAATTTAGCATCTATAGACTGGCTATCTGGAAATATCACATCCACCCTTCCATCTGCAAGGGCTACTAAAAGTAAGTCTCTTATATTCTCTTTTGTTGCAATCTCTGGAATACTAAGCAAATACTCAGCTATGTTAGACTTGGCAAAACCATCTTTATCTGCAAGGTATGATAGCAACAAGTGATTGCTTTTAGCATCTTTCAGCTCTTTGCTCCAACCAAAACTTTTATGGTTAATTATGATATCCGCAATTGCTACTTTATTTTCTGTGCTTGATGCACAAAGTAGCATAAGTGGAGTGAAGCCTTGATTATTTTTAGTATTAATTTCTATTCCGGTGAACTCTAATGCCTTTCTTACATCCTCTGCTACTCCGCAAGCCGCAGCAGCATGCACAAGTGTGTTTTTATTGTTATCAGTCTGTTGAATAGCAAGACCTTTGATACTAGAAATCTCTTGAATATAATCAACAGAACAGCCATCTTTGTATAGTGCTAGCAAGTTCAGTAGCTTTGTTTCTCTTTGCAAAGTTTTGTTTGCAAGTTCAGGATTTATATTAAACAGTATTTCATGCTTTTTATATGATGGAGTGGACTTTGCAGATATCTTTTGTACAAGTCCTATAAATAGCTTTTCGCTTAGCATCCCCTTCTTTTGTAGTTCCGATATCGAGACATGAAAAATTTCATCAGTAGCCCGCAAAAGCTCATCTGCAAATTGAGCTTCACTTTCTATCTTGAAACCTTTATTGCGTATTAAACCTTTTATCATTTCTTTTATCATTTCAGGATCTTGATATCCTGCAAATGCTCTGAACAAAGCTATATCTTTATTCAGTGAGCTTTTAAACAAATTCACAATACCATAAAGATTAAAGACATTTTTATCGTCTAGAGATACAGCATCTACATTTAACACCTCTGATTTAAGTGCTAATTTTAGAATCTCTTTGTCTTTAGCGCCTTGAAGCTTTTTCCATAATAAATTAACTTGTTCTCTGTCAAATTTGTCTTCAGTATCCTTTTCAGGAGATAACTCTCTACGCCAGAAACAGTGAGCCATAATTATTTTGGCATATTCTAGTCCTGATTTTATTATAGATCCTTTCTTCCCATGTTGCTCCATCAGATGCGTGCAGAGAGTACTATAATCCTTGATCGATATAAACTCTGTTACTAAATCTTTTTGCAAAATCAATGAAAGAACCTCTCGCATCTTATCTTCTTCTTTCATCTTTGATAAAATGCTTACCAGAGACTCTGAGATTGACTTGAAATCATCAAGATTATCTTTCTTCCACATCTTCAGTACATGGCGTATCAATATTCTTGCTGTAGCTGGAATTTCCTCAAAACCCGCTATAGTGTCTAGCGCTCCTTTGACATCGTCTTGTTCTAAAGTATAGGTGTTATTCTTTAATAAAGATTTAATCAGCTCAATGTCCGATGATGTTTCGCTACCAGAAAATAAATCTGATAGCAAATTACTATCTAGTTCACTCAGATCACCTTGCTTTAAAAGTAAGTTTAGCAAATCTTTTATTGCAGTTTTATCATCATTACTATCTTGAGGTAGCTCATCATAGTAGTTAAGCTTATCAATCAAATCCTCTAGTGAGTTTATATTAGATGCTATATCTGCTTTAAAAGATAAATCAATCTCTGGAAATCGATTAAATAGTAAAAATGCAGCTTTTTGATATCCAGATATTACAGCCTCTTCAAACATCGCTTGAACTGTTTCTTGATCAACGCCCAATCCAAGATCAAACAATCTTGGAAGTAAATCTGTTACTTCATTTGCTTGAAGAAGAGCACAATAATCTTCTTTTGTCAGCCGATCTTTAATAATTTGAAACAATTCTTCTCTATCTTCTCGTCTTGCTTGCAATAGTATATTTGCAAGACCGCTATGCGAAGTCTCTTTGCTTACTGAATGAAGGTTCGCACATTCGCTTCTCAGTATCTTTTTAATTATCTTCTTGTCTTGTGCTTCAAATGCTAGATCTAGTAAAGATTTATCTACCTTTTTGGCAGCTTCCTGCAGATCTTTAGTGCCTTTATATCCTGTTGGTGGTGGCGAATTTAACAATTTATCAAGAGACTCCGTGTCTCTAGCATTTATTGCGGAACTAATATAGCCGTAAGCATCATATCCTGTTGCTCGTTTTATTATGCCCTTCATAAAATCTAGCCTCACCCATAATTAGTTTGCCATACTGCTTGCAATAACTGGCAGTATCATATGTAACAGGATGGAAACGATCACTGCTCATTTTGGAGTAGCGTCTTCACACTAAGGTTATTTTTGTATACCTTGTGTATAGTCATTTGCTTTATAAATATGATTCTTGATAAGTGGACTGATACCTTGTTTTGTGGATTTATCTGCATTTTTTATGTGTTTATATTGCTCAAACTTTTCTTTGACTACAGTATACCATTTAGTGTGATCTTTCATGCTAGCATTAGCTTTGGTAGATATTATAAATCCATCCTTTTCCAATGTTTTGAAAATCTTTTTGATTTTATAGTAACTCAAATTTGGAAATTGTTTTTGCCAGCTTTCATAGGAATTGCATATCCATTTACCTTCTCTGCCAATTAGATCTTTCCCAGATACATTTATCCAATATTCTATCTTACTTAATACCATAGCTGCTTCACAACCAATAAGGTTGGCTAGTGAGTACGTAAAAACAAAGTAATCATTGTGAGATGATTGGGTGTCGTGCTGATTTTGCACTTCAGGCATTAATTCGTCATAGTACATAATTTTCAATCTTGTAAAATTTAAACTAGAGAAAGTTCTAAATATTGTAAAGAAGAATAGCAAGGCTGTTGTTGCATATAATCATCTAACAACTACATATTGATACACGAGCACATGAACTTGCATAATAATTCTCAAAAATATCGTTGTTCTGGAATTAGCGTGTAGCACTTGTTTTATTCATAACACAATAACATTGTTCAGAAGTATTTGGTTCACAACTTATCATAACTAAACAGTGATGAACTGATTATAACATAAGTATTTATAACACAACACTATTGTTTGATATATAGTGTATTTATTGTTGCATATGTTCTGATATCGATAGCACTTGTTTTGTTCATAACACAATGACATTGTTCAGAAGTATTTGGTTCACAACTTACCATAACTAAATAGTGATGAACTGATTATAACATAATATAAGTATTTATAACACAAGACTGTTGTTTGATATGTATATAACATCAGTTCGAATAAGAGTAAAATTTTGTATTTTAGCGCGAGTTGCCAATTAATATTAAGCATCTAAGATACTAATTACAGGCAATGCGGACAAATAGCTTTTTCATAAAATCATCAAAAACAGTACCTTGGTGCAAAAACCTTTTTCATATGCTATTTTTGTTTCTTTGCAAAACACTCAAGCAACATATAGCATCCTAAAAGCTATCACACAGTAATCAATTAATTGGATGTAAGGAGTGATTTTTAGCCCTGATGTTATAACCGCCTTTAAAAGCTTAAATACTACTATTTTACTTATACTCTGGAATACTGTTTACTTGGAAAAAGCAGTGAATTCTTTAAACAATAATGCTCAGTATAATGTAACTCAATTACCTATCACCGGTGGGATTGGAGCATATCAACATCACAGGAGACTACATTTGACCTTAGCAAAGTCAAACTCGGTAACAAATCAGACTGTTGCGTGCGACTGATCACTCTTAGCATACTTTATAATCCGTTTTCTGAGGTGCCACTATATACATATTAACAACAGCGTTGTGTTATAAATACTTATGTTATGTTATAATCAG
The DNA here is from genome assembly GCA_030142635.1 of Trachelus troglodyta. NCBI lineage: Eukaryota > Metazoa > Arthropoda > Insecta > Hymenoptera > Cephidae > Trachelus > Trachelus troglodyta. The sequence goes on along the minus strand of JARQTJ010002465.1, from coordinate 4,081 downwards.
TTCATCACTATTTAGTTATGGTAAATTGCAAACCAAATACTTCTGAACAATGTCATTGTGTTATGAATAAAACAATTGTTACCGATATTAGAACGTGTGCAGTAATAAATAACTGTATATCAAACAACAGTGTTGTGTTATAAATACTTATGTTATGTTATAAATACTTATGTTATGTTATAAATACTTATGTTATGTTATAATCAGTTATGAATAGCGTGATATTCGGCGCTTTTTAATAGTGTTGTTCATAATGATTGTGTTATGTTATAGAAATTTATAATAGCGTATATTTAACATCATGATTATTCTCATAGGTGGCGAAAAAGGCGGCACCGGCAAGACTACTATAGCGACTAACCTTGCAGTTTATTTGAAACAAAATTTTAGAGACGTGTTATTAATCGACACAGATAAGCAAGGCAGTGCTAGCTTTTGGAGCAATACACGAGACTCTTTAATAAAGAATTACACTCAAGAACCAGAACAATTTAAAACTGTGATTCACGAAAATGTAAAGGAACTACATAGAGTACCAAATATTCAAAAATTTGGAGACTCAATAGTGCATGAAATAGAAGATTTAAAAAATAGATATGAAGATATTATTATCGATGCAGGAGGACGCGACAGTGTGGAATTAAGAGCAGCTATGACAATTGCAGATTTTCTATATATTCCAATTCAAGCCTCTCAATTTGATGTATGGACTCTAGGAGTCTTAGATAGTCTAATCACACAAGCAAAAGTCTATAACAAAGCTTTACGCTCTTTTATAATATTCAATAGAGCAAGTACTAATCCAATAGTAAATGAAGTGATTGAATCTGAAAACGCAATTAAAAATGATTTTGACAACTTTATATTATGCAGAGCTATTTTACGCGATCGCATTATATATAGAAAAGCTGCAAAGAACGGACTAGCAACTAATGAATTAACAAAACAAGACTTAAAAGCAAATGAAGAATTTGATTATTTTTATCGTGAGGTAAATAATGCCATATAATAAAATTAGTGCGAAACCACCTTATCAAAAGGCGCAGGCGATTGAATCTTTTATAAATGCAGCTAATAAACCTAAACAAGTCATAGAGAGAGAAAAATTACCTTGGGACTCTGAAAATTGTAGGGATGATGTCAAAAAAGCATTTACAGTAGTTTTACCTGAAGAATATATTTTAAAACTACAATACATTAAAGAATGTACCAATCAAAGCCAACAAAAAATAGTACGAAATGCTATATGTATCGAAGTAGACAAAATAGTTAAACAATTATTAAATCAATAGATTATCATACGTTTTTTCCTATATTATCATAGCGCGAATTGCCAATTCATTGTATTACTGTGTAGTATATTTTGAGTGTGCTATATGTTGTTTGAGTGTTTTGCAAATGAACAAAATAACATATGAAAAAGGTTTTGCATCAATGTACTGTTTTTTGATGATTTTGTATTAGTCGACATTTTATCTTACATTTGGTAAACTAAATTAGTTATTAAATGGAGATAAGCAATGAACTTAAATCAAAAAATAATCAAACCTAAAATAGGTTTACTTGAATTGGCAAAAAGCCTTGGTAGTATATCCTCTGCATGTAAGGCAATGGGTTATAGTAGAGATAGCTATTATAGATTTAAAGAACTATATGAAACAGGAGGAGAAGAAGCGTTATACGAGATAAGTCGCAAGAAGCCAATAATGGCTAATAGGGTAGATCCTGCAGTAGAAAAAGCAGTAGTTGATATTGCGATAGAGTACCCAGCATATGGACAACTTAGAGTATCAAATGAGCTGAAGAAGAGTGGTATACTTGTGTCTCCTGGTGGAGTAAGGTCAATTTGGTTACGTAATGATTTAAATAACTCACCTTACGCAAAATTGACAAAATCAGTATAAAGGTAGTAAAAGTAAGCAAAATAAAAAGCGCGAGTTGCCAATTAATATTAAGCATCTAAGCCACTAATTACAGGCAATGCAGATAGATGGATCTTTCATAAAATCATCAAAAACAGTACATTGATGCAAAAACCTTTTTCATATGTTATTTTTGTTTATTTGCAAAACCCTCAAGCGACATATAGCGCGCTAAAAATCTACCACACAGCAATTAATTAATTGGCAACTCGCGCTTTTTATTTTGCTTACTTTTACTACCTTTATACTGATTTTGTCAATTTTGCGTAAGGTGAGTAAATAATATCAATAAGAGATTAAAAGCTTTAGAAGCTAAGATGGCCCAAGATGGTATTATTTTGACTGAAGCACAGCTGCAAGTACTAGAGAAACGTCGTAATGAAAAAGAAGCACATGGAGAAATTGAGACACAACATCCAGGTTATTTAGGTTGCCAAGATACATATTATGTAGGAAATTTCAAAGGGATAGGAAAGGTTTATGCTCAGGTGTTTATTGATAGCTACAGTAGATTTGCTGATGCTAAACTGTATACTGAAAGAACTGCAATTACTGCTGCTGATATGCTAAATGATCGAGTGTTACCATGGTATGAGAGTCAAGGGATACCAATGCTTCGTATTCTGACAGATCGTGGATCAGAATATAAAGGGAATATAGAGCACCATGCTTTTGAGTTATTTCTCAGTATAGAAGGTATAGAGCATACTACAACTAAAGCATATTCACCTCAGACTAATTGTATGTGTGAACGTTTTAATAAAACTATGAAACAAGAATTCTTTGATACAGCTATGCGTAAAAAGATTTATACATCATTAGATGATTTGCAATTAGATCTTGATATTTGGTTAGAACATTTCAACAATGAAAGACCTCATTCTGGTAAATATTGTTATGGAAAAACTCCTATGCAAACTTTTCTGGATAGTAAAAAGTTAGCTGTTGAAAAGAATAATGAAATCTTGTATCTCGGTTACATATCTGACAGTCAAAACTTAACTGACAATCAGGTATAAAATTTATAACTGTCTGTAAGATCAAATCTTGACTTCTACAAAAAATTTATTTATCCACATTGCACGCAATTAGTAGCTGCGATTCTCAATTTTAATTGGCAACTCGCATTACATTTATTGCCCTTTGCTCACATCGATTCTAATCTTTTGTGGCTACATTCATAGCTATACAAATATTTTTACAAAATATTTGTATAACATTTGACAAGCGACTCTCAAAGCTATAGTGTGAACTATGAAGATTATCTTCCTCTCATCATGTCTAAAAAATCTTTTTACTAAATAACAATGAGCGTACTACAAAAGACAAAAGTAAAACGTTATTCTGTAGAATTACCTACTGATTTAGTCTTTGTCTTAAAAAGGCATTTGAAGGAAACTTTTGCAAATAAAACGCAATGGTTTGTGCAAGCTATTGAAAAAAAACTAGAAGAGGACAGAAAAAATTTAGAAAATCAACTAAAAATCGATATGTAGAGCGATAAATAAAAAAGGTGGCAGCATCAAAATACCGCCACACCACATACCGTTTATTGTATATCATTTTTGTACAATAAACAAGTAGGTACTTGATGTTGCAGCCTTTTAAAAGCCAAATAACTTTTAAAGGAATCAATGAACAATGTACGCTACACTAGAAGACATTAAATTTCAGCCACAATTAATAGATCCAAAGGCTGCTAAAAGCATAGGAAGATCCAGGACTGCAGTACTTATGCAGATGATTTACTGGAGCAAAAAATCACATCACATCATAGACAAAAGAAGATGGTTTTATAATCCAATCAGAGAATGGAATAAACAAATATCTTATTATTCTGAATCTACAATCAAGAGAGCCATTCACTTCTTGGAAAAGCATGGGTTCATTATATCATGTAAAATGTCCGCAAAAAGATGTGACCATACAAAGTGGTATTCTATAGTTGAAGAAGAGGTGGTATCTTTCTTTAAAGAATTGCATAAAGAGCGTGACTACATATCTGTGAAAACAACAAACAATACAAAGATCTCATCTAAATTATTGAATAATAAATTAGGGCAAAATGACCAAATCGACCATGTCATCTTGACCAATTCTATTACAAAGAATACTACAAAGACTATAAATTCTTCTTCTATAAAAAACGATAAGATAAA
>JARQTJ010002464.1:0-13573 GCA_030142635.1 Trachelus troglodyta | reverse complement strand
AGAGTCTCGGCGGGCCGTGCCCTGTACGGCAGGTTGCCTGTACTTGGCGCGAGACTCGACCGAGTCTCTTGATCATAAATAAATTAATACACGCAGTATAATCAAGATAAAATAGTCAAGAGAAGTGGCAAACTTCCATAAAATTATTAAAGAGAGTAATTTTAATTAACGAAAAGAAATTATCAATAGGTACGCCACGGATAGTCAGTGCGTTCTTTATTCTCAAATCGGGCGATTACCGACAAGCGTCGAGAAATATTACAAGGCGGTAGCACTAAGAATTCCCAAAAATTAAAATATTAATTAGTTGAAGAGGAGGATGCCATTCCTAATAACGTAAGTGAAAAATAGATAAACGGTATATGTTGAAGAAAAATATTCCCTGTCAAAAATCAATATAAGCAAGCGATATATAACGCTGCATATAACATGTCACCCAAAATAAATGGTAACGATATCGGAAAGCTTAGTCCTCGGACTTCATTGCTAGAGGAAGAGCCCTAGGGGCCCCCCTCCATAAATTATTAATCCCTAATTCGCATGGTAGAGTGATAACAAAAAAATATAAGAATACAAAATTGGTAAATCTAACGTTTGACAGTAGCCAGAGACGAGGCGTTAGGCGGCTAGAGTCTGAAGATAGACGGAACGGGCCGAGCTGATTGTAAGAGCGAAACACCTTCCAAACTCAAGGTGTCACGACACCGTGCCGAAGGGTGCATGGCTGCCTGGAACGGTTCCTCCGGTGGCACATGCCGAAATCCCGGAGTATTTAGGCTTATCTGTGTAAGGCGGCTCTGCCCAGGCGGACCTTTAGTTCCGACCATTTTCGTGGGATTAAAATGAAGATCTTAAGTAAAACTAAAAAATGTGCACGTAGGAACTACACACGACAGAATTGAAACTTACGTAGTTTTAAATGTAAACGAATCTCATATAAATGTAGGTCAATTGATTAAGGATTTTTTCTTGGAAAATTGTGGTGACAAAAGGGAAATTATCATCAGACACAGCACACATATATTAAGGCAAAGTAAAAATTGTATTTTATTCATTTTCAATAGAATTTAGAAATGATACGATTGGTTTATGGTAACTGAAATACGATATATACACAGTTGATTTAAATTGCTCTAAATATCTGACAAATAAAATAAACCATATAAATATTCAACTATCCTCTGGGTAGTGTAGTCGATTTTAAAGGAATTCTTTCATCAATGCAATGTACTCATTCATTGTCCATTCTACCCCACCTTCCCGCACTGTAATCATTCGCATATACTAAATATTCATCGTAAATAACTCACCTTAAGAGGTCCAATTAAAACCGTTGTCAATAATCAAAATTCAACACACTAATAATTACATAAGAGAATTTAATAAACATAAGAAAATGCAGGATAAAGGTTATTGCCATATAGGTACGGTAAACAACTAACATGCCAACTGAACCGTCCCCACTTCTGACGTAATTCCATATTTACTCACAAAGCGGCGCATTGTCTGAGAAAGATTCCCCTCCTAGCGTTTCACGTGTTGCCCCGGCAGTGCTCCGACTTACGTTACCACCGTGCGGATATGAGGAGTGGGAGAGCCCATGCTCTCTCCACTCATTCCCCTCCCAGCGTTTCACTATTTTCGTGACCGCTGGCGCTCCTAGCATTTGACTTACCCTACCGGGTCTAAAGAAGTTTCACTTCAAAAACAACTGTTGGGGGAGAGAGTGATGGGGAGGGGCGTGAGGCAGGCGTGATGGCTTCAGGCTAGGGAGGAGCGGCGGCGCCGTCGGAGAAGAAGGCTATGGCACCACCTCCGGCTGGGCCAAGTCGTGGTCGCCATTTTTACCCGTCGAGCCTTGGACGCTGCTTGTTCCTGGCTCTTCCCGGGCGGTGTTCAAGTTCTTGAGACTATTACTTTTCGCTGCAGCCTTTTTGGCACCCCGGTTTTCTCGGATCCTTTCCTCTTCGGGTACCGGCTACCTGCTGCACCCAGGGCGATTACCGTGCAAGTCCATGGTCGCCACGAAGTTTTCTTTCAGCCTTTCGGCACCTTCGTGGGGTCTTCCTTTCTTGCTCTCTGTGTTACGGTCGCCAGCCGATGTTTCAAAGACCCTATCGGCAGGTCTTATGATTTTTAACAGGGAAAATGCCTTGGAGTACCTCTTCCTCCCTGTCTGGTGATGTCGTGCTCCTTGGTTGACCAAAAATCCTCTAGATCGAATGCACTAATTGCGTGCTTAGCCACTATTCTTTTTTTTTCCGAAATCGATATCCAATAGACGCAGACAAGGTCGTCGAAGGTTATGATGCACAATGTTTTCATAAATTCACTGTAGACTTTTATTCACTTTATCACGATTACAGGAGCTCGGTTCGAGTTATACTGAAGTGCTAGAGGAATCCGAGCTCCTTATATACCCGATTCCCCCCACTTCGAGTTCGTTTGCACTACTTAACTATAATAAATAATCATTTTACAATAAAGTTTCCTTCACATTAATTGCTCCTTTTTCTGAGCCTGGTTGATTGCATTGTGCTTGGATGCCTTCCGTTGACGTTGAACAGCCCTCGCCTTGACGCGATCGTCATTGACGCCGTCCGGCAGCTTCCTCGTCTATGCGTCCGAATGTCCTTGGATCGCTATCTTTAATTCCAGAAGGCTAAGATCGTAGGGTTACTGAGAGTCCCTGATGAGTGGTGAACCTCCTGGCCACCTTTATTCCTTCTTCCAAAGTTTCAGTCCCTATTTGACCTTGCCCGAGTTCATGGGTTAATGCGTTGATCTGCCCTTGGCTAGTGCTCTCTCATCCTCGAAGGTCAAGGTTGTAGGGCTTCTGGAAGTGCCTGAGGAGACCTTGTTGCCTCCGATCCCCGAAGGTGAAGGTCGTAGGGCTCTTGGACACCCCTCGTGAGTGGTGACTCCCCTCCTCCCTCTATTGGTTTCTTCGTGGAGTAAGAGTCTTAGGTGTTTTTCCCTTCTCCTATGGATCTGTGGGTCCTACGGACGACCACAAGGTAGGTTACGTTACAATAGGTACGGTAGGTTACGTTACAATAGGTTACGTTAGATAGTTCAGGTTGTTCCGAGTAGGTCCCGATCTGGCAGACAGCCAGTACGGCTTCCGGGAGAGATGCTCCACAATCGGCGCTGTGCGTCGGGTGAGGTCCCTCTCGGCGGAGGCGGTTTCCCAGGGCGTCTGCTGCTGCTATCAGTATAGACATGGTTAATGCATTTAACACCCTGCCCTGGGATGCCATACGGGAGGCACTCCGTTATCACCGGGTGCCTCCCTATTTGGGACGGATTGTCGGGGCCTACCTTGTGGACGGGGTGATTGAGTACCCTGGCCGGTACGGTGAGACTGTGCACTTCGACCGTCTGGTTCCCCGGTCGGAGAGGGCAGCCGGCGCGCTTTGCCGGCTCCTTCCCAACCTTGGGGGCCCAAGCGAGAGGGTCCGTCGCCTTTACCTGGGTGTGGTCCGGTTCATGGGCCTTTACGGAGGGCCCGTGTGGGCCAGCGACCTAATGGCCAGCCGGCGTAGCGTGACGGCGCTGCGTCGACTACAGCGCAGGCTGGTCATTAGGGTCGCGAGAGAATACCGGACCATCTCCTATGAGGCGGCGGTCGTGCTGGCGGGTATCCCACCCTTCGATTTGTTGGCGGAGCAGAAGGCGGCGACTTATTGCTGTCTCCAGGAACTTCACCAGGGTAGGACCGACCCGCTAGCGCAAGAGGTCGAGGGCGTGAAGCGTCAAGCCCGACGGAAGACCCGTGACCAATGGCGGGCGATCCTGCCTAACTTGGATAGTTGGCTGGATCGCGGCTGGGGTAGGTTTACTTATCGTGCGACGCAGGTGCTCACCGGATACGGGTGTTTCGGTGGGTACCTGTGTGGCATCGGGAAAGAGGCGACGACGCAATGCCACCATTGTGACGCGGACTGGGACACGGCGCAGCATACGCTGGAGGAGTGCCCGGCGTGGGCGGAGGAGCGCCATGTCCTGGTCCGGGGAGTGGGTCCCGACCTCTCGCTGCGGCAGTGGTGACTGCCATGCTTGGCGGCGGGGGGTTGTGGAACGTCATGGCCTCCTTCTGCGAAACAGTGATGTTGCAGAAGGAGACGGCCGAGCGGGATCAGGAGAGGAATGATTCGCCCGGATCGCAGACGCCCTCGGATGGTGGTCCGAGGCGCCATTGCATGCGGTCCGAGGAGAATTCGACGCTACCCCCCCCCCCCCCCAGAGAATCGAGGTGTCTATGAAGATTTCCTCCACATAAAGAAAAAAGATAGGTCAGGTTGTAACCGTTTTTCACTTGTCCTTCTATTCAGGGTTCCCTTCTTCGTTCCAGGAGTTCCGGATGACCCGCAATTTAGACTAACAGGAGAGGTTTGTGATCGCCCTTGGTGTAAGGTCAGAATGGTCCTTTAATATCATTACCCAACTCGCAGGTGAAACTCCGAATTATGCGAAAAACTCTCTTTAAAGAATTATTCCGCTAACTCGTTGACGATCCACTGATTCGCATGTAACGGCCGCCAGCTTATTTGACCTGTTTAATAAGCAAGGTGTCCTTGTATAACCTGTGTAATAAGCAAGTCTTCTTCTTCCTTCCTATAGTCCTATGATATGGCACCTTCCTCAGGTTAACCACTTTAGTTTTATCCTTTCTTTTTTGTTTCAGATTTACAGGCAGCAGTACGAAGTGCAGCGCCAGGTAAGTAAACACAACTTCTTTAATAGTTGTATATTTTGTTTCAGGTTCAGCAGCAGAAGACTCAGTCCTCCACGTTCCAGTATCCAGGTAAATATAATACTTCAATCCTAATTAAGGAATAACACTTCCCGCAATAACTGTCACAATGTTCAAACTGATTGACCTCTGATAGAACAGTAATTAAACCGATTCGTGATCTTAACTTCCCCAAAACTGTCAATGTACTAGACCCTTTGATCATCCACCATTTGTTTCAGGATCCAACTGTACGCACTGGTCCCAGCAGGATATTCCCGTAGTTTCACTTCAAATAGAAATAATAAATTCTCCAAGGAAATTATTATAATCCAATATATTTTTTTATAATGGGATAATTGCCCCTAAAAGGTTTCAAATAATTATCACACTTGGTTATCTTGATGAATAAACACAAGTAAATCTTTATTAAATGTTCAGCCGTTGGTATATTATACACACACGACTGTACTTTGCGTAATAATACGGTTTTTCGGACTATAGTTAGGTACGACGCGATGTAGCCTCTCGGCGCGCTCGACGAAGACTGAACTCATGATGGCGGTTCGTTTCTGCTTTTATAGTATGGTAGGGGTACCCCTCACGCGCCCCCTCCACCTAAATTTCCGACAATAAAACTTACATGTAATTATAATGTGACGAGGCGCCCGCCTCGCCACGACTCGAACACAAGGCCCCGAGCCGCCGCGGAATCGCCCGAACCGAGCCGAGTGGTGACGGAGATACGCGAGCGGCCGGGGGACCGATCAGTTAGCGTCGTACGAGACGAGAGTGCGGACGAGGACGAGATAATTGAGAAAGAGAGAGAGAGAGAGAGAGAGAGAGAGGGAGAGGCTGAGAGACCCGGAGGACGAGAGAGAGAGAGAGAGAGAGAGAGAGAGAGAGAGAGAGAGAGAGAGAGAGAGGCTGAGAGACCCGGAGGACGAGGGAGAGAGAAAGAGAGCGGAGGAGCCGGCGCCGACGAGGACGACCTGGACGAGAAAGTACGTACCAAATAATTAACGGCCGCAACGACACAGGCAGACTGACGGACTTCACCCTACACACCTCCCGCTACCATTCCACCCCCACACCCTTAGGTTAAGGCGCGCGATTAGGCTAAGATCTTCTTTTTTTTCAACTTTTAGATTTAAGAATAAACGTAGATATTTTTGAACTCTCGGTGTCCCGTTACTTCCCCACCCTACACCTCACAATAATAATCACCTTAAAAGTAAGCTTATTATCTATCCCATATATGACTAGAGTATACAGAGTTGTTTAGTTTTTACATAACATTATAAATAAAAACATTTTGTGTGCTCTATATTCCTCTTACAATAAAATGGTTATAAATAAATTAATGTGTTCTAATTTGTTATTTCCTTTCTGCGAGTCACCTACGTTCATTTATCTTAGGCTAACTCTTATAGTTTAGAAGTTACACAAATTGTTTAAACAATAAACACGAACAATGAAAAAACATTCAAAATTTAGAGTTTATCTTCCTGAAGCCCTGGCGTCCAGCGATTCCAGTGTCAATGTAACATTACCGGATTTATGCAACATTATATTTTTAATGATTTTAATCCGTTTATTTCCGGTTCGCTTACAACAAATCTTATGACCTATTGTTATAATCGTATTCTGACCCAACGCAATCTTAATTGATTAGGTTTTCTTGTACCTGGCATTTATTATCATCTTAACCTTCCAGCGGGCGCGCTGTGTAATTTCTGTTGAGCGGGCGCTTGTCGTAAATTTTACGTGTGTAACGTCTTTTCATCTAAATGGCGTCTTTTTCACATAAACGTTGGGATCATTTCGTTTCACATAAACGTGAGGATATGAAAAATAATATATGACAGTGCTTTAAAAAAAATTTATTTGATTTTCGTGAATGAAACATCTAAGCAACACTTCAAAAATGTAATCTAAGTGGTAAAAGTGGGGGAAGTAGTTGGGCGCTTTTGTCGTAAATTTTACGACAGCGCGCTCGCTGGAAGGTTAATAGGCTTATTCGTTCAGCCATTTTATAATTTTTGGCACACATAACTGGTTTAAACCTGACGAACCAAACATGAAATTACATCAGGTAAGTTTTTCTTCTAACTAGGAACAACGCACGTTGCGTCATCTCTTCCCTGTACCCTTATAAACAAGTGTCGGTAGAATTTGAATGATACAATACTTATCACGGTTTCCTCGGTGATTTCGTATTAAAGACATTAGTTGGGACATCCCACGTTGTGTGAGGACATCGTCACTTATCTCATATTGTTGTTTCGAACAATTTTGCGTTAGTCGATCATAACCGGTTCAAACCGCTTTTACACAAAACACGGCAATCATTGCTTATTCACGCGCAACTAACTATGTAACGGATTCTTCTCGCCACCCTAACTATCCCGCGTTACATTATAATCTTCTTAGTGAATTCTGACCAGTCACCTGTGTGACGCACAAATAAACTGGTTTTATATATTACGACGATATTTCTCTCGTCGGCAAAACGCAATTCGATAAAACCCGGAAATCGGGAACGTCAGTGGTTTCGGCAAGGTCAAAAGATAGGTTGGGCGCCAGGTACCCTGAAAGGGGTACCACGAGCTCTAGGCTCGTTACCGATACAGTGCGAATCGCGAATAACACCGGATCTCGAGTAACCAAGGGCCACTAGGCCGACTAATCCTAAATATGCCACCAGGCGAATTAAATCTAAGAATGCCAAGAGGCGAACTAAACCTAAAGGGCACCACGGCCACTCAAAATGCGATAGGGCACCACGGCCACGAACGAGAATAGAAAACGTAACTAAACCTAAAGGTTACCCAGAATTCGAAAAATAAAACGAAATTAGACCCCCAGACGTCCCGCGGTAGGCCGCTTCAGAGGCTAGCTTGTCGGAAGCGTCGTGGCGTTCAAGAGGTAAGGAAGAGGAAAACCGGCCAAGGACTGTTAGGAAAGCGATAAGAAGGGCGACAATAAAATAAGCAAAATTAAGGAGTTAACGCACCGGAGCTGTATTAAGCAGAACGACAAGACAAATAATCGGCAAACTCAATAGTGAAATTACAAAAGCAGTAATTCAGGCATTAACCAAGGTGCGAGCGAAAGCTAAGCATAGTTTACAGACGTCTTAAAATTAATTCACAATAATCAGTATTCAAAATCGGAAGCTATACAATGCAAAAGAAATAAGGATAACTAAATGTAATTTAAGAACTAGAGACGCATCCTTTTTTTTTCGGAAAAGGACGGCAGCGAAGGCGCTACGCGTGAGCGCACACGCAAGTACGACGCGGGCGCGATACTTGACGAACAATAGCTACGGAAAATTATTACAGTCGGAATAACATAAGTACGCGGAATAACTAACAAATTCGTTTTGAAATAAAACAACACGTTAGTAATAAATTAAAGAAAATCGGCACGCAAGGAACGGCAAAGGAATAACAGCGGAACGAGTGCGCGGTTCCAATTCTCGCACGCGCGAAATTATAATCGCGATCGGCAATAATAATATGAAAGAGTCTCGCAAAAGAAAAGAAATCCGTATGAACCCGAAAAAGGATAATACGCGAGGGTTCGTTAACACAAGCTTAAAATCGTGATCACAAAAAAATCCTTACAATAAAATAGAAAAGCTCACAATAAATTAGTACGAGAGATGGCACATAAAAATATCACAGTCAGAAGAAATATAAAATATTATCCGGAATATTTAATTATCGTTGCCACAGTCAAACGTTCTTGGAACGGGTAGTACAATCTCGAAACCGGCAGAAGGCTCGGCGTCGAGGAACGTAAACAGCAAGGTCGCGTCGAAGGGCGCCAGGCGCGCGACGTCAGAGGGACGTTTGCGATACGGGAAATTCACAAAATGTTCACAGCGATAGGAAGGCGAAAATACACTAAGGTTCGGCAACGATAATTAGATACGAAAACACCAGCAATAATTCACAGAAAGAAAAACGGAAGATATCGCATACAAAAACAGGAATATTAAAATCGGAAGCACACTTCAGCAAAATCAGATAGTTTTGCGCAAAGAAAAGAATTCAGTTACTTGGCCCAGTTCGAAAGAGGAAAATTGAAGAAACAGTATAGTTCCAAGTAGTCAGAATAAATACGGCGTGGGCTCGCCATTAACTTTAACAGAACTTATGGTTCGAAAATCTCCACATAATATACAAAGTCAAAAGAATAATAAGTTTACGGTAAACGATATCTTATAACAATCGGCAAAATTTTATAATGATCGACAAAATATGATAATTCGGCAGCGAGAGAATCTGGCTGTAGAACAACCAAGCCGGTCAACCCAAGGTCAAACGTTCGAGCAGGCAGATTCCCACGTTCACACTAGGCGAAGATTCCATAAAATTCGTTAATTACAGCGAGAATAGAAATCATATAAGAAAGGCGTCAAATCGGAAAACTCAAGGATACAAAAGATAGCGGCACTATCGTCATTTATGCTATAGCAGGCGGAAAGACATTCGCCCGAGAATGACAACGCAAATTCGTCGCCGGCGAAACAGACGGTTTCACCGTGCACGTGTCGATAATCTTCAACAAGAGAATCAGAAAATATTAAAGTAAGCGAAAGATCTCACCACAGAAAAAAAAAGCGAAATTAGGCAAGCGATAGCTCGGGAAAATCGGCCCTTCCAGGCACGGTAGCTCCACGGCAATATATTTCTCTCTCTTCCCCTCTTTATCTCTCTCGATCTCTCTTTCCAATACTCGGGATTAATATTTCCACGTAGGTTCGCGATCAATCTTCATACGACAATGAATCTTCGATCGATGATCTACGGCAAGCGAGCTCTGGTGAGGTGTGACGGAACCGGAACGGGACGAACGTTGACGAAGGCAGCCGAGCTCTCCCGAGCGTCGACGCGCAGCGACGGAAACGGCCGAGTGAAGACGAACGGCGATCCTGTTGGTAGGGCCCTCGAAGCACGCTAGGTTGAGGGTGCTCAGGCGGCTTCTCAGCTAGACGGAGGCGCTGTCATAGGCGATCGGCAGGCCTTAGGCGGGCCAGGGAGGAAAACCTCATCTCCCTGTCGGCCGTATCGGCGGCAGGTACGTGAAGTTAGCCGGACCTGTTTTGCCGATTTGGATTTTTTTAACTTTTGATTATTATAATCATTTGTTGGTCGTTTGTAGGTGATTGATAGATTGATAAAAACGTTTGTTGGACCAGCCGTTAATTAAAAAAATGAAAAATAAATTTTAGCGTGAACTTAGCCGGAAATTTTTTATTTTAAGCGCAATTACGATTCCAAGGTGGTCATTCGATGCGTAATCGTTTGTAGGTCTCAGATAATATAATTAGTATGTTTGTCGGATCATTATTTCAATAAAATAAGAAGAAAACGTATTTGGTGCATTTTACGCGGGACGGTCTCACTCGCGGGGCAAATCTCGCAGGGTAAATCTTGCTTGCTCCGCTCGCTCGCCGACGATTCTATTTATCTAAACCCACCATGTGAAGATCGCTGATTCTGTCGAAAGAGTACAGTTCTAACCTATTTTAACCATTTCTAAGCTCGTCACTGCAGTGTATTGCGTGAGGACTTTTCGCATCAGTTACCGAGAAACGTTCTAATTACTTTATTTGTAACCTACAAACAATTTCAAATCGACTAAGTAAGAATTAAATAAAAATTTATCATCAATTACGATTTATGCGGTCGAATTCCCGTGGTCATATGACCGTCCCGCGTAAAATGCATCAAATATGTTTTTTTCTTATTTTATTAAAATAATGATCCGACAAACATACTAATTATATTATCTGAGACCTACAAACAATTACGCATCGAATGACCACCTTGGAATCGTAATTGCGCTAAAAATAAAAAATTTCCGGATAAGTTCACGCTAAAATTTAGTTTTCATTTTTTAAATTAACGGCTGGTCCAACAAACGTTTTTATCAATCTAACAATCATCTACAAACGACTAACAAACGATTACAATAATCAAATGTTAAAAAAATCAAAATCGGCAAAACAGGTCCGGCTAACTTCACATAGCTATCGGCGGCAGATGGGCCCAGAGGGCAGCCCTTGCTAGTCGACGGAAACGGTGGAGTCCCCTCCGGGGTGCTCCAGGACTTCTTCGGCGTAACGGTAGGAGCAGGATCCCGGCGACATCCAGGTCGGCGGAACCGGCGGGCACCTTGTGCTCGGTGGATGCAGCGTTGGCTCCTTCCCAGGTTGTCCCTTGCGCGAAAACCTGCAACTCGGCATCAAACAGCCAAACGGTATAGCTACAAAATCCTCAAAATCGGCATCAAACAGCCAAACGGTATAGCTACAAAATCCTCAAAATCGGCATCAAACAGCCAAACGGTATAGCCACAAAATCCTCAAAAGGCACCATGATGTTGTCCTGTGCTCACGCCCTTATGTCGGTTTAGAGAGACTCGAGAGTCGAGATCGCAGATAGCGTAACAGAAAGCAAAAGATAAGGCAGCATAGACGGAAAATCAGAATTCATAAAGGACGATAATAGGCGCTCATAAAAGAAAACCTTAGGACTAGTAATTTAGACGAAATTGTGCTAGTGGGTTGTCGTGCGGAGTTTAGGTAGAGAGAAAAATTGTAATTTATAATTTTTGGGACGCGATTCGGGAGAATCACGTCACAATATTTATTCGGAATATTTAATATCCTATCTTGTTTTTACCAGATTTCGATGATATAGCATTCATCTAATCCAGTTTTAGATGAGTCACCCCGTTATGTATTGTAACACCTGTTCCCGGATTCCCTAAAATGTCTCGAAGATAACTCGACCCGGGAACAAAGGGATACCTTCGCTCGATCGGCCCAATACCTCCGGACCTGTAAGCGACACACAGAACGAATGGATATACCGATGGGCGCCAGGCATCCAGTGATGCCAATAGGGAAAGATAGAAGACTGCACCAAGATAACCAGAATAAGCGAAAATCCGAGGGTACGGGAACCGATGTGTCGCGGAAGTCCGACTAACTCAGCCCCGTTAGGTATAGGAGAGGGGCGGGTCGATTAGACAGTAAGAGCCACAGCCAGGATTAGGTAACTAAAAACTTAACACTTTATTGCACCTGGCAACCAGAAGTTAACAAATCAAAACCTGATAAAGGTACGAAAAGGGCTACCAGAGGTAGTCGAGTTAATAGGTCCAGATTACAGATTTCGACTGGTGCCGGAATGCACTTTATATTCCTCACAGGCAACTCACGGTGCGCGAGCCTAGGTACAGGCAACGGAGATAGATAGTACGCAACGAAAAGGGAATTTTGTAGAAACGTACCCACGGCTTGCGAGAAGGTGGGATGTAACGCACGCACGAGTCACGGCCAATCCGCCGATCATAATATCATACTTTCCTAGTCCCCTTTCGCATTCCAGGTACTCGGACAATCCAAATAATAAAAATGATACAATCAAAGTAATAATTAAAACAAACAGAGTCAATAATTCGTCCGGAGGTAAAATCACAATACAGTAATGTAACAAGGAAACACGGAAAATCCACACTAATAAATTTGGTTCGAGACCGCGTGGTCGATACTCGGATTGTCCCTTAGGACAAAGGGGTTCGGGTTGTCCCAGGTAACGTGTAATAGTTTGTCGACTGACTCTTATTCTCACGAATTTCGGGAGTCTCGAGGACTCAGGTAGCCGCAACGGGATTTACGCTATCCCAGCTAGCTGTTCGTATCGATACCCGTACGAGGAAATCTTACACACGCGATCCGATCAACCAAAGAAAAGAAGTACGATATACCCACGGAAAATTCCGATCGGGTAGGCTAACACAAGTTAATAACGACGTAAAACAAAGTAAACTGAATAGACGAAACAAAACAGGCTCTTCGCCGTAACCGTATTCAGGGAAACCACCACTTGTACAAGGTACACTTCACTCACGAACTAGTCTAGATAACTTATGACTCCGGCGATGATGCTCTTCAATGGACGCCTGTTTAATCGCTTAGGCCGGAGTTAGCCAATACGTCGCTACTAGATAGCGTCCAGTTATATTACTCTCGGAGATAACGTGAAGAGTTTCGTACCCGGTTACAGGAGAGATCGCCTACCAGGTAATACAGGAAAGAAGGTCTCGCACAGAGAAAGCTTTCGCAGGTGTAATTCCGGAGCAGCGTAGCAAAACGTCCACTTAGCAGGAAGGTCCACGACGAAAGAGGACGATTCCGATTCTTTTCGCGACACCCACTTTTTGCCGGGATCTAGGATCATTAACCCTATCAGGTAGCTTCAAACGTTCGAACGGTTGCGCGCACATCGATCGCGCGGCCCTTTGGGAAATAGTAGTTCGCCCGCGCTCCGACGTAGGGCGGTGCTGGCGTCTTCCGTGTTGTCATGCCGCAGTCTATATGTTATTGCCGCGGTGTTGTGGAGTATGGTCGTCGACTCTGACATTTTACCGGTGTACTCCGAAAGGGTGCTGTGTCCATTCAAGACCGGGACTTGCCGATGCAGATAATCCGGATGATTGGCGGCCACAGGTAACGTATGCAGTTCCTCCGCAGGTAAGTGAGACTTTCCCTGCGCTCTGTATTTTGTCCACTGAGGTTTCTCCGAGTGACAGCTTTCCGTGCCTTTCAGGTTGCTGACCGGGGCCTCGTTCCGCGTCTTTGGGGAAAGCCTTATCGTGCCCACAGGGCACAAGGACCGCCTAGGACGGGAAAGTTGGTAGCCCTTCACCCGTCTCTTTCCAGGATTCCTCCTGGACACAGTGAATTGGCGAGTGGTGATTCCGAGCTCGCATCACGGTGTCAGGTAGCAGGGACACCTTGGTGTAGGCAGCAGG
>JARQTJ010002462.1:0-13667 GCA_030142635.1 Trachelus troglodyta | reverse complement strand
AGTTCATTGCTTATCTCCATTTAATAACTAATTTAATTTACTAAATGTAAGATAAAATATCGACTAATACAAATTAGTGCAGTGCTGAGTCCTGTGATGATTTTTGCACATTTTACTTATCCACAAAAATTTATTTGCGCACACAAATCGATTTTTGACGGACAGACTACATAACACTGTTACCAAAGCGTACGTACAATTTTGTGTCCTACTACATGCGTTCAAATATTTTTTCCAAATCCTTTAGTGCGAATTTTGTATATGTTGGGCGACCATGATTGCACTGTCCACTAAATGCCACTGTTTCCATCTCTCTAAGCATAGCGTTCATCTCATCAACACTCAACTTTCTACCCGCTCTAACGCTGTTATGACAAGCTATAGTACTCAATATTTTTTCTATCTTTGCATCTACTACTGCAATATCATCAAACTCATCTATATGCTCTGCTAAATCGACCATTAAGCCTTTGAGGTCTACACTCTCTGGTAAAATTGCGGGAACGCGAGTCACAGTAATTTGAGCAGCACCGTTACGATCTATAAAAAAACCAAATCTCTCAAGCTCAGATTTTTTAGCTAGTATTTGATTCACAAGAGCTGGTCTAAGTTCTACAACCTCTGGCACAAGCATTAACTGCATTTCCAAGCAACCATTTTTGATTTGAGCTCGCAATTTTTGTAGCGTTATTCTCTCATGCGCAGCATGCTGATCAACTATGATAATGCCTTCATAATTTTCAGCGATTATATACATGTTATTAATTTGACACTTTGCAAAGCCTAGAAATTGCTTTTTGTCTAATGTTTCGTTGCTTGTTGAAATTTTGACACTGCTTTTCACGGGCGCTGTGCTATCATGTGCGTCTAAAATATCTTGAGATTTAATGTGTACTTCAGGCATTCGCATACTATCTCTAAATGGAATGCTGCCTTGAGATATCTCAAGGTCTTTAGAAGTGACTACTTTGTTACTACTGGGTTGCGGCAGGTTAGTAAAGCGCTTTAGTCTGCTATCTTCACTTAAAATATCGTGCATTTTTCCAGTGTTCGGTATTTGCTTTGCGGCACTTAAGTTGTCTATCTCATTTTCACTCTGTTTTAACTCTTTTTTTGTAAAAATATCACTAGCAATAAGCTTAATATTATCTTGCAGAATCTCTGAATTTTGAGCTTTTATATAGGATATGGCCTTCTCTTCAATTACAGTCGAAGAACGTGGACCACTTGCAGCTATAGCACTTCTTATCGCTTTTGTGATACAGCTATGCAATAATTTCTCGTTTTTAAAACGCACTTCAGTTTTTGTAGGATGGGCATTCACATCTACTTCAGAGAATGGAAGTTCTATAAAAAGGATAATAGATGGATATCTGCGGCTTGGGATTAGATCTCTATACGCATTTCGAATGATGTATACAACTAATTTATCTTTGATAACTCTGTTGTTAACATATATAAATTGCTTGTTTGATGTCGCGTGATTGTAAGTTGGAATTGAGGTATATCCAAAAACTCTGTGACCACTTTCTGAAAATTCGAAAAATACAGAATTATCTACAAACTCCTTGCCTAGAATCGATAATAATTTACTGCTATCACTTGATATGCATCCATCAGTACCGCAGGCTTCTATATATCTTTTTCCATCTATGATGAGTTCAAATGATACGTGATAAAAAGATATAGCAAATCTATTTATCAGATCTACACATGCAGATGTTTCATGATTCTCAGATTTTAAAAATTTTAATCTAGCAGGAGTAAAACAGAATAGATCTCTTACCTCGACTGTGGTTCCGGATTGTCTTGCTGCTGGCTTAACATCAGACTCGCTACTCCCTTCTATGTAAATTTCCCAAGCTTCATTTGCGTCTTTATGACGGCTGGTAATGCGCATTTTACTGACAGATGCAATTGATGGCAGAGCTTCTCCTCTAAATCCAAGATTTGTTATATTGCTTATGTCTTCTTCATCTAGTTTAGATGTTGCATGACGCTTAATTGCTCTATGTAGATCATCTTTTATAATTCCATATCCATTATCCGAAACTCTAATTAAGTTTCTGCCGCCACTTATAATTTCGACTTTGATTGAGGTGGCGCCAGAATCTAAAGAATTTTCAACTAATTCTTTCACGACGGATATAGGCCGCTCTATTACTTCTCCTGCTGCTATCTGATTAATAGCTTTTTCCGATAAAAACTTTATCTTAGATGATTGCATAATAAAATTCCAAAAAACACATCATAATTCGCAATAAAAGACTCTTTATTTCTAGCAAATTGATATAATACTTTCTTTGGCACGTCATACTTTGTTGTTCCTGCTCCGAGACTTTTTAAATGCCGCATGAAATGCAGAGGAGTAGGGTGGGACACATTATATCTAATTTTATCAAATTGATAGTGTAGAGGTTTTAAACTTAAACAAATTTTTACAATTTCGTCAAATGATTGATAGTTTGAAATATTTGAAGGTACGTTATACTGTTTATAAAAATCTTCTAAATGCTGAAAGCTACCTCGTATCGGCATAGAAAAAGCTATGATATTTCCTATTTTTGACAAATTTAAAAGTGTACTTTCGATATCATAAAACCATTGCATTGCAAAGTTTGATATAACCAAATCTACCATATGAAAATGCATCATTTCCGCATCTCCATACACAGCTTCAAATTTAACACCAAGGGTTTTGAACTTAGAAGTTGCAACTTTTAGCATTTCTACTGAGATATCATTCAAATAATAAGTAGCGTTTGGCAAAATATCACATAATAATTGAGATGCTGTTCCAGTTCCTGTTCCGATATCAAGTACAGAAGCGCAGTTTTTAAGTATGCAAAAATCTTTTATCTTTTGCACCAGCTCTTGAGCAGCACGATTTTGCACATGTGCTATATTGTCATAGTTATAAGAACCTATATCAAAGTTTTTTGCTACTGTATTTTTGTACGACATTTATAGCTCAAACTATAGATTAATAATGCGATATATCTAAAGCAGTATAAAATACTCGTTTATAACACTCATTTGTACTGTCTTATCTATAAATAAAAATTTTCTAAAATACTCGCGTATCATATATATTTTATAGCACTTTAGCTATAAATAAAATTTCCTGTTTCTGTATGAGAAGTTACATCATTATACACAGGCCCTTTTCACAAGCTCTTTTCTGAATTCAGACATGAGCTGATTAAATTAGTAGACATGAGATGTATTTATTGATATAAACTTCCACTGATCCCTCTTCTGTTGGCTCGTTCTATTTTGTTTTATTGAAGCCTGGCTTTGATTTATTCTGCTATATGGGACCTTAGTTCAGAGGTTAGAACGCACCGCTCATAACGGTGTTGTCGCAGGTTCGAATCCTGCAGGTCCCACCATGTCACCTCTTCGACATTCTTTTGGTCGTTTAATCATGCAGTTCCCGAATTTAATCTCTGAAGCTTAAACGTATATAGTCCATCAGCAAAAAATTCTTTGCTGCGCAAATAAACTTTTGCAGAGAAAGTTAAATGTACAAAAATTCGCCTTGAGAACTGTCCTGCACTAATTTTCAGATATATTAATTGGCCTTATGCTGCAATTTACTTTTACAAAATTCGTAAGATTTTTGCACTTATTATAACATTTTCTTACGAATTTAAAACACCATTTTGACATTCGGGGCGTCATTTTCGCCGCTTCTGAAACTTCTGGCGGATATATACTATCTAGCTTAAGCATCTTCAATATTATAATTCTTTGAGATAAGCGCCAAAATACCTGGTAGCGTTGCATTCTCCAAGAATTCTAAGAATGCTCCGCCTGCAGTAGAGACATATGAAAAGCTTTTTGATACACCAGCTGAGTTGATAGCAGCTGCAGTATCACCACCACCTGCTATACTAATTACACCACCAAGCATAGTCAAAGATGCAATGTATCTGGCAATGAATTTTGTACTGTTGTCAAAATACGGATTTTCAAATATGCCAAGTGGTCCATTCCATAAAATTTGTTCCATTCCTTCAATGGTATGACTGATTTTTATCAGACTTTGAGGGCCTATATCCATTATTGCTGCGCCTGTCGGTATGCTTGATAAGCAGCATATTTCTATTGCATTATCTGAAGTTTGAACAACAAAATCTGAAGGTAATATGATCTTATCATCAGAGGTTGCCAATATTTTTTGAGCGTGAACTAGCATTTCAGGTTCAAAAAAAGAATCTTTTATGTCAAAACCTGAAGCTTTTAAGAAAGTATTTGCCATGCCGCCTGCTATGAAAACTCTCTCAAACTTAGGAATAATACTGTTTAATACTTTTAGTTTTGTGGAAACTTTTTTACCACCAACTATAAGCATGCTAGGTTTTTGCTCCGCATCAATCAAATTTTGTAAGAATGCTAATTCTTTTTTAAAAGCAATTCCTGAGTAAGAGGGTAAAAAGCGACATACACCAACTATTGAAGCATGTTTCCTATGCGAACAGGAAAATGCTTCGTTTACATAGCAATCAGCTAGATCTGCCAGCATCTTAGCAAAATTCAGATCGCAAGCTTCTTCTTCATGGAAAAATCTAAGATTTTCCAGTAATAAAACTTGTCCAAAATCTAGCTCGTTTACTGCTTTTTTAGCAATTTCTCCTATACATGAGCTAGCGAACTTAACATCACATTCCAGAACCTCAGATAAATATGGTAATACCTTTGCAAGTGACATGTCAGAAATTGTATCTGGTATTTCAGAATGTTGTTCAGATAGTGATAAATATTGTTTTGGTCTGCCAAAATGGCTGATCAATATAACTTTTGCTTCCTTTTTGATTAAAGAAAGCACAGTTTCTTTGATTTGCAATAATCGACTTAAGTCGCAGGCAAAACCTTCATGCATCGATATGTTTAGATCAACACGTACCAAAACGGTTTTCCTATTGCAGTCCGCATTTTCTATAGAACATATGTATTGTGCCATTTTCTTCATATAACACTAATTCCCAACAGATTTAACTTTGTTAAATTTTAAAAATATTCTTTCAGGTGCAAGCCTAAGGTCAAGACATTTCACATCTCCACGTTTTAATATATAATCCTTTAATTTCGAATCGAAAAGAGATGCAGCTTTTTTTATATCATTTTCTGGTAATTTAACCATAAGACCATTTTTTAAAAGAATATTCCATCTACGTTTTCCTATAAATTGTAGAGAAGAAATCTGATCCTTAAATTGTGTTTCATCAATTATCTTTAGTGCCTGAATGAAAGTAGCATTTGCTTCATCACCAACAACAATTATATAATCAGTTGGTAGTGGGATAAACTGTTCTTGCAAGACGTTGCCATCTACGTCTATTAGAAAGAATTTGCCACCATGCCACCAAATTGCTTTGGGGATCCTTTCATTAATTTCAATATCAATTGTGCTAGGTAATATAATACGTACTTTTACACTTTTCACTACGTTGAATTCTTCCAAAGAAGATTTGATATGATATGGCGATATATTCCAGATCTTATGATTTCGACTGCACTGAAAGTTGTAATCACTTTTTTCTTCTCCTGCTTCATTATGAGTATACGGGATATTCTGAGAAAGGTCAGCTAAAGATAAGTTGATGTGATCCAAGATTTGTTTATTAGATAGTCTTAGGTTGCCTCGAATCTCAATATTTTTCACAGTAAAGTAGTCGCAATATAAAAAGCGAGAGAAGCTTATCATATCAGAATATAAGGTGCGCAGCGGAATAACGGAATTTATCGCAAATAGCGCAGCAGATATGGTTATACAATGCTTTAAAAGTTTGATGATACTCGGTATGTAATTATAACTCTTTTTTTTCCTGCTTGAAATCTTTGGATTCAAGGTGCGTCTAGCACTACGAATACGTGGTTTTATGGCCTTTTTTCGCATATTGCATCATTTAGTAATTGCATCACTAACATTTCAAACGAGATCTCATTGTGAGCAGCTATTTCTGGCAAAATCGAGAGAGTGGTAAATCCTGGATGTGTATTGAGTTCAAGGAAATAAAGCCCGTTGTCGCCTTCCTCTGGGTTATATCTAAAATCACTTCTGCTAATTGTTCGGCAGCCAAGAACATTATGCATCACTTCAGCGGCATTTAGTGCTTCTTTATAAGCATTTTCTGGAATTTCAGCCGGATATATATGACTTGCAGCTCCATCTGTATACTTTGATTGATAATCATAAAATCCTGATTTTGGGCTCAGTTCAAGAACGCCAAGCGCAGTGCCAGAAAATACAGCAGCACTTATTTCTTGCCCTGGAATATATCTTTCAATTAATATTTCATCTCCATAATGCCAATCCTCAGCAATTGGTAGATGGGAATTATGATCTTTTACTAAAAATACGCCTATTGTAGATCCTTGCTCAACTGGTTTAATTATGTAAGGGAATGTCATAGGATGCTCTTTTTTACTTAGCATTTTAAAGAGATCTGTACTTCTGATCATTACATGTTCTGGCATTTTTATACCAAGAGATTGGGCTATCCTTCTGGTCATTCCTTTATTCATTGCAACGGCAGATGCCATAACTCCTGAGTGTGTGTATGGAATTTGCATCACCTCAAGGAGTCCAGGAATAGAGCCATCTTCCCCGTATGTCCCATGCAAGCAATTAAAGACGACATCTGGCCTTTGAGCAATAATCTCGGCAGGCAAATTTTGTCCTGGATCTATCTGCAGAACATCATATTTCATGTTTTCGAGAACAGTCTTTACACTTGCAGCAGACATTATAGAAATATCATGCTCTGCTCCTAGCCCCCCTGCAAGAATTAGAATACGCACTTGTTAATTCACCTCCAATACTTATGGATACCTATCATTTATTTTACTTATATACTCGTCATACTTTTCAAAATTGGCTGGTGTCAAAATGACCCTTACTCTTAATAGCTCTTTTTAAAGTCTAATTTCATATGTACATAATCAAATACCAACTCTTTATTTACGTGCGGTATATAGGCACTGCGCTCAAGTCAGTGCACGCTTTTTTAGGATTTAAATGGCATGATTTTTTAGAGTACCAGTTAATTTCTGAGTCAAATATTATATATACTTGCAAAGAAATTAACGAAGTAATACTTGAAAATCAGGCTAGAAATCTGCGCAAGTGACTTTGCCGGCAGCGCCTAATCATATGAAATTTTTCATATGATTAACACATAAAACCATCAAACTTTCTTTGTATTCTTTAATCCATAAAAATTATTAATCATGATTAGGATAGGCGCAGAAATATAGATGGATGAATATGTTCCAAATGCAATTCCGAAAAACATTGCCATACTAAAGCCCCTAAGATGATAGCCACCGAGCAATATCAAAGCAAGACACACAAGAAGTGTAGTCAAAACTGTCATGATTGTTCTAGATAGCGTCTCATTTATGCTTCTATTAATGACCTCTATTAGGGTTTTTCCATTATGCTTGTTCAAGTTTTCTCTAATCCTATCATATATAACTACACTGTCGTTAACAGAATATCCAACAACCGTAAGTATAGCTGCTATGGATGTTAGATCAAATTCATATCGGGTCACCATATAAAATCCAAGAGTTGCGAGTGCATCATGAAACAACGCAACTGTAATACCAACTGCAAAACGCAAGTCAAAGCGCAGTGCTATATAAATCATTATACCAAGTAATGAGAATAGTACAGCTAAAGTCGCTTTATGGACCAGAGCTTCTCCGACCTTAGGACCAACATAATCTATCTTGTTAAACTCTGCATTTTCTATATTTTGAGTAATCAGATCTTTGAAAGATGTAACATCTTCAAGCCGTCTATTTTTATCGATACGCAATCTGATTATTACAGATTGATTACCACTTTCTTGTATCGTACTATTTTCATATTTATTTAATGTAAGAGTTTTTCTGAGCGAATCTATATCAATTTTTTTGTCAGACCTTATATCAAAAATCATTCCTCCGGTGAAGTCTATACCGAGGTTCAGGCTGTTGAAAAATAAAAGGAATATTACACAAGCGCTTAGCAATATGCTAAATATAAACGCATAGTGTTTTTTCCCCACAAAATCCACATTTAGTTTACTTGGAATAATGGATATAGGAAAAGACATACAACAGTTACTTGGATACGTTTTTTAAGAAGAACAACATGAGCGCTGTTCTGGTTACAATGTAAATCATGTGCATTATAATCAAAACAAGTATTTTAGAAAATAAAAAAAACTGCACGCACAAAATTGATACAAAGAATAATAAACCAAATTTTAAGATAAAGGCGAGATGCTGCCTTACAAAATGAAAGCTGCAATATATGGAATGAAATACAGAAGATTTATTAAATATTACGAAGAAATCACTAAACACACATGCTGTTGCTACGAATATAGTGATAGGTGGGAATATAAATATTCCTATGCCATAGAATAAAGATATAACAAAGTATAGCTGTGCTAGGTTAAATAAATTGGTTTTGACGAAGTTAAGTAGTTTTTGTATAAAAAGTGGATCTTTATTATTTAATATTATCACTCCAGTTTGCAAAGAGCGCACAATAGCTGCAACGAATGCTTCCAAGAAAACAAGTACTATTAGAATTAAAGGCTGAGTTTTGCTATTTGCATGAACCAAATCTGCAAGATCAGCCGACTCTTCCATATTGATAGTGGAATCTGTAAATTGTAGTAACAGATAAATGTATAAAACACTGCGCAGAAGATCTAGCAACTGCACTGTAATTACAGCCTTCATATTATTAAAACATACAAATGCGGACTGTTTAACTAAATTGATTACTTCACGCATAAATCAACTGAATATAATTGCTAGATTCAATAAACTCCTTCTGCAAACATTTGTTCCAGGGGCCCATTGCTTTGTCGCATCTTTAGCCTTTATTCTAATACTCATGTACTTCTTGTACACTTGTTGCCTCCCCGCGCGCTCGTATGCTACTTGCACCTCGCATAACTAGAACAAGCGTTTGAAGAAGAAGTCTAATAAATATCAACTCTTTATTTACCTGCGGTATATGTATATTGCTACTTCTATTAGCATACTCTTATGATGTATGCAAAAAGCTAATCACGTTTTGTAGAGACATCATACTTTTTAATTTTAAGAAAGGTATCAGAAATTGATTTTTAGTAACACAAATTACCAATTATTTTATAATTTGCAATCCATCTCAATGCATGAGAAAATTGAGCCAGAAGAGTTTTTCCTAAAGTTTTCAAAATGTAACATTCAACGCTTTTTGTATGGAAAATAGTACTGCAAGTCATTCACTAAAATAGCAAAACATTCACTAAATCGCAATTTGAAGGCAACACTTTTCTGCTATTGGCTCTTTTTTAGAGGGCGAGAAATTTTTATTTGAATGCTTAGATTCGAAATAAACATCCGTATAAAGTTCACTCTCATCTGGTTCAGGACTGTTTTTTGCAAATTCTATTGCTTTATCTACTATTGTTTTTATTTGTTTCTCTGCTTCCTTAAAAAAGTCGTCTTTAACTAATCTATTGCTGAGCATGTAAGTTTTTAGAGCAACAATAGGATCTTTATGTTCTTTATATTCTTCTACTTCCGCTTTTGTTCTATAAGTTGCGGGGTCAGACATAGAATGCCCTCTATACCTATAGGTTTTTGTTTCAACTATGATAGGTCCTTTGCCGCTTCTAACATGCTCACAGGCTTTGGTAAATGCTGCATGTACAGCAAGGAATGACATACCATCAACTTGCATGCCTGGAATACCAAAAGATTCTCCACGCTTATAGAGTTCTACAGTACTACACCCCCTTGCGACAGAAGTTCCCATTGCATATTCGTTGTTCTCTATTACGTATAAAACAGGTAAATTCCAAAGTTTTGCCATATTAAATGACTCATATACCTGCCCCTGATTCGCCGCTCCATCTCCAAACATTGTAACTGCAATGTTGTTTTGTTCTCTGTATTTGAAAGCAAAGCCTAGACCTGTTCCAAGTGGAACTTGAGCCCCTACTATTCCATGCCCACCATAAAATGCGTTTTTAGTATCAAACATATGCATAGAGCCGCCTTTTCCTTTTGAACAGCCACCAGCTCTTCCCAATAATTCAGCCATTATCCAACTTGGATCACTTCCAGTTGCTAGCATCACACCATGATCTCTATAGCTTGTTATCATGGCGTCACCTTCCTGAAGAGTACTTTTTATGCCAACGGCGACGGCTTCTTCTCCTATATAAAGGTGACAAAACCCGCCTATTAAACCCATGCCATAAAGTTGTGCAGCTCTCTCCTCGAACCTGCGCAGTAGCAGCATATCGCGATATGCAGGTTTCAATAAATTGAGATCGACAACAGCGCTATTTTCTTGTACCATCTTGCTGAAAACAAAAGAAATGTTATCTCAAGAGGCAATAGTAAGTGGAGAAGCATAGCTTGTAAAGCAATAATTTTGTTATTTATGCAGCGCAAAATAAAACTACCAGAAGGTGTTAATAAAGTCCATTTGATAGGTATCGGTGGAATAGGCATGAGTGCCATAGCGAAGATTTTAAATAGCTTAAAGTGCTCTGTTCAAGGTTCTGAAGCAAAGCGCAGTCACTTGACTCAAGACATGGAAAACGATGGAATAAAGGTTTTTTATGAACATGTTGCGAGTAATATAGCTGATGTTGATCTGGTTGTAAGATCAACTGCGATTATAGATCAAAATCCAGAAGTGGTTGCTGCAAAGTCTGCTGGAATTCCAGTTATCTCTCGTGCAGATATGCTTGCTATGATAGTCAAAAATTATTATTCAATAGCAGTTTCCGGTACTCATGGAAAGACAACTACTACAGCACTGATAGGCAATATGCTTGTAGAGGCAGGGCAAACTCCTCTAATAGTGAACGGTGGTATTATGAATGGATTTGCTAGTAATGTTGTTCAAGGCGGTGGAGATATAGCAGTCTTTGAGGCAGATGAATCCGATGGTAGTTTTTTGAAGACTGCTGCACAAATAAAGGTTGTGACAAATATTGACAAAGAACACCTAGATTACCACGGTGGTTTTGACAATTTAAAGGCTGCATACAAAGAGTTTATTGTATCAGTTCCAAGTGATGGCTTTGCTGTGCTATGTCATGACAATGAAAATCTAAAGGAAATTTCATACTCTCTAAATAATGCGAATATTATCAGTTATGGTATAGGAGAAGGAGAATTTGATTTGTCTGCTTCTTCTATAAATGTTTTAGAGACAGGGTCAGTTTTCGATGTTTCCCTCAGCGAAAGATTTTCTAAGATGTGTAGTATGAAAGCTGGTGTGATGATAAGTGACTTAAAGCTCTCTGTGCTTGGTGAGCATAATGTGCAGAACTGCCTTGCTGTTATTGCAGTAGGCTTGATACTGAAAATACCTATTGAAATAATAAGGAAAGCCATAGCAAGTTTTAAAGGAGTACAGCGGAGATTTACTGAGGTTGCAGATCTTAGCGGGTTAAAAATCATAGATGATTATGCTCACCATCCAGAAGAGATTCAAGCAACATTAAAACTAGCAAGGAAAATAGCGGATATCCGTGGCGGAAGACTTTATGTAATATTTCAACCACATAAGTATAGCAGGCTCAGAGCATTATTTGATGAGTTTTTAATCTCATTTGATTATGCCGATCATGTTCTGATATCTGATGTATATTCTGCTGGGGAACCATATGATGAGATATTTAATACAAAAAAATTAATAGAATCATTAAAAATTAGGCTAGAAACAAGAGTAGAATATCTTGATAAGCATGAAAACTTACCTTATATAATAGAGAGGTTGTGTTCTTATGGAGATTTGGTTGTGTTTCTTGGTGCAGGAGATATAACATCCTGGGCAAGAAGCTTGCCAGCTAAGCTTTCTTCGCTGTGATTTTATTAAATATGCTAATTTTTTAAAGATTTACGATGTATAGTACTAGATTACTCATAGTAACAATGATTTTTTTGCTATGTACTGCTGTGCGAGATGCTAATGCAACGCAAAATGTATTTGATATTGTGATAGCTGCGCAGAAAAATAATAATGCGCTTTTAGCCGCTGAGCAAGAGCTTAAGGCTCGTAAGCTTGATAAGTTGAAAGCTATGTCTGGGTTCTTGCCACAAGTGTACGCACAGGGCACACTTTCCGAAATGAAATACAATAATAATCCGGCTGCTAATTATGGCTCAAGTCAGCAAGGTCAGTTGCTCGCTTCTCAGGAATTATTTTCTGGAGGAACAACGCTTTCTTCAGTTCACAAAACAAACAGTATAATTGAATCTGCAGAGGCAAAATTTATCAGTACTAGAGATGGCATTATATATAAGGCTATAGAAGCTTATGAGAATGTAATCCTTACAAGGCAATTGTATCAAATAGCTATTAGCAAAGAAGAAGCAATGCGGAAACACTTGCAAACTGCTGAGCTCAAGTTTTCTGTTGGGGAGCTTACAAGGACGGACGTTTCAACTGCTAAGTATAATGTTGCAGAAGCAGTCGCAGAAAAGGAAAAGATGCGTGGCGAGATGTTATCTGCTGAATCAGTATTTGCCTATACGATAGGACTTCTGCCAGATGAGGATTTAAAATCTATCAATGCATCTATATTAGATGTACCAAGCTCTATGGATGAATTTGCCGCTGTAGTAAATAATGCAAATCCAAATTTGCTTATTGCTAAAAAGAATCTTGAGGCTTCGGAGTACGCTGTAGCAGAATCTACAGGTAAGTTATTGCCCAGAGTAGAGCTGCAAGGATCTTTAACGAAGAGCAATGCGGCCAGGAATCTTGAGAACAAGGACGGTTCAAATGTTGCACTTATTGTGAGCATTCCAATTTTTGATAAAGGCTTGACTGTAACTGATATACGTGAAAAGAGATATACAAAACGTAAGGCGGAATTTGATTTTGATGATACGCGTGGCAATGTTAATGAAAATATAGTCAAAATTTGGACAGGGTATCAGGTTGCAAAGTATAGCATAGTCTCAAATAGAGAAGCTTTAGAGGCGGCGCAGGATGCAGCTGCGAGTGCTGATGAAGAATATAAGGCTGGTGCAAAAACTACCCTTGATGTTCTTACTGCAGAGATTAGTCTTTCAAAAGCAAAAGCAAGTATGAAGAAGGCGGAGAGAGATCTGGTCCTTGCAATATTTCAGATGCACAATTATATGGGTAGTCTTGCTAAGTTAGATTTTGCCAAGCTCTCTTCAAAGTAGCATACAATTCAACAGCACAAATTTTAGTTATATGAATCTTATCGCCTGACTAACTCTAAGGAACATGGGATTTATCTTGATTGTAAGTAATGATGACGCACATAAATCCGGCAGGAAAAGTGATAAACTTGCCAAAAACCTTATGGGTTTTGTTAAGTTATGGTAAATTAAGTTGAGGTTTGCGTATTAAAGAATTGAACCAAAGCATTATATAATTTATCAACTGTGTTAGTTTTACGTTTGATCCATTGTTTCATATTAGCCCAAAATTTCTCTATAGGATTCAAATCAGGAGAGTAAGGTGGCAGAAAAATTACTCTGCAACCAACAGATTCAATTAGATCATTAGTTTTTTGTGAACGATGGAATGTAGCGTTATCTATTACTACAACTTGTCCAGGTTTTAGTTCTTTTATCAAAAACTCTTCAACCCAAGCTTCAAATAATTTTGT
>JARQTJ010002461.1:0-13754 GCA_030142635.1 Trachelus troglodyta | reverse complement strand
GAGGTATGAGTAGGAAACGTCTCTAATAGACGTCTCTTATAGTGTCTTTTAGGGATTTTTCTATAATAGAGACTTAAAAGAGAGGTATGAGTAAGGTCTCTCTTAACTGCTGTCTTTTAACGACTATTAGACGTCTCTTAACGCTAAAAGAGAGGTATGAGTACGGGCCAAAACGTTTAGAGGCCATAAAAGGTACTTTGGTTTTGAATGTTTCTTTTTGTGGATTTTGCATCAATTTTCATTTACAATTAATATTTTCTCTATAACATTACCTGACTTGACTGTGACCTGTGGTTCGAAAAATGTAAATTGTTCCATCTCCAGAATACTTAAAAATAAGACTAGTTTTTCAAACGCTGAAATGCGCAGATTATATTTCGTTTTGTGAAACGATTCATAGTATTATGACTTTTATCTAATTACATGCATTTAATGTCAGATATTTTGTGCTATTGGTTGCAGACAGCAAAGAACTACAACTCGGTAGCCATTGATCTCGAAGCTAGTCAAGTAGGGAAGCATGTGAGTCAGAAAATATACGAATTGAATCGAGTTAAAGACTCAGGAACGACTTTAGAAGATGTTAAGGGGGAATGGTACAGCTCGACGAACTCTGAATTGACGGTGCTGCCGCATGGCGGCCAACTGTAGAAATAAGCGTGTCGCGTGTACGGTGCTGCCGGGCTGCGCCGTGGCGGTTCATGCTACTATAGTATGACGTCATCAAGTAGTCGGCCTCAGTAGGGTTGACCAGTGTGATGTAGCGCGCCGGGCCCCAATAAGTATATACATCACGGGATCAAGAAAATAACGGTAAAGTAGCAAAAGATGCCTAAATATCGTTTACTCGATTATTATATCAGAGAAATCGAAAATATTTCAGGTACTGAGATTTTAGAAAATAATATGGATTTTTACGCACTTGCTAGACATATCAATTTAGTTGTAATATAGCTTAATTTTTGTGTAGATCTAACAATAAAATTACGGCGAGAAGCTGAAATTAGTGTTATTATTTATTTTACTGTTACGTCCCGGCTTCGTGGACAGGAAGTAATGACGTGGATACCGCTTTGTCGCTTGCTCCCGCCTCCGCCCCTTACGGGCTCGGTTGCCGGACTGGGACTAGGGTGAATCACACGACGATAGATATTGATACCAAATGTAACATAGATTTATTTATGCGATCACTCTTAAACTCTCTCGCATACACATCCGA
This sequence comes from Trachelus troglodyta, assembly GCA_030142635.1. NCBI lineage: Eukaryota > Metazoa > Arthropoda > Insecta > Hymenoptera > Cephidae > Trachelus > Trachelus troglodyta. The sequence goes on along the minus strand of JARQTJ010002461.1, from coordinate 12,535 downwards.
CTAACGCTCACTCTCTTGCTCTCATTCGTTTTCTAAGATTACTCACCCTGGTCCAAATTGCAGGAACGGCGCAGATTTATACTAATATATTGACTAAAACATAGTTCACTACAGTTCTCCCGCACTCCACACCTTGAGGGACCTATCAATGGCGTAAAGCTCTAAGATGTAACAATGCGACGGTCTAGAGATCCCGAACCGCACCTTATACTCCCGAGACTGACAGTTACTATACTGAGCACTGTATGTGATTTTCTAACAGATGTAGTCTGTTAGGTTGCAAAATGGAGACTGGAACTCAGACCTCGCAACGTCCGGCTCACCACCTCGTTTTCCGTCGGGATCGGCCGCTGCGAGGGGATTCCACGGATGCTGAGTTGACAGTCCCGCGGAATCGGGTGATCCCGTACGTGACGGAATTCGCCCACTAAGATCACCACTGGTAGGGCCCTCAGAAAAAGGGGAGAGCGAGAGAAGTGCTTATGCACGTGGGACGTCCCGATTGCGAGCTCCGAGTAACTCGGTTCCTCGCATCCGGGGCGTCCGAGATCTGAGAGGAGTGTGAGGGTGCATGTGAGATGTTCCGAGATACTCGGAACTCGCAACCGGGACGTAACACCCCTCCCCCCTTCGAAAAAGTTCGTCGCCCCTGACGACCACTATCACACGAGGGATGTGGGAAGAAGGGGGGGGGGGGTTGCGACGGACGAAACCCCACCCACCTAGCATCACTCTGATTCACAATCACCGGCACTGAAGGGTTTCACTTTTCTCAAGGGACGTGTCATTGAGACGGCCCATTCTCCTTGGTGTCGGTGATTCGATCGGGGGTCATCCTTTCGGTCCCGTGGGCAGAGGGCAGGAACTGGAGTGGCGTTTTCCCTCGGTCGCCTCCTCTTCCTAATCTTTGCCGGTTGAAGGTTTAGGGGGTCCCGGTTGGCCCCCCCCCCCCCACCAATCCAGGCCATTCAAATCCCGGATGTATTGTCCATCTTGGCCAGGATCCTCCGTACCTCGGAAGCTCCGGGATTGTGGGGTCCCAACAGCGCCGAGGGGATCGAAGATTTCGAGCCCCTCGGAAATAGGTTGAGGTGACGTAATTTCTATCAGGGGGGCCGCTGCTTGCGGAGGAATCGGCTCCGCAGCGGGGGTAATGAGATCGGATTCCCCCAGCTGGATCAACGATGTCCTACGATACGGGATCCATCGGTTGAAGGAAGGTTGGCTGCCTTCCTCCACTCTGATACAATAAGTCTGTGTTGACGCGTTCCTGGTAGTTTTGGCGGCGGGAGGGCACTCCTCTCTCTGCGGTGCAGCAGCCGGTGGCTGCGACTCCCGCCGAGAGCGTCCCGCCCCTGGTCCCTGCTGCAGGCCGTCCAAGATAGCGATGCAAGTGCCCAGGTGAGATAAATACCGGTGCCCGTCCACCACGTCTCCACAGAATGGGCAGCGGGTTCTGGAGTTCCGCGATACCCCTATTGCCCGGTCCAGGGCGCACTCCCCCGCGTCTAAGCACTGGGCCAGCGGTTTCCGGCACACTAGGCATTGGTTGCGGCTCCCAGCTTCTATTAACTTGGCTTCGATCCTCGACTGTCGGTCCATGTTCTGAGGTCCTAATCCGTTACGGCCGTTTGGCTGGGAAGAATGGTGGGGATGCGGAGAGTCGCACTTCCCGGAATGGATATGGTGCTTCTTTGTCCCGGATCATTCCCTTTTTCAGGCACGCTTTCCTGGAGCGAACGTGCCTTATCTGCTCCAAGCTTATCCATGGTACTTGAGTCCAGGTCTCCGGTGTCCTAGGGCGGGTGTTGTTTATAAAACTTGCATAAGCAAGTCGCTATCCTGAAGCGACAGAGGAACAGGATCGTTGCCAGCACAAAAATTCCTTGAAACCCGAACCCTGTGGGGACTAAGGCATGTTGTTGTTGTCTCTCCCGGCGATGCGTACCTATTTATCGTACTTTCCTTTTGAAATCAAAAAGGGACTCTCCGCTCCGATGTTCCTTCCAAGCCTGCCTAAGATCACTCGTCGCCTTTGGCGTTCGACCGGGAAACCCCCGGGAATCCGACATCTCCTTCAATCCCTCCTGTAAGTTTGGTGCGACTATCGTTACATCTAGGTTCAGGTTCGGCCGGTATAGATATTGTTCGCTACTATCATAAGTTCGTATCCCGGTGAGAGTGACAAACCGTGTCCTCCCTACACAGTTTGAGCTAAGCAAGAATATTCCCGCTCCTTCCAGGTCGACGCTCCGGTCCGGGAACCCCGGGCACAAGATCCGTAGGTGCTCGGGGTCTGCCAGGGAGTATAACCAACCTCCCTGGTGGGGAAGATGCGCCCAGAACTGTTCATGGTCCGATAGGACCTGAACATTACATTTTCGGAAAGTATCCGCCGTAGGTTGCGTCAACATGCGTATCTCACAAATGTCGGAGGATGCCGTCTCATGCACCGGGGTCTCCATCGAGCACACATATCCCAAGTCCACTGTCCGACATGATGCCAAATACACGGGATCTGCTAGGAAGAATGTCCGATGATCTGCTGACAGGGCTAGATACCTGGAGGATGGAAAGATGTAGGCAGACCCAGTCTCGTTGCCTATCGTTTGTTTGACCGGCCACGGGTGCATCCTGTACAGCTGATACTTGGTGCGATCCAGGAGGGGGATATGGATTAGTATCATAATCCGCCCTTGATGATACGTCAAGTCCGTCCGAGCGATCCTGGCCAATGTTTCTGGCCGCACGTACTCTAGCAGGATAAGGAATTCGAAGACAGCGGCCGGTACCTGTACTTCCTTGGCCACTGCTATTAGTTGATCCGTTGTAATAATGCTCGGGTCTAGCTGTCCACTCCGTGCCGTGGTGATTGTGTGTAGGTAATGCTCACACGTCCTCATATAGCGTTCCAGCTTCGCCTCAATTTGTTGGGCGTAATTCATGATAGTGGTGTTATACTGTAATTGGGCCGTAGCCTTGTGCATCAAGTTGATCTGAGTTTGGAGATCAGTGACGTAGAGCGAAAGCTCGTCGACACGTTTCGTCCCCACGATGTTTTCTTCATGCAACGTTTGGAGTTTGGAGGTTATTACATGCATTTGTTGTCCTACCAGATACGTGAGGTTGGTCTGGTCGGCGTACAAACGATCTATTTGAGAGTTGATATACTCTGCGTCTTCCTGGTTGAGCGTGCCAAATAGCGATTTACTCACAGAACCTATGATCCCCAACAAAGCGGATCGCTTGAGGATGGTACGTGGCACAATCTCCATTGGTTCCCTTACAAGCCTTGCTTCGTTCGGTTGAGTTCGGTTGAGGTCGACTTTTAGAGTCTCCGCCTGCGTGATTTGTTTCCTGATATAAGGAAGTCGTAACAACTCGGTGCAGGCCTTAGCGCTGTTAATCAGTCTGCAGAAGCTCAACACATGTGGTAGTCGTAATCCATCCTCGGGAAGTCGTTGATGAATCGGCGAACTTTGATGAAGACAGTGATTCTCCAGTCCGCATGCTGGAGGCGGAGGGTAGAGACCTTCTCGAAGTATAATCCTAGAAGTTCGCGGACAGCTATCACCTGATAGGGATTCTCCCTGCCAAGTTCATACACTGTCGAGATGAGGGCCCCCACAAGACCCCACCAAAAGCAGATCCTCTCCGTGGCCCCACGCATCTTAACAGTCTCCTAGCAATATTTCCCATTTCATTTTACAATAAATCATAGAATCATCCTTACTCACAGAGTTCCAGGTGTGTCCGGACCTGCAAGAAGGTTTTTTTTCCCTCGCACGTTCGGGCATCCCTGCAAGAATCATTCATTCAACATGCCGTCTCAGACATATGCCAATTTTATCTTATCTACGTGTCGACGAATATGCTTCCCATTTTCTGCTTCCAAATTGACATTGCTGGAATCGTTAAGTTGGACGATAGTGAATGGTCCTACATAATTAGCATCGAGTTTGCCTCGCTTGGGTTCTTTAAAAGTGTAAACCTTATCTCCCACTTTTTCCAGGAATGGACGTTCAGTCTTATCATATTGGTTCTTGGAGCGTTCCTTTGCCCTGTTCAAGTTGTCGCCGGTTAACTTCCGAATCTCCGATAGGCGTTTAATCAGTTGCGAGAGGGATGAGTTGTAAGTCGATAGCTTATCTTCGGTCGGGTATTGACTAGGTAGCCGGGGCAACCTTCCATAAACGACCTCGTATGGTGTAACATTCGTTGCCTCGTGGACACACGTGTTGTATGACAGGTCGGCAAAAGATATTAGTCGATCCCAGTCATCGTAGACAGAAGCATAATGCTTGACGTACTCCGTTAGTACTATATGGCTTTGCTCTAACGCCCCGTTAGTCTGGGGTCTGTACCCAGAAGTGGTAAGTTGTTTAATTCTGAAGATTCTGGATACCTCGGCTAACAGATTGCTCGTGAAGGCGGCCTCTCGGTCAGTGAGGATGGCGCGGGTTGCGCCAAATTGACTTATTAATCTACGCGCGAGAGCCTCGGCGATCGTAGTGGCCTTTAAATCAGGTATACGCTCGGCCAAGCAATACTTTGATAAGTTGTCCTGCATTGTTAGTATGTGTATGTTTCCATGCGGTGTGGTAGGTAGGGGCCCCACCGTATCCAGGGATACCTTATCGAAAACGTCAGCTGGAGTGTCGGTGATCAGCATAGGCTCACGAGTCCGGACGCGAACAAGTTTTTGTTCCTGATAACCTTTGCATCGTCGGATGAAATTTTGAACCTCGTTGCGTAAATAGGGCCAGTAGAATCGCTCCCGAATTTTCGGATATGTTTTGGTGACGCCCTTATGGCCCCCTACCAGACTCTCATGGTACTCTCGAATTATTCCGGCCCGTTCTTCCGGTGGCGGTACTCTCGTGTGTCCGTAGCAGAGGGTCACCGGAATATCGGTATTCCAGAATACTTCGTGAATTACGGATGCAAACCACTCCTTAGGAAGGTCGTCATGGAGGTCGCCAGCTCGCGAAATACGTATGCCCGGAGAGCGAGTTTTAAGCAGTATCATTTTCAGATTCTGCAGGCCTTTTCGAACGGTTTCTGCACGCGTTTTTTCATAGTATTTCTGCTTGATGATTATACTGTACGTGTGATGGTTCCCATTTGTGGTGATGGCTATCTGGCAGTCGCGGAGACCGCGGGCCCTGATAGCGTCAGTATCTACGAGGCCTATGTCGCTCAATAATATGCCCACCGGGGTCACCGGTTCTCCGTCGGCTGACAAGAAATGCGCGTAGCTCCCTTGCTTATATGTGAGGCCCTCTCGCGTGCCTACAATATTTGGAACTGGGGTCCTTTGTAGTGCGCCGTTCCCTTCAATCGGAGGAGCGATGATTATTAAATCATCAGGCGGGGCAGGCGAGTCGACCACGCCGATGTCCGGCGGGAGTAATATTCGGGTGTTACTTTGTTCCTTCGTCGTGGGGCCACAGAGAGACCGTGTCCTAGTGGTGGTGCCACTGACCCCTCAGATATCAGCGGCAGCGTCCGCGGCAGGGGGGAAGGAGTGGAGCGTGCTGCCAGCCGTGTCCCAGGCATAGGCGTAAGTAGTTGTGAAAATCGGTGGTGTCGTGCCCCGGAACTCCGAGGCCGGAGAACTTCTATCACCATGGAATCCCCCGTGTTGGCCCTTGTCTCTCGCGTCCAATGTTACGGGTTCGGCCTTTCTGTGGGGTTTACTTCCTCTTCCCTTCCTAGTACGGCCCCTGTCCCCTCGAGACTCAGTCTATGAAGTAATTCGCTCTCAGTAATTTTTCCGACCCTTTCCCCCAGCAGGTCAATGCGACGCGACAGTTCGTCGACCTCCTTTTCGTCATCACAGGGATCCATGTCCTGGAGGATTTCCTGAGTTTCCGAGTCGAGTGAGTCCCCCTCGGACAGGATTTTTGGTAACTCCCGCTCGTCATTTTCTTCCTGGGGACCCGGTACGAGGTTTCCCTGATATCGTTCTTCTAATATTCGTAAGGACTCGTCGAATTTCTCGAACGTGGTTCGTAGGGCAACCGGATCGGTCTCCACTAGATCGGCTGTTGTTTCAATATCGGTCGAGTCCCCGTCGGACTCCTCATCGGCGGATCCCATTTCTACAGCGATCTCTTTGGTTTCTGCCGCGTTCGGGCCACTCGGGATATGTGCGTCGAGGGAAGCAATGACCCCTGCAGCAGGTGCCTCCCTCGGGTCATCCGTTAAAATGACTTGAGCTGGTAATGTTTCAATATCCGGAGTTTCCAAATTACCGGCGGGTCTCTTTGGGGGCAGGAGAGGCGTTGGAAGCATGCTGCGATGCAGACGTTGTATGGGAGGGGCTAGCTGTTCCATGCCCGTACTGGGACCTGGTTCCGCAGCCGACCCTGGTAAACTCTTTGTTTTGGACCTAGTCCGTGAGGAGATCGCGCTGACGTTCGGGGGCAGGTGCGCAACGGGGGCCCTTGCTTCCTTCCCAGTCGGGTTCTTGGTAGATTGTGCGGGCGCCGATCCCAGTCTCGGTCTGCCTAGTCCTCGGATCACGGGTTTTACGGGGCCAAGCACCTTGCTGCATTCTCGTTCCGAATCTGTATCGCTAGCCGAGGGATCCGAGCTCGCGTCACTAGAGCTTTCACTGACAATCACCAGTAGGTCTACCGGATTACGGGAGAGTGCGTCGGCATTCGCATTCAGGCGACCGGGCTTATAAACGAACTCGTAATCATAGTTTCCGATTTTTAACCTGCATCGGACGAGCCTTTTTCCCGGATCGTTCATAGAGCCTATCCACCGGAGGGGCTCGTAATTCGTGACGAGTTTGAATATACGTCCGTATAAATAAGGCTGAAAGTTCTCTAATGCCTTTACGACCGCCAAGCATTCCTTTTCGGTTGTCCCGTGATTACATTCCGCAGGAGTGTAGATCTTTGAGAAATAGGCGATGGGCAAATCTTGACCCCCCTTCTCTTGACTCAAGACCGCCCCCACGGCAATATCTGACGCATCGGTGGTTAAAATAAAAGGTTGCTGGAAGTCGGGGTACTGTAGGACGGGTTCCTTGCATAGGGTCCGCCGAAACAGCCTAAAGCTGCGCCGCGCCTCCCTGAACCAGCGGAACCTCTGGTTCTTTCGGGTTAAGTCGAACAAGGGTTTAGCTATCTTTGAAAAATCCGGGATGAAGCGGCGATAGTAGCCCGTCAGCCCAAGGAACTGTCGTACGTTCTTTGCATTCTGTGGTCTAGGAAATTTCGCCACGGCTACCAGTTTCTTCGGGTCCGGTCGAAAGCTGTCACGACCTATTATGTGGCCGAGATAGGCGACTTCCTTACGGAGAAATTCGCACTTGTCCGGCCCTAGCACGAGGTTCGCTTTGGCCAAGCGGGTCATAAGCCTGCGCACTTTCAAATCGTGTTCCTCCAGAGATCGGGCAAAAACCACGATATCATCCAGGTACACAAACAATTCTGTTCCCTGGAGCCCTCGCAGCACGTTGTCCATTAGCCGTTGGAACGTCGCGGGGGCATTTTTAAGGCCCTCTGGCATCCGCACATACTCGTAATGGCCGTTTGGTGAAGAGATAGCGGTTTTGGCGCGGTCCTTTAAATCCATAGGGATCTGCTGGAACCCACTTGCCAGATCAAATGTGAAAAAATACTGAGCTGATCCAAGATGTCAGTGATGTTAGGGAGGGGATATGCGTCGGAAATCGTCTTCTCGTTTAACTTACGGGAGTCTATTACCATACGCATCCTGGGACGACCTCGAGAGTCCGGTTTTTTTGGAACATTCCACACCGGTGAGTTGTAAGGAGACTAGGACGGCGCGATTATATCATTATCCAGCTTCTTCTGGACCTGAACCTTGACCTCGTTGCAGTGAGCCATTGGGAACCTATATTGCCGTGTATTAATTGGAAGCTCATCCGTCGTGGGTATCCGGTGCACTATCTTGTCCGTACAAAGTAGTCTATCCCCTGGAAGATGGAACAGTTCGGGGAACTCCTCGACTAGACGCTGGATATGATCTTGCTCTAGCTTATTATGGTCATCCAGACGAAGCGCTTTCATGATATCTTCCACCCGGTCCGATGAGGGCGTTGCCTCTTCGCCTGAATCTGAATGTTCCTCCGAATAAAGAGACGTTTTTCCTGCATGGCACTCGAATTCTTCAAGTTCCACGGGCGGAATCTGTATCTCTACAACTTCCTCCCTGGTATTGACGACTAACACATGACAGATGCCCTCTCGTTGAGTGACCAAAGCATTTCCCATAAATAGCCCTGGGAAAATTTCAACCCGAGGCAGATAGTCATCCGTCAACCCGTTGTTCATAACCGGGGCAGAGACTTGAGTCCTAGTACGGACCTTTAAGAGGAAACTCCTGCTTCCAGTTTTCTTTTCAAAGGGTGACGAGGCTTGTTGAACGCAGTCGGCTAGGCTGTCGCAAGCGCCCTTGATCTGAAGGAAGGGTTTGGGGTGTATTGGGTCAGAGGCAGTCACCAGAGTGTTATGATGAAATAACACTTCTGCCCTTTCCTGTCTTAAATACGGTTTTCCCAGGACACCGTTACTTCTGGTGGGAAAAGCGCGTACAACGTGAAATAGGGAGGGCGCTCCATCCAGGTGAATAACCACGGTGTCCAGTGTGGCGGCCTTAGTTTGAGTGGATCCCTTAAATTCCGTATGATCCTCCAGATTCAACAGAAGATCCTCCCGAAGGGCCTTCAGTTTAATGAGATTTAAATCGGATCCAGTATCACAGAAGAAGTTATCCGTGCCGTTGGTGAGCTCGAGACCAGACAGTTTTATCACGGGCGAGTCGACCTCCTCCCTTTCCGCATCCCTCGTCTGAGCTACTCGGTAGTCACGAGGAACTTGAGGGAATTCTTCGCGGGTTGGTTAGTACCGATCATTGGGCATCTGGTCCCGACGAGCCCCCAATGAGTTTAAATCCTGGGCTGGGTTCGATTGTGGTGAAATCGATGAGCCATTCAAGGTTCCACGAGGGACCTGAATCGGCCTGGTCGCCCATCGATTCCAGGGACAACATGAACAGCCAACACCGATGATGCAGCAATAGCGATTGGAACACCCCGCGGAGCTTACCCCCTTTCGTTTAGATTCCGGGTTCCATGGGCAACAGGGACATCCGGTGGTTCTCAAACAACAATAACGCTGGGTGCACCCCTGATTCCTACTTTGCTCACGTGGCGCGGAGGGGCTCAGGACACGCGTACCCATGGGTTTCAAAATCCCGGGGTTTCTGTTCCCTTCGGCTGCGGCGGAGCCCAGGGCTCCTCTATTTGGCGGAGGTGACCTCGTATTGAAGGGAGAGGGCGAGCGGCCCCGGTAATTACGGTCATTATTCTGGGACTTTTTTTTGTTTGTTGGATGTGGAAAATTTTTTCACGATCCTCATAAATTTCGTTCAGTCTACTCCCAGGCTGCTGAGTGGCTCTAAACCGAGTCCTAGCCTAACAATCTCCAACGAGATTGCAATAAATAATGACATTCTCGAAAATAGATTGTCATTAATAATGGCCGATATAGACGACATTTCCACATCCAACAAATTAAAAATTAATTAGGCCGAAATTTCATATATCATTTAAATATTATTCTGGGACCACAGGACGGAAACCTCCCCGTCTTATACTGCGGGTGCTCAGTTCTACGGGAGAACTTTTCGGCGAACCCGAATGCCTCATCCAGTGTCTTGGGTTCGCGAACCGCGACCAGGTCACCGAGGTGGGTCGGTAAACCCCCGACGAACGCCTCGAGTTCTAGGGCGGCCAAGGTATGACATTCCGAGGCGGCGGCCTCATTCTCCTGTTCTTCCTTCCAAGCATTCAGACCCCCGCATACCAGTATGCGGATACGGTCGTAAAATTCTCAAACTGTCTCCCCCTGTCTCATCCTCGCGTGCAAGATTTTGGTTGAGTCATAAGTGAACGTCTTACCCCGAGTCAGGCGATGTTTCAGTGTGTAGATTAACTCCTCTATGGTATTAATCTTCAGCCCATAAGTGCTGTTCCTAGCGTCGCCCCTGAGGCGACTTATTACTGCGCTGACATACTCCGGTTCCGCATGCGGACTCACGAATGACCCCCAATTCCGTATATCTTGAAGAAAATCTTTAAGAGGCATGTTGGTGCCATTGAACACCGGGATGTTCACTACCCGAGATTAAAAAGACAGGCTTTCCATTACCGAGGTCATGTTAGATACCAGAGTCGGGGCGTCCACGGTTATGTTCGCTGCTCCCGAGGATCCGGCGGGAGGGCTCGAACCTCCGCCCGGGGCCGTCGTATCTCCCGGCATGATTAGCCTAGAGGGTTTCACCTAAAAGGGTTCTCGAAGTCTACCCGCGTACTCTAATCGTCGGCTAGGAAATGGGAAACGTTCGCCACTTAACCTGAGTTTATTCTATGCTTCCTCACTCTAGTGGATATTAATCCGCTACCGAGTGGTTCAACCCAGGCCCAATCCAAAGCAATGCGACGGGGCAGTATCCCAGCACTGCCACCAATTATGTTACGTCCCGGCTTCGTGGACAGGAAGTAATGACGTGGATACCGCTTTGTCGCTTGCTCCCGCCTCCGCCCCTTACGGGCTCGGTTGCCGGACTGGGACTAGGGTAAATCACACGACGGTAGATATTGATACCAAATGTAACATAGATTTATTTATGCGCTTACTTTACACTCTCTCGCATACACATCCGACTAACGCTCACTCTCTCGCTCTTATTCGTTTTCTAAGATTACTCACCCTGGTCCAAATTCCAGGAACGGCGCAAATTTATACTAATATATTGACTAAAACACAGTTCACTACAGTTCAGATCTCAGACCTCGCAACGTCCGGCTCACCACCTCGTTTTCCGTCGGGATCGGCCGCTGCGAGGGGATTCCACGGATGCTGAGTTGACAGTCCCGCGGAATCGGGTGATCCCGTACGTGACGGAATTCGCCCACTAAGATCACCACTGGTAGGGCCCTCAGAAAAAGGGGAGAGCGAGAGAAGTGCTTATGCACGTGGAACGTCCCGATTGCGAGCTCCGAGTAACTCGGTTTCTCGCATCCGGGGCGTCCGAGATCTGAGAGGAGTGTGAGGGTGCATTTGAGATGTTCCGGATGCGAGTTCCGAGATACTCGGAACTCCTTTTCAGGAGCACTCAAAACGTAATACGTTGGTACAACTATCTTGTCAGATTAAAGGAATAGACGTTATAAGGAATAGATATTATAAGGAATAAACGGTACCTTCTGAAATTCGCTGTCGTTACAGCGAGCGATTGTATCTCGCTCAATTACGTGCAGATAAACAGGGACACTACGATGGTACTCTTAGTTTTATTGGCCTAGTGTAAGCAGGCCTTGCGGGCTGGCTCGTGACGTCATCTACGCTCCGTTTAAACGCGTTCCGATTGGTCGCATTACTGCAACTTGAACCTTGATTATCTCGAAATTTTGATATACGAAATAAAAAATGAAAATACACGTATTCCTTAGAATTTGACAAGGAATGCAACGGTGTTACTACAGTGCGTTTCATAACGAACACCCTGTATATCGGCTACTGCATTTATATTTTTATTTTAAATAGTGTTCTTGCATCTATCGCTGTTGCGACACGCTGGTGAGTATGAATAGCGTTTGTCAGCTTCTGGTTTTCTGTACAATAATGTAAAAGTTATTTCCGTCGCAACTTGAACGTATGTTCCTAGATTTACGTGTCAGGTATGTTACCCCAAGAAGAAGTCGCACGCTGCGAATTTTGTTTGGATTGATACTCTTCACAGTTATAGGTCATCTCTAAACTAGTAACGTGTTAAAATAATAGGACGCGGTTTTCAGCCATTCTCAACAAGAAGGCTTTAAAGAAATCCATGCACCCTATTTTAATTCTGACCTTAATATCTTTTGGGTAGCTAGATGGTTCAAGTCGTAGCATACTCGAGTGGTATGCAGAAGGCTACTGATTCGATTCCTCTCGATGTCTAGTCTAATACACTGTTTCCGTTTTCTGTTTACATTTAAATTGTTTTTTATTGCAACTGAACATTAAATTTATTCAAATCAAATAAAAATCTTCATTGAAAACGTATTTTTACAAATTTATGTTTATTCAAAGTTTGTTTATAAAATGTCAAGGTCATCTGATAAGTATTTTTTTTTAATAAAGCGCTTCTAGTGCGTTGTTAGAGTAACCCGCTCCTCAGCATTCCAAAAATAAACAGAACTATTAAAATATACGGTTGTCGTTATTCAAGGACCCTTCTTCTTATAGCGCTAATTTGAAAATATGAATGTTCAGGCGAAAAAGAAATTCTCCAAATATTTTTTAATGATGATTTTCATTTGATTTGAATAAATTTAATATTCAGTTGCAATAAAGAACAATTTAAATGTAAAAAAAAGGAAACAGTATATTATCAAGCATCAAGAATCGAACCCGCGCCGTCTGTGTAGGTATCAGTCGAGTACGTTACTACTTGAGCCATCTCGTCTCCCGAAATATATTAACGTCAGGATCGATATAACATACAT
>JARQTJ010002460.1:0-13895 GCA_030142635.1 Trachelus troglodyta | reverse complement strand
ACCACACAAAAGGAATGGGACCAATTGATTGAAATGGCAATGTTCTCTTATAACACTAGCGTACACGAAGGGACAAAGTTCACGCCACACGAATTAGTATACGGGAAATCAGCACGATTACCATCAAGCCGACCTACCTCTCAAGATACTCGAACTTATCATGAATACGTGGAACAAATAAAAGAAAATTTCAGCGACATAAGACAAATAGCGAGAAATAATTTGATAAGCGCAAAGGAGCGATCAAAGGGTTATTACGATCGAAAATTAAACCCTCGAGAATATCGCGCAGGACAATGGATATATTTATTAAACGAAAACCACAAATCCAAGTTCGACGATCAATACACGGGCCCCTATCAAATTATAGAAGTATTAGAACGCGGAAACATTAAGATACGAATGAATCATAATAAGGATAAGGTAGTGCATGTCAACAGGACTAAAATAGCACATACCCTTCCAGGAAACACGTAACCATGGACCCCATTGTCATCGAGACATCCGAGCATAGAATACAAAGAATATCGCATCAAGAAATAAGCGCACCAAACACCCCGGTGATAATCAGCAGATGCAACACTCCAACACATTTTTACGTTAGGCCTCAACGACTCGAAGACCAACACGCAAGCTTCCGAGTAGCAATGAGCCTATCATACCAAACATACGGATCCGATTTTAAGATACGACCCGAGGACTACCAGAAAATTAATAGCGTGGTAATACGTTGGCAAAACCACTTCGAGAGAGCCCAAGTTATGACTATAAACCCATTAAGATGCCTAGTGGAGCTGATAGACGAAGGGGGATGCACGACGGTACCCACGAGCGATGTATACTATATAACGCCTCGTTTTGCCATACATAAGGGATTCGCAATACGATGCTCGTTATTCCGCATACGACCAGTTAACACTACAATTTGGCCGCCAGCGGTCTGCGGATTCTTCGCTCAGGAAGTGCTATCCAATGTTATGCTGGTAGATAGCATATATACAAGTCTGGCTTTAGAAACAACATGGGTCACACTCAAGAGGAGCCACAATCAGGAGTCAATCGGACAACTTTTAGTATCAACGGGTCGCGCAAGTAGAGGAACTATTTATCTGGAGGATTTACCTACAATGAACGACGAACGCGAAGATGAACCAGAGGAGTAATTACAGAGGAGAAGAAAAATCCAAAACCCATTATATAAGAAAATAGATACTTTCTATATGGAACCAATCGATTTGAAGAATCACCCTATAACCATAGTAAGAGATGGGGGGAGGCATTGCATGATAAGTAGCATTAAAAAGAAACGCATCGTTTCAGGAGACATAAGATGATCCCGCAATTCATACTGACACCTGGAAATTCGATACAAGACATCTCGTACCAAGAGGTGGCCGAGCCACGGTCCACCGTAATCGTAACTACATGTTTAACGCCTTCACACTTCTACGTCAGACCAGAGAGGTTCGAGAGCCATTACGCGTTCTTCAAGCTGGAATTACAATCGCACTACCTACTGAACGCTCACCATTTAAGAATCCATCCCGACGACTATGAAAAGATTAGAGTCGCAGTGATACGGATCAATCATGAATACCTCCGAGCTCGCGTAAAACACTTCGACGGCACATTTTACCGAATGCTGCTGATCGACGAAGGAGGTTATGCCACTGTACACGCTACGAAGGTATTCCACGTCGCTTACCATTTCGGGACAAAACGCGGCCTAGCAGTAAGATGCGGTCTACACCGGATACACCCAAAGGGACAGCTACGTTGGACCCTCGAAATATGTAAACATTTTGATCGCGAAGTAACGGGTCAAGTATCACGAATGGAGGTAAAATATGTGAACAAACAGTATAAAATATTATGGATATCTCTATTTACCTGTGATGGGAGATGTGTAGAACAGGACCTCATAACCAGAAATTATGCAGTACATAGAACATTGGACGTGGAAGACATATGCCTGCTATCCGTCACGCATGAAACTCCTACCAGAACATCTCCATTAACGCTACAAGAGCACGAAGGAATGCACGATACTAAATTAAGATAAAAATCAAGGATAAAATCGGCAATTTCAGGAAAGCCATCATGACATCGCCTCACCAGATACTACACCCCGGAGACTTGATACCCTCTCTCTCTCATGAAGAATTAAAGGAACACGGTACAAAGGTACTAGTCACAGCGTGCTTTACGCCAACTCTTTTCTACGTCAGACCACAAAAATACGAAAAGGATTACGCATCATTCAAGGCTGCCATGCAAATCTATTATCGGTTCAACCTTCCTCCGATGGAAATCTCCGACGCCGACCGAGACCGAGTTATGGTCGTCGTAGTTAGACACGATGATACCTATATAAGAGGACAAGTTGACTACTATGATGGAGATTACTATGAAGTAGCCCTTATCGATGAAGGAGGATACGCCACTGTATCTAAAAACCACACGTACCATCTGGCCTATCACTTTGCCACGACAAGATGTATGGCTCTCCCATGTGGACTACACCGAGTACGCCCTCGTGGCAGATTACATTGGTCTTTCGTTGTATCACGATATTTTCATAACGAAGTCATCAACAAGGAATTTCGAATCAGCAGAATTGACTATCACGAAGAATATGATTTTACATGGATTTCCATGCAAGGGATGGACGGTATGAATATGGGACACCATATGGTGGGCCTCCACCAGGCAGTATTTCAAGATATCAGGGATGAAGAAATGGCAACGTTGGCATTGCCTAACTACCTAGAACGGGATGACGTACCACCAATAAATACGGAAGAATATGAATCAGGCTATTCGACAGAATCCGACGATTAAAAAAAAAAAAAAAAAAAAAAAAAAACCACACTATCCCCTCGACCAGAAAAAAAAAAAAAAGGAAAAATCATTCTGATCATAATATAATAATTACGTGTTATGAATTTTAGATGTGGAAAACAGTGCTATTCCTAGTACTGTTAAACCCGGTCTTTGGACTGGTCGCCTATGACTGCGGTTCAGGAAACATGAACATCACCACTACATCCTTACTACGGGTCGGAAACTGCCAAATCCCCAACACCGAGCCTACAATACGAGAAACGCATTTACAACTCTTACAATTATCCGCCTACTCAAACGTACATGTTATACAATGCAAAATTGAGATTGACAGAACTATATACTACTGCGGAATGCACTCCCATGTATCAGTGGTAGCCAACGGTAGAATGGAATACATCGCGGACATCTCGCATGACGAATGCGCACGTATGCATCTGATTAAAGCCTACGGACACTCGCCTGACACCGTTGTCAGCGGACTGCGCGCAAATCAAACGTCAACACGAAGCCTTACGCTCGCCGGAAGTATAGGACATGACGGAGGCTGCAACGGAGCACAATACTCCGATCCTTATGGCACATGGCACAACGTAATAGTACAAGCAGTACTTAAAATATCACTAAGAGATTACTACGCAGCAGCAAAACTCGATTCCAATCAATTGATACTACAATCAGGAGCTCAGTGCTACTTAATGGAAGGATCATGCATGGATATAGAAGGGGGACACACATTCTGGGCCCCTATGCCAATTCACACTTGCGACTTTAGGGAATACGACGTCTTATACGAAGGAATGGCAAAAATAATATATGATAACGCAACCGAACCAGATCAGGTGCAAGAAATATATTCACTGACAACAAGAGACATCACATTTGCACTCGCAAAGAAGGGATTTCGGAAGGTATGTGGTTATACATTAATCCGCACAGAACATCCAAAGCTATTCTTTCTAGAAATAAAGAAATCCGAAATATTTCTAAGAAGACGACAAGTATCAACAACCAATTTAGATATTCTGACCTACGTTAACACTAAATTCGTTTTTCTCGAAAAACATATAAGAAATCAAATGACTCTGCTATATCGTAGTGTGTTAATACAACGCTGCAGGTTAGAGAAGAAAATTTTGGAAAATGCACTGACTCTCGCGACAATAATGCCCGACGAATTCGCGTATCAAATAACCAAGTCAGCTGGCCACATGGCAGTGACAGCGGGAGAAGTGGTACACATAATTAAATGTATCCCAGTAGAGGTAAAAGTAAGAAGAACAGAAGAATGTTACCTTCAACTACCAGTATTCCAAGGAAATCGAAGTATGTACATGTCGCCACGAAGCCACATGTTAATGAAAACAGGCACTCAAGTAGATTGTAATCCTTTAATCTCACCAATGTACAACATCGAAGGAACTTGGATAAAATTATTACCGCATCCCACAGAAGCAATAGCTCCAATTACGCTTGAGCCCGACACGCGAGCTACTTGGAAATATACAAACCCGGGACCACTTGCTACTTCCGGTATATATTCAGAAAAAGATCTTGACAAAATGCGCGATAGGATAATGTTTCCAGCGGAGAAACCAGCCATCCTAAACACCCTCGCTAGGGGAATAACAGGACAACAAGTTGCCCCCCAAGGAATATCCATTATGCATCTCCTTGACGAAGATGTCATCAGGAAAATAGCCGACTCAACATGGGCACACTTGTGGGGTTGGTTCACAGGATTCGGAACAATAAGTGCAGGAATGATAGGAATCTGGATTACGATAAAGATAATTAAATTTATTATCGACACGGTAATCAATGGATACGCGTTACACTCCTTATACGGATGGAGCTTATGGATACTCGGAGCACTCTGGGATTCAATCACAACACTGTTATTACACTTTAAACATAGAGAAGCCACTAAAGAAAATCAGACGGATACATTAAAGAAGACGGAAGCGACAGAAGAAATAGAAGTGACAAGAATAAACAAACAAGAAGACCGCCTATATCCACACCTACAGCAGCAGGACACCGCATCTGCCAGCAACCACGAGCAGGCTGGCAGCGTATACTACATTACGCATACCCCCCGGTAAAAGAATTACCATATAAGGCAATCCCATTCACTAACTTCCGGAACAGGTGGACACATTCTTAGGGGAGCTCTTCGCTAACTCATCCTAATCCTATGAGCGACATAGACATTACATCCTTAGGGGATTCTGGAGCAACAGGTGGACCCATACTGCAAGGGGAATTCTTCGCTGACTCGCCCGACCATATGGTCGACATAAACATTACATCCTTAGGGGAGCCAGAGCTATGCACGGCCAGCATAGGACACCCCTTCTACCGCAGCTATGTTCTGCGGACCGCCATGGACCCTCCAGCAACCCTTCAAGGCTCATTCCAGCATAAGTCATTATATAGTGCAGACGCATAGTAAACAAGTGCACCTTCAGTCTTTGAGGATTATCGGCGACACAGTGCGAGCAATTACAATTAACAATTACAGTGATAAAGTGTCTACCTTCTGTGGCCCACTATCAAAATAATTTGTTTGTGCTAATAATTATAGTGATAGTGTTTAAAATTTGCAACCTATATTCTTACATTTCTAAATATCTTTTCGCGGAAAGTGCTGAGTGAGTGTCGCGAAACAAAATGGAACCCAACCAAATGCCCGCATACATCACTCCTGAGTGGGTGGCGCATCACAGCCATATCATCGCGCTATCTTTCAACACAGTGGTCATCGACCAACTAGCACGAGAGGCACCATGGGACTTGGACAGGGACGGTTTTTATCAAAGGATGGTCAGACCCATCCTTCATGCACCTGGCGCAGGAAGTCCAGATGCAACCATGAGGGAACTCGAGCGGACAATGACGCAATATTGGGAAGTTGGATTTGCCGAAGACCTAGCCCCTCCATTTGACTCGCAAATAATGGCGCCAGGCAATCACATTAATACAACTACTGCTCCAGAGCCCATGACAGACTTGGATATGATCGACGAATTCTTGGCGCAAGAAAATATAAATTTCCACCATAATCCAGTGTATGAAATCATGCAACCTCAAACAAATCTGGAAACCATTTACGAAAATGCCCACGTATCAGACGAAGGTCCAAGGGCAACCATCAATGTCGAAAACGGCACCGTGACATACGAAAATATAGTCACATGCCAGACATATACGTCCATGAGTAATGAGCACGCAGTCGCTCACTCTGGTAACGAGCACGCAGTCGCTCATCCCAGTAACCAGAACTACAACCAGACAAACGATCGTTTGGAAGGATACCACCTGCTACATGGGACCATGACCAACATTGTCGGCGGACTTTTGCAATCAACACAGAATCCAGCACCATCATCCATAAACAACCAAGTCGAGGAAATCCTGACACCGCGCCCACCTGAGCAAGAACGAGAGGACTCGTTCCACTCTTAAGGGGGGAGGTGTTACGGCCGCAGCTGTTCCGGCCGCAGCCTCTTGGACACTCCCACTTTAGCGTCTCGATAAGTTATAGATTAAGTACTAACCAAATAATATGTATAAGAATCCTTATGTCAATTTCTACCAATGCTAACCCCTAATTCAATAATTTTACTTATTTACTATTTCATTATATTACAACATTACTATATCATTTTATACGAGATAGCCTATCACATAGCTTCAATTCTACATCGTATAAGCGCTATCTTACTATTACTATATTTCGTACAACGTAACCAATAGCATACACTATAGCTAGTAGTTGCGACAGTCAAGCACTTCCTATACCATATGGCCTAATTCTCCTATTTCTCGGGGTCACTTACCCTCGTACGCGGGTCAGCTATGTAAACTGATCCCTCAAATTTCTAAGGTCACTTACCCTCGCATGCGCGTCGTGTATATATATATATATATATATATATACTGATCCCTCAAATTCCTAGGGTCCTTCACCCCCACCCCCCCCACATGGGTCCTATATAGCACTTGCTATCCCTACCTCTCAAGTTCATCAAACCCTCCACGTGCCATCTTATATACACTCCATTATATAACTTCCAATATATATATAAGTCATCTCCTGCCAAGACATATATATATACATATATGTGTGTATATACACATATATACATATCTGCCATATACCATAATTCTCATCCTGTACCTAGTATGTACCATTCCATATACTATGTAGTACATAAGCTACCTCCTGCCTATGTACAGCATCCCATATACTATGTAGTACATAAGCTACATCCTGCCTATGTACAGCATCCCATATACTATGTAGTACATAAGCTACTTCCCGCCTATGTATCATTCCATATGCTATAAGTCACATAAGCTATTTCCTGCCTATATACAACATTCCATATGCCAGGAGTCACATCCCGTAAGCCCCTTCCACTCCTTATGTACAGCGGCACATAACCCCCACTTTTCACGCGAACCGCTGATTGGTGATTCGCGAACCCAGTATATACAAAACCATATGTGATGCAATCCACATATTAAGAGTCGTATCCTGTTAATCCCCTCCACTCCTTATGTACAAAGGCACATAGCACATAGCACATTCCTTGGTGCCGTGTGCACTCGCCCTAGGCGTATATAAGGGCCCTGTCAGAGATCAGAAAGGAAGTTACAGATTCAGATTCAAGTTTTTCTCAACCAGCACCAGCAGTTTCTCAAGAGCAGTCAGTTACTCCGCCAGTAGTTATCGAGCAGTATCTCCGGAGCGTTAGTCGTATTCAGCGCAGTCGGTGCTGAATCAGTTCAAATCTCAGTCCGTTCGAATTAGAATCCCTAATCCCATCAAGTGCTTGACTCGAATAAAATCTAAGTGCGAATAAAAATAGAATAAAAACTAAGCGCGAAATAAAATAAAAGTGACTTATGTACATTTCGCTTAAAGTGAATAAATATTCGTAACTTGTAAAATACAAGATTCATTGTGTCATAATCTATACATCCTTCAACACGCTGCAATACTCATCACCAGAAATCATTCAGCACGAGCAACAAGAATCAAAGAGCAACAAGGATCAGCAAGGTAATAAATCCTCTATTATTAAGCACTTGTAGATTTTACTACCTCCCGCAACTGTCTCTAACACTGAGCGGAGCAACCAGACGACCAGACCTTTAAGTACTTCAGTACCTAACCGACGCAGGAAGATCCCAATAAAACGCGAGTAACGATTAGACAATCAAAACGGTTCTTAGGATACCCAAATGTCAAAAATCTAACTCTCGCGTCAACAAACGTTATCGGCACCGTTACGACAAGGAAGAGACACCTGGCGAACATCATCTCTCGAAGGAAAAGGATCGTCACTGGCACCTGTCGTGTGTACACGAAGCAGGTACTCTAACGGGGACGATCATAAAAACCCTCTCGCTCCCGTACACCTGACCGCTTTGGGGGTTCTCAAAGAGTAGCATATAGGAACAGCGAACTGCCGCGTTGATTCGCGGACAGGGCTCGTCTTATAGATCCAGCTATCTGAGTGCCAACAGTGGTCAGCCGCAGAGGTCGACCTCCCTCTAGTGCGGGAAAATCCAGAGACGAGGACGCCAGGAGGAACGCCTGTCCAAAGTATCACCTGCCCCAACAAGGCGGTTGAGCATCCCTGCGATTTTGGTTGTTTACATTATATATCGCGTGTTCACATTCACTTCTGAAATCCGGAAATCAGAAGAAAAATCGCGATTCGACCAAAAACCCAAGGCGAAGGCAATAAAATTTTCTCTTACCTGAAACCGGGCCGTAACATAAAAAAAATTTTTGGTGGCAGCGGTGGGATTTTATTCTGCATAAAGGGAAGGAATGGTCGTAAAAACGCGGAGTCAAGAAGATCGCCAAGCAACACCAGAAGTAGCAATGAATCCAGAAGATCGTTCAGCTCATGTAATTCCATCCACTTCACGGGGCACGGAAGATCGTGCAACGACGGAACATCCAGAGCCGTCAGGACGACGGGAAAGGCCAGTCGGACCTGAAACACAAGAAAATCAAAGTAAATCTTTGCCGCAATTACAGTTTCCCATGATGATCACATCAGCGCCTATTTCCCTAAAAGACGCATTAGAAGTTGTGCCGGAATACGATGGAAAGAATATTCCGCTTCGAACATTTGACAGAGGCTGCAGGGAAGCACTAGGACTCGTAGGAGTACACAACGAGCCAAGCCTTACAAGATTGATACTCACTAGATTAAAGGGTCAAGCTAAAATTGCAATTGAAGACGAAGATATTCGCGATATCCGTAGTTTAATCAGCTGTCTCGAGTTAATTTATTCCCCCACGCATTCTATAGCTCAATTACAGGGACAACTAGGGCAAGTACTTCAGAAACGCAACGAGGACGTGGTAGAATATAGCAATAGGGTCAAAATCCTTGTGGCACAGATACAGGACGCTTACGAAAAGAATGGCGGCCCACAAACGGAAATTTTCCGGAACGATACGCACAATGAGGCAATCAAATGCTTCATCAGAGGTCTTAGGAGAGGAATACATATACCGATGGGACAAGCAACAACATTCAAAAAGGCTATTTCAATGGCCATCAACGCAGAGCAAGAGATGAAAGCTCGCGACGAACTTTTTAATCTAGAACGATCGCAAACCACATGGTCACGATTTCAACGAAATGAGCCTCCTCCTCTTTTAACCAGGCCAAATAATAATCCACAAAAAGGAAACCCTAGAATCAACCACGTTAAGGAACAACAGGTGCACTGCGAATATTGCAAAAAGATAGGGCACGACATACGAAACTGCTGGAAGAAACACGGCGTACCGCCTCATATACAAAGAAATCCCAAAGGTCCTTATAAACCCGACAAGACTTGTAACTATTGTAAAAATTTGGGCCATACGATCGACGAATGTAGGAAAAGAGCGTACTTTAATGCACGACGCGATGACTCGCAAAGGGAACAAAATAAATCACAGCAGGGAAACGAGTCATCCCTCCGTACGCCGGGCGCACAACGAGAGGGAACAAAGATTACCCGGAACGCGCCTATTTCAATAACCGAGATCGAGAACACAGAATCCATGTAATCAATTACCAGACAGACGCGGTACCTAGTATATCCTTATCCGAACCAACGGAATCAGCACCCATAGTCGTTATGATAGATACGGGAGCCGAGATAAACCTATTGAAGGAAAGCGCATTAGCGAATAACGCAGTCTACGATACTACAACATGTCAGATCAGCGGAATCACTCCCGAAGTCATGAGCACCTTAGGGAAAGCAACAGTAAGAATATTCGGGATCCGCACTGAATTCCATATAGTATCTAATGACTTTCCCATTCCTCAAGAAGGTATCTTAGGTTCCTCATTTTTTAAAGACAACGATGCAAAGATCGATTATAGGGACCGTCAGGTAATAATCGGTTCAACATACGTCCCATTTTATGAGGAAGAGGAAATTGTTCTACCACCGCGGTCAAAGAAGGTCATCAGTATTCCACTAGTTCCTAGTTCATTAAAGGTTGGATGTATCCCTAGGATTCAAACAGTGACGGGAGTCTTCTTAGGACAGGCTTACGTCACCAATCGAAATAACAGGGCATATGTGGAAGCTATAAACAGTTTAGAGGAAGCAGTCAAATTGAATTTATCACCACTGCAACTCGAAGCAGTCGAAGAAGCCAACGGCACTGAGGTGTCAAGAAATCCACTGAGTCCACTGAGTCATAAAAGAGAAGATTTACTATGTCATGAGAAAGAAGATAATTCACTGAGTCGTAAGAGTAAAGCAAATCCACTGAGTCCACTGAGTCGTAGAAACGAAGATTTACTATGTCATGAGGAAAAAGAAAATTCACTGAGTCGTAAGAGTAAAACACAATCACTGAGTCCACTGAGTCGTAGAAACGAAGATTTACTATGTCAGGAGGAAGAAGAAAATTCACTGAGTCGTAAGAGTAAAGCAAATCCACTGAGTCCACTGAGTCATAAAAATGAAGATTTACCGAGTCGTAAAAGTAGAGCAAATTCACTGAGTCCACTGAGTCGTATAAACGAAGATTTACCATGTCATGGGGAAAAAGAAAAATCACTGAGTCATAAAGAAGGAGATCCACGGAATCACGAGAAAAAGGAGCAAATACTAAATCAGAAAAAAAAGAAACAGAGCCAAAAACAAATTCCCTTAAAAATTCAAGCGATTTCATCGGAGTCAAGAATCGCAAAACTCAAGAATTTGTTAAGGTTAGATCACCTGAATCAAGAGGAGAAACGTAGTATCAACAATATAATCGAACTCAATGCAGACGTATTCTATATCCCAGGAGAACCCTTAAAGGCAACCAATAAAGCCAGTCATAAAATAATAACAACAGATGAAGTCCCAATTAACACGAAACAATACAGATTTCCAGTTATTCACAAACAAGAGATACAGAAACAGGTATCCGAAATGTTGCAACAGAAGATTGTCGAACCATCAGATTCACCTTATAATTCTCCTTTATGGGTCGTACCGAAGAAAGCAGATTCTCAAGGAAACAAAAGATGGCGTCTCGTAATCGATTTTAGGAACTTGAATGAAAAAACAAAAAGCGACGCCTACCCACTGCCAAACATTACAGAGATACTGGACCAATTGGGTGGAGCAAAATATTTTTCAATATTCGATCTTGCTTCCGGATTTCATCAAATTCCTATGGATCCAAATAGTAGACACAAAACAGCCTTTTCTACACCACATGGTCATTACGAATATGCTAGAATGCCCTTTGGACTAAAAAACGCACCCGCAACATTCCAAAGACTAATGGATCAAACTTTAGTCGGGCTTCAAGGTAACGAAATGTTTGTATATTTGGATGACGTTGTTATATACGCCAACTCACTGGAGGAACACCAAATCAAATTCCAAAAATTAGCTGCCAGACTGCGAGAAGCCAACTTACAGCTACAACCCGATAAATGCGAATTCCTACGAAAAGAGGTAATTTACCTAGGTCACGTCATAAGTGAAACAGGCGTAAAACCGGACCCAAAGAAACTCGAAGCCGTTAGCAAATTTCCAATTCCCCGAAATCCAAAGAATATTAAGCAATTCCTCGGACTAGCAGGATACTACAGACGATTCGTTAAGGACTTTTCCAAGAAAGCCAAGCCGCTTACGCAATTACTAAAAGCCGGAGTCGAATTCCAATGGCAAAACGCACAGAAGGAAGCTTTTGAACAACTACGAGAAGAATTATGCCGAGAACCAATTTTACAATATCCTGATTACGCTAAACCATTCAACGTCACAACTGATGCTTCAGGTTACGCAATAGGAGCAATCTTGAGCCAGGGAAAGATAGGGCAAGATCTACCGTGTGCTTACGTTTCAAGGTTATTAAATCCAGCCGAATGCAATTACTCAACGACGGAAAAAGAATTATTAGCAATAGTCTACGCAGTACAACAGTTTCGACCATATATCTACGGGACAAAGTTTACCCTAGTCACTGACCATAGGCCTTTACTTTGGTTGCACCGAGTTAAGGATCCGACATCAAGATTGGTCCGATGGCGGCTTAAATTGGCCGAATACGAATATAACATCGTGTATAAGCAAGGAAGGATTAATGGCAATGCAGATGCCTTATCACGAAACCCAGTAACGGAGATAACACAGGTTCTACCATTATCATACTTGTTTGCGGAATCAGACCCCAGCGACGATGAACAGATAACCGATATGCTAGTGACAGCCGACGTACACCAACCAATGGACAATTCCAGCGAATCCTCGGAACCTATGATAGACAGGCCATCCGTGCCTGCTACACATTGCACTCCTTACAGCGAAGATACATATGTAACTGCAGATCGTGATGAAAATTCAGAATTATCACAATCCATCGAGATCGAGCAGCTACCAGTCGAATCCGAGAACAAGGAAAATTCGGTAGAACAGGAATCCACGGGAAACTTCTTACAGACAAACAGCCGTATACTTGAAGTGCGCGACCATATCGCATTACAAAGAGGAGATATAGCAGTGTTTATAAATAAACATGGAAAGCCGGTAGACGATGGCTCGAAAGAATTACAAAATCATAACCGACTACCAACAATACGAGAAAAGACATTAGAACCCGGAGAAATAATATTGGAAAAAATTGGGAACGTCTCGTATTACCTAATGATAGTCGAAGGAACTGAAACTGTGATTACCGCATTAGAAACTTTGAAGAATTTATTGACGCAACGAAGGATATCAGTTATAGCAATGGCAAAATCGCCAAAAGGTTTTCTTACTACAACTTGGGAAACAATAATGGCTTCAATATATAATATATTCCGCGAAGTTTCCATAAAAATCATAATACATTCAAATGAAATAGAAATCCCAACTGAAGAAATCCGATATGAAATCATTAAGGAAAATCACGAAAGCTTGATTGGAGGACATAAGGGAATTACTAAAACCTATGCACGAATAAAGGAACGATTTATGTGGGACGGAATGAAAAACGATATCCGAAAATTTATCCAACAATGTGTGAGTTGTCAAAAGAAGAAATTAGTTAGAATAAAAACAAAACAACCAATGGTACTCACCGACACATCCGTAGATGCCTTTGACAAAGTCTCCATGGACATAGTAGGACCACTACCTGAAACACGTAAAGGAAACCAATATTTATTAACCATGCAAGACGATTTGACTAAATTTTCAATAGCAGTACCTCTACAAGAGGCCACGTCTAAAGAGATAGCAGATGCATTTACTAAAAATTTTGTTTGTCGATTTGGAGCACCAAAGTCTGTACTCACCGATCAAGGAGCTAATTTTTTAAGTACTTTGATCCGCTCTCTAAGCAAAGCCTTTGGAATAACGAAATATCAAACAACCGCTTTTCACCCTCAGTCGAATGGTTCCCTCGAGAGATCGCATCATGTTCTGATAGAATACTTAAAGCACTACGTTACCACACAAAAGGAATGGGACCAATTGATTGAAATGGCAATGTTCTCTTATAACACTAGCGTACACGAAGGGACAAA
>JARQTJ010002459.1:0-13923 GCA_030142635.1 Trachelus troglodyta | reverse complement strand
TCTATGTTTCGCCATAGTATCGGTGATGCGTCTCCTTGTTTCCATAATATTTGGCGGGTGGAATGTGCCGCGTCGCAAGCAATCATTCCATTGCTTCTGACGTAGGCACGTTACTAAATCTATATTATGGTTTACAACATGGCTACCCCCATAGAAAACGGAAAGATCCATTTTTATGGACTTTTCTTTTAATCATATTATTGTTCGGTGGGTCGTTGCACTGGTTCCTGTCTCGTGACCTCGTTTATATGAAATTTTGCTGATGTCAGGGTTTGTTACCCGTGGAATTTGCAGTGTATACATTCTGTTTTCATTTCCCGTGTGCAATGATGTTTACAATCGTGTCTTAATTTTATGAAGTGGTGTGATTAGGGTTTGGGGAAGAATTTCCTATTACTATTACGCTAGGTGGGTTGCTTACCCCGAAAGTGGATGACTCTGTATTTGTTGCCTTTTTTCTTAAGACATAGATTACGGTGATTCCTAATAATAATATAGTAATAGATAGAATGGTCCCTATTGAATAAGAGATAGGTGACGATATTATTTCCATGAGTGCGTCTATGTTACCCTTCTCGAGATCATTCTCTACATTGTGTAATGTTGGCTTATAGCGTTTCATTCACTAAGGTCTTTGATTAGACTCCTTAGTTTAAGTTGAATATAATTATTCCTAGATGAAACATTTGTTTCGAAGTCCTTATCGCTAATTAACGTAAGGTTTAGAGGAGGTAAGTAGTTTAGCGTTACATCTGATTTATATTTTCCTTCGGTTTCTAGCGTAAAACCTTCGGTTGTTAGTTTATATTGCCCTTTTATTTCTATAATGCCAGAGCCTTGCATAACTACCCTTTTTGGATTTTCACCATTACATAATACCATAATTTGTTCTGGTTTGTCCGCTACATATAGCCAAGAGTTGGGTTCTCCATTTCGATTAAGAGTTGTGACGTAAATTTACCAACCCGCCTCGTAGCAAGATGACCCGATCTCGCCACAAATGTATAGGACGATACTCTACCGTTTTCCCGGGAAAACGCAATAAGAAAATCTTTACAATCAGAAAAGCCAACTGGGCGCCAGAGGCAACGTTGCGTTACGTAACACACGAAACTCCCGAGAAAATTAAGAGGACTCCGGCTAATAGGAAAGGAACGGAAAGGTATGGTAGAGGGGCGGGGAACGCACAGGTGTTAAAGAAAGAAGATTGAGAAACCGCGAGATATCTAGTAACAAATAACAATGGGCCTTTTTATTCTGGGGACTTCTAAAACGAATTTAACAAATGAAATAACAATGTACGATATTGAAATAAATAGAGATACGATATCGCGCGAGACGAGGTCCTATGCGGGACACGCGACGAAATACGCTATGACGAAAATAACACGCTATACAAGGTCCTTGCGAGACACGTGAAGGAAAGAGAAATAATCCGGCCTACGCTACACTCTAATCCCGTGAACTACAGGGCTCGAGACACGAGGTGCCCTCGCGATACCGTTATCCGTTTGAAGATACACGCAGAAATTAAGCTATCCACGGCCGTGAATTCACGACACGTTCCGCACGGTTCACGCAACGCGCGAGCTAGACAGGCGAACGAATAGTGGACAAAAGATGGGTCCCGCAGATATTATCAAGCAGGATTTCCGAATATCAGTATCACACGAATAGAGAGGTTTCACACAGAATAGTTTAGAGTATAAAGCGTAAGAGGCACTACAGAATAGAAAAGTAATAGTAAAAGAAATATGTTCAAGAAAAAGGCGCTAACCGATTATTCATAGATTCACTAACATGGACGTACGGGAAGCGTAGTTCATGGGTTCTTACGATCACTATCCAGGGTCACCGAGAACGTTGATCATAAATACAATTAATAAGAGAAAATAGAAAAGTTCACGCTAAGGCACGGAATCTTTACCTCTGGCGAAACGCGATCCTCTCCTCAGTCGAAACCGGAAGGATAATTACGAAACTACCAAAAATACTAAGATAAGCTAAGCACAGAGTAATAAAGATTTCGTACTTATGGGCGTCGAGACGCTTACCGTGAACGATACTATGGCGAAACCCAAGCGATACGCTCTTCTCGATTTTCTACAATATTGCCACTACTACAAAATCACCGGCCAAGACGGCTGTCAACGCAAGAATGACGCTCGAGGGGTTCGTCGTCTTACCGGTCGGGGCTAGCTCCCTCGCGGTAAGTCTAGTTGGGCCCAATCGCCTGCGCGGATTATTTCAGCCAATCAGCGCTTACGCGCAAATATTCCAAACATGCCTATGGACTAGTTCGAGACTCATTAAACATTACACAATAATTAATTAACTACCCGAGGCGAGATACTTCATATTAGAATGAATATTTAACCAGAGCCTCCGCGAATCGTATAACTATGGTACGGGGAAGGATGGTACGTAAATTCTATGCTTCCTTATAGTCTACGCGCGATACAAGGGCGTACGTCGCCTTTTCGCGAGACTTGAAACGTAGACACGATCGACGGGCTTCTTGCCGTGTCTTCTTGACGTCCAGGTAGTGACGGGTAGGTGCTGCATTCCGGTCCTGGATTGACGGGACGTTGCAGTGGCGGAGGTCGCGACTCCTCTGCCTAGGGTAGCTCCCTGAGCTCCCTCTTCGATACGGGTGCCTTTTGCTGGGCATCGGTACCGGGACTGACAAGACGTGAGGTAGTCCATCGCGACGTTCTCTGCCGCTCGGCTCCTTACTTTATTCGGGACCGGGCGTGACGGGGTGGAGGCGCCCGCTGACGTTGGCGGTCTTCCACGCTCCCTGGCGTAACCTTCGGCTGCTTGTCTCCGACGATACTAGAGGGAATGACTTCTCTCTGGTGGTTGGTTCCTCGGCGTTAAGTTGGCTCGGCGTATCGCATGAAACTTATTATTACAACATAAACAGACAGTGGGAACACGAGTCAACCAATTACTCTCTACTTGGAAATATGGCACACCAGAACAGGAACAAGCGGTACCCACAAGAGAATCCCCTAGACCACCTATTGAATCATTCAGAATAAGCGATTCCGCGTTAGATCTCGAAATATCAAGATTGCGAGAACAAGCCGCAAATTTAGAAGCCCGTTTACCAGCTCCCATAAGGCCTAACAGGAGAAGAACTCCAACTACATATATGTCGTTAAAGGAAGCCAGAGGGACACTCAAGGTATGTAACGGGGAAAACCCCGAAGCATTGCCAGAATTTTTGGACGTATGTACGTATGTACTCGATCAAAGCAACCCCGCAGATCATGATAACATAGTCTTAGCAATATTAAAGACTAAATTAGAAGGCAAAGCAAGTCAAGCACTTAGACACAAGAGTATTTTCTCTTTCGAAGAATTGAAGAAAGAATTAGAGTCATTATACGGTCGATCAAAGTCAGCAACTTCATTGCAACTAGAGTTTAACGCTAGTAAACAAAAACCCCAAGAGGATGTAAAAACATATGGACAAAGGGTAGAGAATCTGTTTACGGAACTCACAAAAGCCACTACGTCTTCAAGAAATAGCCCCGCAGAAAATCAAGTTATTGAAAGATTATTAAGAACTCAAGCTTTAGGCATATTTGAACAAGGACTGCACGATAGAATTCAAATGATATTCGAAGCAAACCATTACGAAACACTCCAGGTGGCAATTACTGGAGCAATAGAAGAGGAAAAAAGTAGCGGGACTCGTGACTCCATCATAGCTAAACGTCATTCGGGACAGGAAAACACAAGGAGGACTATGCCCCCTACTTGTAACAAATGCAATCGGATAGAACATTTTTCCAGAGATTGCAATTTTAAGACAGTAGCACCACGAAGAAGTCTACCCAGTCCCAGCATTCCTAGAGAGATAAACAAACTGCAAAAAAATGTAACTTCTATCATAAACTGGGACGTAAGGAACAAGAGTGTTGGACAAAGAATAAGCATTTACGTCGAGGAACCTCTACGCCCGGAAGAAATGAATTCTTCACGCGAGGCAAAAATTCAGCAAAAGAAAATAGGAGCGCGAACAATAAAAATTCAGAAAACGAATCAAAAACAATAGAAGCATACGGCGTAAACCATATCAAGGAAAATATGGGAGGAATCAACCTCGTGCAAATAGAAGCAGTAGAAGTAGCCAACTCAAAATTCATGATGTTAGTTGACTTAGGAGCAGAATCAGTCTAATTAAAATAAGGAAACTGCACAAACATGTACTAGCCCAAGATGAAGTATTACCCCTAAAAGGGATCGGCAATACTGAAGTAACTACCTTATGCAAGATTATGTTAACCATACACATAGGAGACGCGTGCATTACAAACCTCATGCGTGTGGTAAGGAATGATTTTCCCATAGCAACTGATGGAATATTGGGAAATGACTTCCTCGTGAAACATCAGGTAATAATCCGAGCAGGCAAATGCCTCCAGTTATACGAAGCAACCTGGAAATTAGAAAACTCTACTAGATAAATCACGCTAAGGCCAAGATCAGAGACAATAATAAAAGCTATAACGAAACATAAAAAGGAAGGAATTATTAATAGAACAGAATTAATACCTGGCATAATATTAGGCGGTTGCAGTACTCAACCAGAATCTGAGCAATGCTTGGTCAGCGTCCTAAATACGACCGAGCACATGGTGAAACTTGACACTCCTACTGTAATAATTCCAGAATTGCAACACGAGTCCGTAGAGACCGATAATCAGAAGGGAACATCATTGTTTAACATTACACCTATTCCATTAGCCGGCAGAATGGCTAAGTTACGAGAAAGTTTAAGGACAGAGCACCTAAACAAAGAAGAAAAGGAAAAATATCACGCCGTTTTCTATCTATAGGGCGACCAATTGGGATGCACAAAGGCAACAGCACATGAAATCCAGGTCACCCCAGGGACAGCACCCAGTAATATTAGACTTTATAGGCTACCAGAAAGTCCAAAGACAGAAATAAATAAACAAGTACAGCAAATGCTGAAAGATGGAATAATCCGACATAGTACCAGTCAATGGAATGCACCACTGCTAGTGATACCCAAGAAACGTGATGCGTCAGGCATACCAAAAATGCATATCGTAGTAGACTTTCGAAGAGTGAATGATGTAACCATTGGCGATTCCTTCTCACTGCCCAATATCAATGAAAGAAGATGACAAATGTAAAACCGCATTTTCCACATCCCACGGTCACTATGAATACAATCGCATGCCTTTTGGACTAAAAAACGCACCTGCAATATTTCAAAGGTTGATGAATTCCGCTCTTGCAGGAATACAAGGGCTCCGCTGTTTTGTATACCTAGATGATATAGTCATACACGCGGTGAGTCTGAATGAGCATAATCTACGGTTGGAAGAAGTATTTCAAAGATTGAGAAACAATACTCTGAAGCTATAACCAGACAAGTGTGAATTTCTAAGGAAAGACGTAAACTACCTGGGACACGTAATAACAGAGGAAGGGATAAAATCGGACTCCGGAAACACTTTCGAATGGACAGTCCTGGAACAAGAGGCTTTCGAAAACTTAAAGAAAACATTAACTAGCGCATCGTTACTACAGTATCCAGACTTCTCAAAACCCTTTGTAGTCACCACGGACGCTTCAGATAAGGCAATAGGCGGAATACTGTCCCAAGGACCAGTAGGTAAGGACTTGCCAATAGCATACGCCAGCCGGACTCTGAACAAAGCCGAAAGAAATTATAGTACTACAGAGAAGGAATTACTTGCTATCGTATGGTCTGTAAATCACTTCTCACCTTACCTGTATGGCACCCGTTTCAAAACAGTAACGGACCATAAACCACTAACTTGGCCTTTTAGTGTAAAGGACCCAGGTTTCCGCCTAATGAGATGGCGATTGAAGTTAGAGGAATATATTTACGAAATTGAATATAAGGCTGGAAAGGTCAATGTGAACGCAGACGGTCTAAGCAGGATTTGCGTCACTACTAGAAGTGAAGGAAAGGTGGAAGAAACCTTCCCACAAGAGGCATTCAAATGAGAATATTGAGAAGATGAACGGCATCAAATCATCGACGGGTACCATGATACTCCTATCGGGGGTCATCAAGGATATCTAGAACAATAGAGCGAATCCGATTGAACCATGACTGGCCAGGGTTACGCCGAGACGTAGAAGATTTTATATCAAAATGTGAAAAATGCCAGACAAATAAACTTGGAAAACGGACTAAGGCACCTATGGTAATTACTGACACTCCAATGCAACCTTTCGAAAAATATGTTTTAGATGTCGTAGGACCATTAGTCGAAACCCACCAAGGAAATAAATATATACTAACTTTCCAACACAGTCTTACCTAATTCAGCAAGGCTATACCGATACCAAATCAGAAAGCCAGAACTATAGCAAAGGAGTTCGTCACTAAAATGATTTGTGAATATGGAATACCAGAAAAAATTCTAACCGACCAAGGAATCGATTTCCTGAGTGAAGTATGCAAAACCACCTGTAACCTGCTGAAAATAGAAAAAATACAGACCTCCGCATACCATCCAGAATCCATCGAAGCATTAGAGCGCTCCCACCGGACATTAGCGGAATTTTTACAAAATTTTATCAGTGCGGATCAAGAAGACTGGGACGAATGGCTCTCTTATGCCATGTTTACTAATACTACCCCACACACTGCGACGGGATTCACTCCGTTCGCATTAATCTATGGTAGGCAAGCACTGTTGCCAAGTACGTTAAAAAGGGAATCAAAGCCCACGTACAATTACGACAACTTCGCATTTGAGTTACGAGAACGACTCAGAGCCGCAAACCAATTCGCTAGAGATAATCTCATCACCGCAAAGGAAAATTCCAAGAAAAATTACAACAAGAAGACCGAAACTAATGAATTCCAAGAGGGTGACAAAGTCCTCCTATTCGATGAGACATTACGACGAGGACGTTCCAAAAAGTTCTCTGCTAAATGGACGGGATATTATGAAATATTAGAAAAGAATTCTAAAGTAAACTATACTATAAAAGTAAACAAAAAATTGCTCACGGTTCATGCGAACTGCCTTTTACGCTTAAAAACTACGGAGTGGAACACAGAGGTCGGAAGATGGGAAAAACATTAACAACAATTAATTCAAATAAAAAAAAGGGGGGTGAACGCCACCGTCTATTCTCAGAAAAACTCACAGCGGTAAAGGAATTCCCGGTACCTAAAAATGTCAAGGGAGTTCAATCCTTCCTAGGCTTGGCCGGATACTACAGGAAGTTCTTTAAGGACTTTTCGAAAATTGCCAAGCCTATCACCGCACTTATCCAGAAGGACACGAAGTTCGAATGGACTGCGATTCGAGATGCCGCGTTCGATGAACTGAAAGAGGCATTGACGTCGGCACCCGTTCTACAGTACCCGGATTTCGAGAAGCCGTTTATCGTGACAACAGATGCGTCCGACAAGGCAATCGGCGCAATCTTGTCTCAGGGCAAGGTCGGAGAATACCTGCCAATTTGCTACGCAAGCCGAACGTTATCTAAAGCGGAGCTCAACTACACCACGACCGAGAAGGAGCTATTCGCCATCCTATGGGCGATAGCACAGTTCCAACCGTATATCTACAGCACCCGGTTCAAGGTCGTGACGGACCATCAGCCGCTGACTTGGGTGTTTGAAGTAAAGGACCCGGGCTCCCAACTCATGAGATGGAGGATTAAATTATCTGCACATGAGTTTGACGTGGAGTACAAGGCCGGGAAAAGAAACACTAACGCGGACGCGTTAAGTTGTATTTACGCTACGACAAGGGCCCAGAAGAAGGCGAGGGAAACCTCCGAGCCGAACGGCAGCCTAGGGCCAGAAGAAAGCGCGAAGGACTCTGAACGTCCCGCCACAAAGCCGTGTGGTTGGGGCAGAGATAGCGCAGAAATCCGTATGGAAAGAAGCTCGGAAGAGCAGAGCGAATGCTCATCGTCCTGTAAAGAAGAGGACAACAGTTCGAACGAAGAACTTTACTATAGCAGCGGCGTAACCTGCCCCACGATAGAAGACCGTGAGAAAATTATAAAAGAGTATCACGATGCCCCGCTAGGAAGGCACTAGGGTGTCAAGAGAACGCTACAACGTATTCGAATGATATACGACTGGCCAGGAATCCGAAGGGAACTGGAAGATTATATTTCCAAGTGCCGTAAGTGCCAGGTGAACAAATTGCGTAAAAAAGGAAGGGTCCCAATGACAATAACGGACACACCCGCACGGGCCTTCGAAAAGGCAACGGTCAACATAGTAGGAGCGGTGCCAGACACAGCATCCGGAAACAAGTACATACTTACCTTCCAGGATGCTCTCACTAAATACAGTGAGGCTGTAGCCATCTCCAATCAAGAAGCCAGAACCGTGGCGAAAGCCCTCGTTGAAGAGACCATCTGCAGATATGGAACGCCAGAGTCGATACTCTCCGACAAAGGAACGAATTTCCTGAGTTCGACCTTCAAGGAGGTGTGCAAGTTGCTGAGAATTAAGAAAATCCAGACGACTGCATATCATCCGGAAAGCAACGGCGCATTAGAGCGATCGCATCGCACGCTCGCAGAATATCTTAAGAACTACATAGACGAGGATCAAGGAAATTGGGATGAATGGCTACGATACGCAATGTTCACTTATAATTCTACGCCTCATACGGCGACCGGATTGTCACCGTATAAGCTAGTGTTCGGTCGGGAGGCAGAGCTCCCAATAGCCGTGAAACAGGAGCCGCGAAACTCCTACTCCTTAGATGACTACGCACAGGAACTAAGGGAGAGGCTAGTGCCGCATGGACGGTAGCCGGGGCAAACGTATGTTATGCCAAAGAAAGGTCCAAGCTGACCTACGACGCGAATGCGAAAGTACAAGAATACCGGATCGGAGACAGGGTCCTACTCTACAACGAAGCCGTACGGCGCGGGCGTTCAGCGAAACTAACCCCGAAGTGGGTAGGCCCGTACGAAGTAATAGCGAGAAATTCAGCCGTCAACTACACTATAAAATTAGGTCGTAGGACCACGCTAGTCCACGCGAACAATCTAAAAAACTTCGCGGAATACTAGGGAGGAAGCGAGGTAAGGACGCAACCGGAGGATGAACGGAAACGAACGAAGTACAGAGCATTCAAGAATTGAGATCACATATCTCTTCTGTTTTATTGCGAACTCTCTACAAGTCGCGCCCGCATGACGGGCACGTCCGACGGAACAGCCGCCGCAGCCCTAGGAAATCTGGCGAGTCCTCCTCGCCTGCAAAATCTCCGAGGCTCCAGAGGGCCTCCACCAGACGCCTACAGCGATCCCGTCGACGTCGAACCTCCAGGAACCCTAGCACGAAAAGTCGCTCGGCCGGCGGGCGGTATTGATTAGGGATCACCAGCTGGTCCTAAGAAACAAAAACAGGCCATCAAAGTAAGATGTAGTAAACCACCTTTGCGCACTTGTGGAAAAGATAATCGCCGATACTAACCAATTGCTGCAAAACGGCCGGCCCCACGGCAGTTCCCTCGCAATATATAATTCCGTGCGTCGCAACCATCTCAATCGGGTAACGAAAGCAGAATGAGCTCCCTCGAGCTTACCGCGACCGAAACCAGGCAACGGGGGAAACGAAATAACGAAAGAATTTGCATTGCGTAGGCAATCCCACGGTTCGGCCAGTTTCAGGTAACGTTCTATTCCTCTTGCAGAACTGTACTGCTGACGGCAAGCTGCGAAAACTCCGAAGAAGCGGAAAGAGGGTTTACGGTAACCACGTTTGCCAGCAATCCGGGAATATTCTATGAAGAAATCGGAACCCTCTCGGAAGCCAAGGCCACGTGGAGACTAGCCGTCACCATGAATCTCGCGGCCTTATTGAAACGAGAACGCCGACGTCAGCGCTAATTTGCAGCGGCTTCTCGACATCTGCGGTAAACAAGGAAGAGATGACCCCCTCTGTCCGGCCGTTGCAGATTCCGTCGCCAGGATGTTGCGGAAAATAGAGGACGGCATGGGGACGGTTCAGGACCTCGTGAGACCGGACTCAGCGCGTAAGCGCAGGGGGTTGGTAGACGGGTTAGGATCAATTATAAAGTCCATCACCGGAAATATGGACGCCGCGGACGCGGAGGGGATCAACCAGGAAATCGCCGCCATACGCTCCAACCAGCGAACGCTGAAGGAGAGCATGAAAGACCAATCACAGGTCGTCGAGTCCACATCAACGATACCTTCACTAACGTCCAGAACAACGAACTAGCTCTGCAGGAACTCATTTCCCAGGTAAACCTTACACTGACGGCAGACATGAGTATGGTGATGAAAGAACGAAGGCTAGACGAGGGCCTCACTGCCCTAAGCGTGATAGTCGACGCACTAGAGGCACGTGAAAGAATTAGTTTGGCTATTAGTTAAAATCGCGAGCGGTGAGGTGAGTGCGGCGATGCTACTACCGAGAAAACTCGTTGAGTACCTCACAGACGCACTACCACACTTACCAACGGAAACCGGATTCCCAGTGCCAATCGAACGAAACGAAGCATCTATCCTAATGAGACTAGCCGATACAAAGGCTCTCAGTCAAGGGAACGCCATCGTCGTCATACTCGACTTTCCGTTAATAAGCCCGAAGAGGTACTGCGTAAGCAAGGTATACCCGATACCCGTGAGGTCAGAGAACGGGGCGTACTACTATCCCGACACCTCGGATGACTTCATGATTGTGGACCAGGAAAATCGAAACTTCCTCCGAATGACCAACCTGGAATTGAAGAATTGTAAACATTTTGCGAGCAGATACATATGCAATCCCCAGCATTCGTCAATGCCTCTGACGAGCTCAGGACCGTGCGAAGTGCTGACGTTCGCGAAAATGGACACGGGCAATGGCCTTCGCTGTCCAAAGCGGGTCATCACGTTCAACCATATCCTAGTGATTACTATGCACCAGCCGGGTAGGTGGTTATTTGTAGCGCCCACCGACGACCCAATTAGTGTTACCTGCGACGGAAACCCCGCGTCGCATGAAATCTTAAGACACGTAGGTGTATTGGCTTTGGTAGGCGTATGTACAGTAACCGCCCAATTTTCCGCAGAGGATGGAGTGAGGGCAATATAATCAGATAAAGATTAATCAAAAAGGTGACAATCACCATATATTATTACAAAAAATATACATATATATATAAAATTCATCTAGAACCAACTCTCCGGTTCGAAGCGTTCCTCCCCAAACAGCTTGTTGAGACAAATGAGATTTGGCTCTGTCGCACTTTCTTCTCCCTAGTGCCAGCCCATTAGCGACCTTAGGTCGGCCCGGACTCGTCTTCTCATTGGCAATTCACGAATGTTGACGAACTCCAGCTAGAACAAGGGAAGAAAAGCGAGAATAAATAAA
The DNA here is from genome assembly GCA_030142635.1 of Trachelus troglodyta. Lineage (NCBI taxonomy): Eukaryota > Metazoa > Arthropoda > Insecta > Hymenoptera > Cephidae > Trachelus > Trachelus troglodyta. The sequence continues at coordinate 2,534 of JARQTJ010002459.1, read as the reverse complement.
TGTAAAGGATAGATAAAACCAAAAAAAAAATATTGAAGAAAATGGATGTTTAAATACTCACTCCGACCAACGAGATGGTCAGTGCCCTCTCAATTCTTTCTCGGAGAGCCACCTCGGCCCTCCGCATCAGAATGGCGGTCCTCTCCGCCTCGGACAAGACCCTCACCCCAGTGGGAAAGGGAGCTTGTCCCGTCAGATTTACGAGTGTCGGATTGCACATTTTGAGTATATGTCTAAAACTCGAATGAAAATGAACGGCAAATTACGCTTTATATAGCTACAAAGACTTATGCGTCAAATAAAAGCCGAGTGGCTAAAATTCTACTTATCTATCCATACAAGCGCCAAACTGCAGATGTTGCAGATTCTCCGCACTATGGCTCGTGGCGACCCACGTCCAGGATATACAGGCCCAGCAGTTATCAATAACGGAAATCGACACCACACCAGGGATATATTTTGAAAAAATGGGAAAATTAGTAATGTACAAAGATACCTGGAAGCTGGTAATCCATACCGATCTGAGCCCTATCTACTAAAGGGAAGCCACCATTCAACACTATCTGATGAAAACAAGAAAAATGTGTGAATCTACCAATTCCGGAATGAAAAGGATATGTAAGAGTTTCCGCGCTTCTTCTAAGGCTCTTCTACAAGAAATAGAGGCTAAAATGGAATTCATTAAGGAATCCACCCTTGATCCACCTTCAAAAGGGAAAAGAGGACTGGTGGACGGACTAGGGTCCTTGGCAAAATCCCTGTTCGTTACCATGGACGCAGAAGATGCTAAGTTAATCAATGAACAATTAAGGGCTCTAAATAAGGATAGAAGCTCGATGAAAACTGCTCTTAAAAATCAGGTGCAGATCACTAAAGCAAATCTACGATTAATTAATGAAACCGCAGCGAACGTCGAGCACAACGAAAGAGTGCTATTCAATCTCACGTCGCACTTTAAGCAACAGCTGGACGAAGGTTTCAAACTGGAATCTTTCCGGGAAGAACTGGACGAGCACTTCATCGTCCTTTTCCTGTACATAGAAGTCTTTCATAGCTGCGTCCAAGATTTGGTAGAATATCTCGTAGAAGTCCAAAAGGGGGTTTTATACCCAGGCATATTAACATATCATAAAATTATTGAATTGCTGAAAGAGTCATTGCCACATATTCCATAGGGCCTAAACTATCCGATTTCCTTAATATCAGAAAACGCAAGGCTCCTTAAGGAAGTCACAGAACTAGAGGCCTATAGTGAAGGCAAATCCATTGTTACCATTATTAAATTACCACTAGTCTCATCGCAAGAGTACCACGTGAATAGAATACATTCTCTACTCGTCCACATGGGAAATGGCACTTACGCTTACATCGGGACAGAAGAGAACTTCGCGGTGGTAGGGTACGAGATGCAAACCTTCATCCGAATGACGCGGACCGAATTGGAAAATTGTAAAAAAATCAATAACCATTATTTGTGCGATGCTCAACATCCAGTGTTCAAGATCAAACCATACGGCCCCTGCGAAATTCAATTGTACACACATCCTTCTTCGTATCCCGCGTCTTGCGAAGCTAAACGGATCAAGGTAGGGAACACTCTACTGATCGAGATGGAAAATCCTAACTCATGGCTATATGTAGCCAACAAACCGGAACAGGTTATGGTGACATGCAAAAACGAAAACACGCAGCGAATAGTTATGCAAGGCTCTGGAATTATCGAAATAAAAGGAAAATGTAAACTAACGACTGAAGGTTTCACCCTAGAAACCGAAGGAAAATATAAGTTAGACGTAACTCTTAACTATCTACCCTCTTTAAATCGTACGTTAATTAATGATAGTCCCTTAGCACCCAATACTGTATCCGACGATATAATAGAACCTAAGCTAAGAAGTCTCATCAAGGACCCCAACGAATTAAATGCGCTTAGCCAAAACATTTCCAAAACAGAAGGCGATCTCAACAGAGATAACGTAGACACCTTCATGGACATAATATCGTCACCTATCTCTTACTCAATAGGGACAACTTTTTGCATTATTATTTTTATATTAGGGATTATAGTAATTTATTTCTTACCGAAAAGGGTAAATAATTCAGCTTTAACTACTTCCGGAGCAACCACTCCACCTAGCGTAATAGTCATAGAAAACTCTTCCCCGAATCTAAATCTTACTACATCATAATTTAAGACACGATTGTAAAACAACACTGTACACAGGAAGCTAACCAAAAAAATGTATACATTATGAATTTCTCGGGTGACTGAACTCTGAGTCAGGGAAAAAATGAATGTTACGGACGAGAACAAGTACGATGACCTACTACGCGAACAGGATGAAAAGAAAAGTCCATAAAAAGGGACCTTGCCTTTTCCTATGGGGGTAGGCAAGTTGTAAGCCATAACATAGATTTGGTAACGTACCTACGTCAGAAGCGATGAAATGATTGCTTGCGACACGGCACATTCCACACGCCAAATATTATGGAAACAAGGAGACGCATCACCGATACTATGGCGAAACATAGAA
>JARQTJ010002458.1:0-14116 GCA_030142635.1 Trachelus troglodyta | reverse complement strand
GATTTAAGTTCATTGCTTATCTCCATTTAATAACTAATTTAGTTTACCAAATGTAAGATAAAATGTCGACTAATACAGTTAATAGCGATACTTTATTATCGCATCTCATATCCAAACTTTACCCCAATTTCCACCAAGTGTGGATTATATATATCTACAAAATCTATCTCATGTAATAACATCTTTGCAGCTCCACCTGTGATTATTGTCAGACACTTCTGCTTAATATCTTGAAAACATACATTTTGTAATGTGGTTGTAATATGCTTGATCATCCCTATATGGCCGTGATACAAACCTGCTGCAATCGCCCCTCTCGTATCTCTCTACCATACAAAGCAGGTCTATTTAAATCGACATTAATATTTGAGAGTGCTGGAATGAAATGTTTGATTGCTTTGCCTGTAGCACTTAACCCTAGTGTTATTACTGTACCATCATATCTCCATGCACCATCTGTTTTGAAAATTAAAGATATGGTAGTGGCAGTTCCACAATCTATCACAATGCATTGTGAGTTATATAACATTACAGACGTAGCACTAATCAAGTCTGCCCCTAGCGTCTCAGGATGACATAACCGCGATAAATCTAGTATCTTCTGATCTTGCGCAGATATTATAAATGGCTCTTTTTTTAGATATTTTCTAATGAATGTAATAATCTTGTCTAATACAGGTGCAACTACGCACGAAACCCCAACCGCATCGATTTTACTCAAATCAATCTTAGCATTATCAAAAAGCGTAGAAAGTAACGCCATATATTCGTCACATTCTCTCTTATAATCAGTCTGAAGCTTAAAAGTACCAATTATAGATTTGTCCACATTTTCATCAGGTGAACAACCGTAACTTTCGACAGAATGCAGCTGCAAACCTAAGCTGTTTTCCGCCCTAAAAATAGTAAAATTTGTATTAGTATTACCTACATCTATCGCTAGGAACACACCACCTCTTTTACAAGCTTTTTAATAACTTAACTATAATTTAGTTATTTATTGTAATTTGATTTACTGGTATTTTTACTAAACACGCTAATAACATTTTGAGTAAATTCCTTGAATTGATCTTGTGTCATTTGATTCATACCAGCTGCATTATATTGCTGAACAACACTTAATATACATTCTTGTAAACTCTTTTCTTCAACCTCTTCTTGCTGATCTTTCTCCTGAAAGCTCTCATCATTTTGTGGTAGTATTACATTGATCATTTTAGCTTCAGGGTTTTGAGCAGAGAAGTCTATCAGATAACCAACTTCGGCAAAGCGGCAAGCAGCACAAAACGGCAGAGAATTTATAGATTCTTTTTCATCTCTCTTATAATTTTCCCATTCATTACCCAAATGGTGTAACCCAAGCAAAAAGAAGTCTTGCATACTAATGGATTTATAATAAGTTAGCTTGCTTGCATTGAGTATTGGCTCACTAATCCCACCCATAGCACGGTCACCATCATCTAGCACTCTTTCTTTAATAAGAATGTCACCTTCTCTTTTCAACATGCTTATTGACGTAAAATTCCCACTACCGCCACCGCTGTAAAACAAATATATTAAAAAGTGATTAAGCCAAGGAGAACCTAAATACTGCCAGTACATAGATTCACAGCAGTATTCCTTCTTGTAATCGTAACCCTGAAATCCACTTGGCACATCTGTATTCACAGGTTGCCTTTCTATTTTTTCTTTTATTATCTCCTTATAACATTGTCTTAAATCTACTCTATCATCATCTGTACCACCTAAAATCTTTGCAATACAATATGCTTCTATTGGCTTATTGCCATATGTCAAAGCTTTGGGTTGCGCTTTTTCATTTGCAATTGCTTCACTAAAACTGATATACAAAAATAAAAAATTAATGAGCAACACAAATCGCATAATATTTTTACATCTATAATTAATAATAAACATAAACAAAGATTTTATTTTAAAGTAGATAGTCTGCCTGTAAAAATTGATTTTCTGCGCAAATCAATTTTTACCGAAAGTTAAATGTACAAAAATTAGCCTAAAGAAGCGGCCCTGCGTTAATTTTCGGGATATATCATTTATCCTATATCTAGCAAATACTACTTAGGGACTACCGACAAAGTCCATAAGATTTTTAGCAATTTTGCCACTTTTTCTCTTGGACTTTCGGCATATCATAATTGCCTGCAATCAACATAAACCATCTGCTTTAAGAATTACAAAGCAGGCGACTAAATAGGTATATATTAATCATAAAAAATATCTGATTCATTAAATTATATTACCGCTCATCACTTTGATAAAATTACACTTATAACTTGCGCTTAAGTGTATTGCAAATCAACTTTTCTTACCTCTTGTAAGACGATAATTAAGAAAGTTGTCCATGTTTCCATGCATTTCACCTTTCGGGGAACAAAAACCACTAACACTCATCACAAAGACAATGGAGTTATTTTTATATCCGCAAAGACAACTTATACCAGATAGATTGCCAGTTTTAGCCACAATGTCAATATCTAGCTTTCTTTTTTCCATAGTAGTACCAACCTCACCAGATTTCGGTAGAGAATCTACAAATCCTTCTACAAAAAATCCTTTTTTCAATAATTCCAAAAGTTTCACTGGCTGAAGCCTGTTATAACGCGACAGACCAGAACCATCGACAAATATTGCCTTGCCAAAATCTATATCAAAATGCCGCGCTATAAGATTTTTTATAATTTCATTGCCATCGTTCCACTTTAGATATTTCGATTGTTTTTGTGACTTCAAGGTTGTTACATATATACTATCAAACACAAAATTATCAGATGTTTTAAGTGCACTGACCATGATCTCTTTGATAGGGTTAGATTTTACAGTATTTACAAGCGAAAACCCATCTTTTGAGCAAACATCATTATGAAAAAATTTCACACGACCTTTGATTTTTAATTTTGCGAGTATTTTCTTGATTTTATACATGACATAGGACTCTACATCTATCGGTGCCACATATAACGTTCTTGCAACTTCAGAATTATTAATAGTGCCACTGATTACAATACGACTTCCATTCCACTCTAGCTCAATTTTTGATTTTTCATTTGAAGTTAGAAGATGATTGTCTATCTCTTGATAAGGGCCGAAATTTTTACTTACTTTTTGTATGCCGATTTTATGCCAATCTTCATCAAATATATCAGCATATTCACCATCTTTAGTAGCAAATATAGTTAATTTCATAATATTTTCATCTATACTTGCTGGAAATATCGGTCTAGCATAAGCACGCCCTAAATCATCCAATAGTATATTTCTTGAGTAAGGAGATATATTAAATGCTGATACATCCAAGAATATGCTGCCTGAAATATTAGAATCTCTAATGGGCAAAAGTAATTCTTCAATATCAATCGATGTCAAAGTTGGATCTCCAGAAAACGAAATCATTATATCATCGATAATTTTGCCTCGCTTTTTAACAGATAAATTTGTTTTGTAACTATAGTTAGATCCAAGAGTCTTTGTAGCAACAAGTGATGTTACGACTTTTTGACAACTTGCAGGTGTAACAAATGCTGCAGACAAATGCTCCTCATAAATTTCGTTACTTGCTATATCACCTATTATATATGAATAAAACCCTGGCTTTTGTTTATAAACGTCTTGTGTTGAAATAGTCGTACAAGCAAAAAGCAGTAAGCAACTTAATAAAGGAGTGATGAGTTTTTTCATCTTTATATCTCAAGGCATAGAACATTAAAATTAGTATAGCCATAACATTCAACGCATCATTAGACTTCTTCTTAAACTTAAATACCAGTGAGGCAAGTGCAAGGAGAATACGGAGCTTAGTGGAAGGCACAAGTCTACAAAGAAGTACATGAGCATCTCCCTGAAAGCTAAAGATACGATTAAACAATTGGCCGCTAGAACAAGCGTTTGAAGAAGAAGTCTATCATAGCAACACTGATAGGATTATAATGCAGAACATACAAATACTATGTAAAAACGCTTTCTGCTATCAAACCACTAAACGTCATAACTAATTTGCTAATACGCTCAAGTCACATTGCATCATACATTCTCTTGAGAAACTATACCTTTAGTTACTTTCATCTTACTTTGCGTATAAAAAATGTATGAAGATGCGATAGATATTATTACAGCTCCAACTATCGAGTTTTGTGATGGAACATCACCAAACAATGCATACGTAGCAACTGCCATGAATATTAATCTACAATAGCTAAATGGCATCAACACCATTACTGGAGCCAGTTTGTATGCAAAGAACAGTACTATAACATTAAAAACACTCACAAAAGCCATGAGCGTAATATATAATACATCAGATGATGATACTGTAGTCCAGTTATATAGCGCAAACGGCGCTGTAATAATTGCAATATTCAAAAACTGATAGAAACTTTGAGTTGCATAATGCTCTTTTAATGTCTGTTTTTTACAGAGTACATCATGCATAGCAAAGCCTAGAGCAGATATAATACCAAAAGCTGCTCCATATGAGATTATATGACTTAAAGTTGGCTGTACAATTATATACATGCCAAGAAACCCAACTAATATAGCCCCAACTATTTCAAAAGTTGGAATTTCATTACAGAAGATATATGCAAGAATCAATGTGAATATCGGCGTCATATAACCGATTGCAGTGGCATCATTCCCTCCCAAACATCTCAGTGCTTCAAGCCAATAAAGCATTCCTATGACGTTAAATAAAGATCTAATCACACTTAATTTTACATCATGTAACTTGAAAATTTCTTTATTGCCATACAATAAAAACATATATAGCAAGAATAGCAGCATAAAAAAACAAGCTATGCATGCAACTATGAAAAAAGCTTGTATTAGTGAGATACTAGACGATAAATGCAGAGAAAATATAGACATGCAGGTAAACAAGCATAAATTCAATAGCTTCATTACTATGCCTGCTGTATATCCTTTTAACTTTAACATAATAGAAAATAACAATTAATCTGTTTGCAAAATCTTATACACTTTTCTTATCAAAATTTACCTTGGATATTTTTAACTCCGCAGCAGAAAGCTGCTCTTCACAATATTTGTATAGAATAGATGCTCTTTCAAAAATATACACAGCTTTATCTAGCGGAATATCTCCTGATTCCAACATCTCCACAATAGTCTCAAGCTCCTGCATTGCACTTTCAAATGACATATTTGACACTTCTTGGTCTAAAGAATCTGATAAGACATTGCTCTTATTGCCCTTTGATCTTACTTTTTCTTTTATACTAGATTGCGCCATGATATTATTTAGGAACTATTGGACAAAAAGTAGTTACATATTCTACGCTTACATACTATATAAGTCAAATTACCATATCGTTCTCTTTATACAACTGATTGATTAATTCTTGTATTACGGCATCATGACAAAAGCAATAATATATAAGCCCACAAAAGTTGCCACACAATCTGGCTTATGCGGGGAACGTTTTTGGATACTAGAGTTTTTACCTAAAAATACTAGATTTAAAGACCCATTGATGGGGTGGGATGCTAATTCTGATATGGAACAATCTCAAGTCAGATTGAAATTTTCAAGTAAAGATGAAGCCGTAACATATGCAAAAACCATAGAAGGCTTAGAGTATGATGTGCTGCAACATAATGATAGAAAACAAATAATAAAGCCTTATGTGAATAACTTTCGCTAACACTAGACTTTTCACACCATCTTTTAACTTAAACTAGCCATGCCTTAGTTTCTGATCTAACAGTATATAATGCTCAAAGCCGCTTATCTAGTACGTGCGCTAAAAGTCTCAGAAGAGATATGAAATGGTGCCCCGAATGTCAAAATAGCGCTTTAAATCTGTAAGAAAATGTTATAATAAACGCAAAAAACTTACGGATTTTGTGAAAGCAGTGTTTGCTTAGGCACATGAGTAATAATATATACAGAAATTAGTGCAGTGCTGAATCCTGTGCTAATTTTTGCACATTTAACTTCTCCACAAAAATTGATTTGCATAGCAAATAAATTTTTAGCGGATGAACTATCTATAAATAAAATAGTGTAAAAAGTGAATTCTAGTCTAACAAAGTTGCCTGCCATTTTTGATAGAGCCTTGCATAAAAAGTTTATTTCAAAAAATATAAAGCACTTTCAAAATCATTCCTTCCTTTTCGATCAAGTTTCAGCAAATACGCTAGACTTTCTTAACGACATAAGAGCAGATTTTTCTGACTGCCTTATCTATGGTTTTTTCACGAACACTTCACTTATAAATGCGAAAAATATAACATTATACAACCTCATTGAATGTCAAGCAAAATCAACTAAGCGCAATATAGTGGAGTCTATTATATGCGATGAAGAAGATATAAATCTTAATGGCAAAAAATTTGATCTTATAATATCCCACCTCTCACTGCATTTTATTAATGATGTTCCTGGAGTTTTAACATGTTATCTTGACGCTTTAAAACCTGGCGGTCTTTTTATAGCAAATTTGTTTGGTGACTTTACACTACAAGAACTTAGAAATGCACTTGGGCTTGCTGATTTAGAATACTATGGGGGCGTTTTTCCTAGAATCTCACCTATGATAAGCTCGAAGTCTGCTGCTGAATTAATGCAAAGATCTGGTTTTGCGAATTCCATTATACAAAATAACCGCATCACTGTATATTACAGCAGCATCAAAGAACTTCTGAACGACATTAGATTTAGTGGACAAAGTAACTGTATGTACAACCGCGCAAATGATATTCCACCCAAGACTTTTTTCAAGACCGCTGAAAAATTTTATAAAGAGCAATATCAAACGCATGATGGAAAAATACCAGCAACATTCGACATAATTTCTCTCCATGGCTTCAGAGATAGAGCAATGTAGTCTATCCATGAAAAATTAGCTTAAAGAAGCAGCCATGCGCTAATTTTCAGATATATAGTATGGCGCCAAAAGTCTCGAAACAAGCATGAAATAGCGCCCCTGAGTGTCAGAATAGCGCTTTAAATCCGTAAGAAAATGTTATAATAAACGCAAAAACCTTACGGATTTTGTGCAAGTAGTGTTTTTGCGCGCGGCGCAGGACCAATTAATGTATCCACAAATTAGCGCAGCGCCGAATCCTAGGCTAATTTTTGCACATCTCACTTCTCCACAAAAATTGATTTGTTTGCGTATATAAATTTTTGGGGGACGGACTATATAATTTACTAGTATCAGACACAAATTCTATAAAATCATTGGCAACTCGCAATAGCAATATCGAGAAATTGCATTAACAATCAATTTTTTATAGATTGAATAGTTTTCTTCCAAGCTTTTCCAGCAACATGTATAGACCCTACCTTTTGTTCAGACCACCTATGCTCTACATCATCAATCGATTTGATATAACACCTCGACGCCCATTCAATTGCAGCATCTACCTTGCTTGATATAAGCTCATATATATTTTCTTCAAGCCACTTTTGTGTATCACATAACGCTTCTAACACATCTTTGACTCTATATCCAGTAACAGAAGAGAACCCTGATATATCTTTCGACATTGCGATGACTTGAAAATACCTAGCAAATAACTCAGATTGAACATGAGATTTCTGATAATGTGACACTTCCTCAAATAAGACTTTTTTTATAGTAGCTTTCAGTGTGATATTACTCACCTCTGCTCTTTTTAGGTTATTCAATAAAACACTTGAAAAATCATGCAGCGGCAGCTCAACTTCTCTTTCCAACATATGTGCAATCTCATGAATAATCACATCATACCCAAGTTTTTTGATGGTAATTACATATCTCTTTTTTTGCTTAAATTTATTTAGCAAATTATTTATTGAGACTGACTCAATAGTCATACAATTACCTTCATCAAGATCAAAAAACTGTCTATCTTGCACTTTGAATCTCAGCAACTCTTGCTGGCATTTAGTCGCACTCAGATCCATCAATGGCTTTAAACAATTATACTGATACAGATGCCGCAGCATCTGCATAAACAGCATATTCAAAGACTCTTTTTGAAAATCGGACATTTTTTCTAGAATCATGATTGGATCTGGTTTCGTTAGCATAAAGGTTCCTATTTTAAAATCAGGCTAAGTAGTGAAAATTTCAAATTTAACAAATACAGCTCAATAAGAAATAATTTGCAATAAATAGCACGCCACACATAAAAAACTCAAAATCTCTAACGACAAACTGATATACACTTACATGCTTTTAACCACAGCTCTAACACTAAATATATAGAGTGCACACATCTATTACATAATCCATAAAAATTATCTATACTTTGCTTTATATTTTAGCTAATGTTACAATCCATTTCTATATATAATATGTCTTTTTGATATATAATTCACTAGTAGCAAAAACTGCCACAATATTCAAAACCAACTTCCTGGAAGAAATAATGATGATTAAAACGACTATTGACACGGAAGAGATTGAAAAGTTTAACAAATCCTCAGAAAAATGGTGGTATGAAACCGGAGAATATAGCTTACTACATAAAATGAATCCCGTGAGAATTGAGTATATCAATGAATGTGCAGCTTTATACCTTCAGTGCATAAACCACACTTTGTATTACAACAAATACAAAACACCTGATAACACTTATATTGATATAATCAACTCTTACCAAATTATAGAAGCTGAAGCAAGATCTTGCGCTTATCTTCCGCTTAATGGATATAAAATCCTAGATATTGGGTGTGGAGGCGGCATACTCAGCATTCCACTCAAGAGACTTGGCGGAGAAATAGTTGGTATTGATGCTGGAATTGACAATATAAAAGCTGCACGTTTGCATGCACAAAATATGAAAATTGCAATAGATTATATAAATACTACATCGGAAGAGCTTGCAAAATCTCAAAAACATATAGGATCTTACGATATAGTGCTTTGTATGGAAGTCATTGAACACGTTGCTGATTTCAAACTAATTTTAGATTCAGTAGCTAAGCTATTGAAAGATGGGGGCATATTTATATTATCTACTATCAGCAGAACATTGAATTCCTTTGTTAAGGCAATATTTTTTGCCGAATATGCGCTAAACATTGTTCCACGCGGCACGCACTCCTGGAAAAAGTTCCTAAAACCCTCCGAAATTGTACAACATTTAGAAAATATAGGCTTTTCACTCAGAGATATAAAAGGATTGGAATTTAGTATACTTACTCAAAGCTGGCGCAGCACAAACGGTGTTAACACTAATTATATTTTATGTATGCAGAAGACATAAATCTAGCTTTATTCCATTATTTAATGCTTATATACCGCATATAAAATCCCAAAAACGTTAGAAAATTTTGAAACATAATACCTGCCATTTGAACGAATTTTCTAGCAAAATAGAATCTAATTACATTGATAATATATAAAACATTATATCTGTGATTTTAATATATCCTCGCTTTAAATAGTCATTAGACCTCTTTCGAAACTAGCTTCTAGCAGAGAAATGGCATGAGATTTAGGCGCAAGAAGGACCGGAGTGTATTTGATAACATTGAGGATCCGAGCACGAAATCAACGCACCAGTTCTCACAAGGAAGTAGAGTTTCGAAAGAGGTCTATTGCATCATAACTCTAAAGAACATAGGATTTATCTTGACCTGCAAGCAATTATGGCGCACATAACTCCAGCAGAAAAAGTAGCAAACTTGCCAAAACCCTTATGGATTTTGTTAAGTAGCGTTTGCTAGGGACAGGACAAATTATATATCCGAAAACTAGCGCAGAGCAGAGGCTTCAGGCTAACCTTTGTACATTTAATTTTCCGCAAAAATTTATTTGCGCAGCAAATCTATTTTTCGGATACCAAATAACATTTAGAAAAACAGTGAAAATTACAGAAATTTTGCGTCAAAACACACTAACAATGACATGACCTAAAAGTTTTAAGTTTTATCTATATTATATAGCATTTAATACTCAACTAAATTCTATTTGACGACAGCACTGTTAATAAAATAATTTATTTAAGAAAAGAATGCCATTCTCGTTATATTATATAAAGATATTTATTTGCTCAAAATTACTTCACTTTAACACCAGATAATTTTTTATCAGCTATATACTCACTATACCTCAAAAAGAGTTAGTAAGCATTAGTCTGTAATGCGCTAATTTCAAAAGCATTATGAGCATTGATAAGTTTGACTCTACCTTTCCTAAAGCTTTATTATTTTTCTCGCAAATAGCGTTATAGCACGACTTAAACTCCTTGAAATGATTACTATATACACACTTTGCATTAATTAAATTTATTGTTCAATGACACCGGCATATACTAGAAAAATCGCACAAAAGCTGCCAATTAAACAGCTTGCAAAAATTTTTGATGCGATATCTTCTTATGGAGAAGTCCGCCTGGTTGGAGGATGTGTAAGAGATATAATATTTGAAAGCATAAACAAAGCAGCTCAATACGAATCAAGCGATTTGAGAGATGGCAAATCACTGCTCAATCACTCCGATGAAGCAGTAAAAAATCAGCAAAATCCTCCAGCAGATCAGACATCAAACATGGATTACGATATGAGCACCACAATCAAACCATGTGATTTAATTAAGATATTGCACTCTTCTAATATCTCAGCACGCATGATAAGTGCGAAACACGGGACTGTACTAGCAACGCTAGATAATATCAGATGTGAAATCACCACATTACGAAAAGATGTAAAATGTGATGGAAGACATGCGGACGTAGAGTTCATAGATAACTGGGAAGAAGATGCCGCGCGCAGAGATTTCACAATAAATGCGATGTCTATGGATTTGTCGTGGAATATTTATGACTATTTTAATGGACTTGCAGACTTAAAAAATCGCATCGTTAGATTTGTTGGAGATCCTATAAATAGGATCAAAGAAGACCACTTAAGAATTCTTAGATATTTTAGATTCTGCGCATATATTGGAACATCAAATATAGATCAAGCCAGCCTTGCTGCTGCAACCACTCTTTCTTTTGAACTTTCTTCTATATCAGGAGAAAGAATCCGATCTGAATTTTTTAGAATACTTTCTGCGAAATATGCAAAAGATGTGGTGAAGTTAATTTTTAATCACAAAGTAAATCGTGCTATTGGTATTGCTGATATCAACATAGACCTACTAAGCAGAGTACACTTTAGTGGTGATAGACTAGTCGACATTACAGCCCTTATTATACTTTCTGACTCACCCAAAATAGATATACTGAAAATTGCAGATAGATGGAAACTATCTGAAAATGAGAAAAGGACTATGATATCTTTATATGAGCAATATATGACATATGGCAACGCACTTTGCAGCTCTGACATTATGCTACATAAAAAATGCCTATATATCTTCGGGGAACAATTATATAAGAAAATGCTATCTTTAACTTTAGTGCTGAATCATCAACTCAAATTAGATACATTGATAAACCTAATGAAAGATCAAATTCTCCCAACCTTTCCAGTTGATGGTTATGACATAAAAAATTTAGGGCTGACAGGAAAAGAGATAGGAGATGCAATACGACACTTAAAGAAATTATGGATAGACAGCAACTTTAGCATTTCTAAAGAAAAATTGCTCGAAAAAGCTATAAATCATAAAGAGAACCTTTGATCCATCAATTATCTCGTCTACTATACACTCATCATACTTTTCAAAATTGATATAGTCAAAATGCTTCTTATGAAACGCAAGTTACTAGTACGCGCGCCAAAAATCTCAGAAGAGGCATGAAATGCTGTCCCGAGTGTCAAAATAGCGCTTTAAATCCGTAATAAAATGTCATAATAAACGCAAAAACCTTACGGATTTTATGAAAGTAGTGTTTTTTTAGGCGCAGGGCCAATTAATATATCCAAAAATTAGCACAGGGCTAAGTCCTGGGCTAATTCTTGCACATTTCACTTCTCCACAAAAATTTATTTGCGCAAATAAATTTTTGGCGGATGAACTCGCTAATTATATTATTATTAATACCAAATCCCATTGTTAACAAGTCATATAATTTACGGTGCAAATATGTACTTCATAACAACATTAAACTCTCCTGCGCAGCGTGTATAAAACTATATCCTGCAGCAAAGAGACATGCTCCAGTTCTCTAATATTGTTCAACGCACTAAGCGCTGACTGCGCATAGAATGCTGCAACCTCTTGAATCTTCTCAAAAATATTTTGACGTACTAAAACTTCTATAATAGCTGCAAAGCTCGTCATATCTCTTACGCTTCCACTAAATGACCTGTGCAGCAACTCTTTTTCATCATCACATGCCTCACTAAACGCCAGTATTATAGGCAGAGTCACCTTTCCCTCAAGAAAGTCATTTCCTATTTCTTTACCAAATTCATTTGAGTTTCCAAAATAGTCCAACAAGTCATCTATAATCTGAAACGCAATACCAAAGTTTAGGCCAAATTCATAAAATGCAGATACTATATCCTGCTCTGCATTTGCCGCTATTCCTCCCACTTTACAGGCGGCAGCAAAAAGGGCCGCAGTCTTAGATGTCACAAGATTCATGTAGTCCTGCTGAGTAATACCAACTTGCTCTATTAATTGAAGTTGCCACACTTCGCTTTCTGCTATCGTAGCAGCCGCATTAGAAAGTGTTTCCAAAGCTTCAAGGGAACTTGTCTTTACCATTAATTTGAAAGCTTGACTAAACAGATAATCACCAACCAATATACTTGCTTTATCACCCCAGATATTATTTGCAGTCTTTCTATTTCTGCGGAGCTTGCTTTGATCTATGACATCATCATGCAATAGAGTTGCAGTATGTATAAACTCAACTGCTGCCGCAAGCAACACATGATCTTCTGTACTGCAACGACAAATCTTTGCACATGCAAGTGTCAGAATGGGCCTGAGCCTCTTTCCACCAGAATTTGCTATGTATGATATAATATCAGGTATCAAGTCAGTGACATGGCTTTTTGCTAAATTTATCATGTACTCATCAACCCCTCTTATGTCTTTAGACACAAAAGCCTTCAGCCTATTTATGGGATTTCCTTCTATCACTCTTTTTCTTTTTCAACGAGGTTTTGCACTGTACTAACCACAGATTCAAGCTCTACAAATGTAGGCTGATAACAGGTAGGAACGTTAGCCCTACCTATCTCTACAGAGATCTGCGGCGGATTGTCACGCAAGTGTGAAAGTATCACATCACGAATCACAAGGTAGAAATGATAATCTTCATCTACGATAGATTCAAGCTTTTTCCCTATGGGCCCAACAACACAGTATGCTAAAAATACTCCAAGGAAAGTACCAACAAGCGCTCCTGCTATCATACCACCTAAAATCTGTGGCGGCTTATCAACACTTGACATAGTTTTAATTACACCAAGCACAGCAGCAACAATACCAAGAGCTGGAAGTCCATCTGCAACTGTGATAAGCGCTTCAGCAACTGCTAACTTTTCATGATGCATTTTTGTCAGTTTTTGCTCTATCGCATCTTCGATTTGGTTTACATCCTCAAGATGCATTCCTATAAGACGCAATGTATCACAAATAAACGTAACTGCAATATTATCTTCTAAGATCCTCGGATATTGCCCAAATAATGGGCTTTCTTCAGGATTTTCTATATGATTTTCAAGCACAAGAATACCTCGAGTTCTTATAGTCTTTGTAATTGCATAAAGAAGGCATAAAAGATCCGTATAATCCTGCTTTTTCCACTTGGACCCTTTAAAGCTGCTACGTACTTGACTCATAGTCTTCTTGATTGTCGTCAACTTATTACTAACCAAAAACGCGCCTAGCGCGGCACCTCCAATCAACATTGTCTCATGCGGCAGTGATCCTAAAACAACTCCTATACTTCCACCACTTATCGTATAAACACCAAAAACACACAGAAAAGTAAAAATCATTCCTAGAAAGCCTAACACAGTAATCACCCATTAATAGTTAAAACTTATCACAGCTATAAGGAGAGTTTAGTAATTATAACGCGTGGAGTAAATAACAAACTAACTATTAGAAATATATATTTATGTATTTTATAGAAATCTTAATGGCTATATTACAATATATAACCCCGAATTATGGATTAGCGATATGGTATGTATTAGTAATAGATGGTTTTTTAGCCTTTAGTTGATAAGCAATTAAAG
>JARQTJ010002455.1:0-14350 GCA_030142635.1 Trachelus troglodyta | reverse complement strand
CCTTGAACATGGGTTCAAGGTCAAATTCAAGGTCACCATTATTTGACCCCCTTCGTCATGAACAACTTTTGTCTGAACCATTTTTTCGTTTCACCTCTTAGGAACGGAGAATTCGGGTGTATAGATTAAAATGGCCCACCTTGTATATCTTTCACAAAGAGCGTCAAATATACGATTGTAAGTTATCGATTTATTGATTCGTTTAGATTTATGCCGAGTAGTATTGAAAAATTAGCGTCCTATTTGAATGATGATGAAAAAGTAATTACGCGTAAACATTATAATAATGTAGAGAAATTCAATTTATTGACTAAAAAAGGTATTTTTCCCTACAAATATATTAATAATTGGGGAAAACTCAAAGAGGACCAATTACCCGTAAAATTAGAATTTTATTCAAAATTAAACAACGAAAGCATTTCAGAAGCAGATTATAATCACGCTTGTAATGTTTGTAATGTACGCTGCACCAGGCCTTGCTTTCGATGCTATGGCTCAAGTGTACGGGTGTTGAACTTGAGCTGCTGACTGATGTAGAGATGTTGTTGTTTATCGAGAGAGGTATCCGAGGTGACGTAGCTCAATGCTCCAACAGATACGCCAGGGCTAAGAATAGGTACATGGGAGCAGATTTCGATCCAAGTAAAGACGAGTCGTATCTTATGTACTATGACGTAAATAATTTATACGGTGCAGCTATGAGTCAATCTTTACCAGTAGACTCATTCGAATGGGAAGACAATTTTGAGCAATCGGATATTTGCAATATTCCTGACGACTCTTTTACGGGTTACATATTCGAAGTTGCTTTGGAGTATCGGATCGAGCTTCAAGAACTTCATAAAGATTTGCCACTCTGTCCGCAGCAATACACTCCCCTCCAGGCTCTAACAATTCGAAATTGATATTTCGCTCCTCCCGAAAGATAGATACATCATTCATTATAAGAATTTAAAAACGTGTTTAAGATTAGGTATGAAATTAACAAAAATTCATGGTGTTCTAAAATGTAAACAGGCAAGTAGTTACAGTCCACTTTAGGCCGTCTCAACAAACCCCCACCACTGTCCCCCATGATTCATGCAGCGCACCGCGCTATGGAGTCACCCCCTCGCCCATGTACCCGGATCCACAACACGCACCGCAGATGGACCTCCCACCCCTCGCCATTAGGTGGCTCTCCGCCATGCGGACCTGGTCCTAAGACCCGAAAATCCCCTAGTAACAGCGCCGTTGCATATCCCCAGGGGCCTATCACGGTCGGTAATTGAGCAGCGACCCTCTGCCGGTAACTTTTTTAATTACCCTAAGGAGGTAACATGATAGAGTAGAACACGGTTTTCTTTTGTAAGAAATACGCTATATTATAGTGTGACGTGCAGGGCATTATTACCCGTCTATCAAAGTTAATCTCGCGCACTACGCGTGGGAGTTTATATTTATTTTTATTCCTGGCAAGTTCTTAACTGCCGTACTATACAGGCCCGGTCCTTTGGATTGCCGTTAGGATAAGGAATTGGTGTATGGTCTTTTTAAATCAAAAGATTCAAAGTTCCCTTTGAACTGATTCGAATGTATTGTTACAACCCAATTTGCTTAACCGATAATAATTTGATAGAGTAGTAAAAAATGCCGGATGGTCTTAAAACTAATTCTACAAGAAAGATCTCGCAATGCCGTGCCCACACTCACTCCTGCATATTCACTCTTACTCTTATGCGGCGCACAATGGTAAACGCCCACGCTGCTCTGGTGTTCACACTTCGTATTATCACATCTCGAGGTTCTTTAGTCTTGTAATCACTTAAACTACACGAAAAATATTGTTCGTGGCAAAATCAAAATACTAACATATAACTCAGGTTGGCTGATACGCTATGCGTGCAACTCTTTGGGCTCGATACGACTTTATCAGCTTACAACCGGCAATAGGTAACTGTACGCGAAACTCCTGTGAGAATGATAGCCGCCGTACGATGCAATTTGTGAGGAGCTACTCCAGCCCGAACTATGCGCTCTGGTGTTTATCTGGAGACTAATTTGCCTTCCCTGATCGGTCCTACTTTCTGCTGAAAGTAGGTGGACAGGCGAGGGTAAATCGTACTAATTCAGCGGTTTTATCCGCTCGCGTGAATCCTGGAATTTTTAGTTCACACATTTTAGGCACGTTCGCGGTGCGATAAGACCGGAAACTAGCTTCCTCACATAATGCCGCGGTCGGCATCTCAAAAATCGCGTGATTTCACTGTTGCAGTCCCGGTTCTCACTGATGTTTCTCTTATTCGTATATACGTATGAGAGCCAAAGTCCAAAAGGCAGGGCACGAGACAATAGAAGCATCGTACGTATTGCCTTTTTCGATACTTTTAGTTATCGATGGGTGGGTATCCAACCCCTAATATTTTGCTCGGGGTGAATCCTCCACATACCACTCTTTCGGGAAATTTAACGAATGATGCGCAAATATGACCGGCGTGGGGGATCGTTTTCTTGCTCGTCCCTATGAAACCCCGGGCACGCGTAAACCCCTACCTACATATATCTCTTATTTGGAACTATGCAAAAAATTATAGTCATGGTGGGGGAAAAAGATGGTACCCCATGAACTATCCTCGCAGCATCTTTTCAGTACCTTGGTGACAAAAGATTGAAGCGGCGATAAAAAAAACAAGTGACAGCGAGAGTGTAGTGAAAAAAGTTGAGAGCGCGGAGCGTGTTTTTAATAAAGAGGTATGAATAACTGTGTTAAGCTCGTACCCATTTTTATTTGATTTAAAACATAAAATTTGTTGTATATTTGTCATCTTTTTACCCTCATTTCTAGACGATCTGCCAACATATCTAGCAGCACAACATTTCGCAAGGTATAAAAAAAAGTGGTACATATACAGCGTGAAGTTAGTAAACGTTCTTATTTGATGTTAAAAAATGTATTGCATATCTCTCACCTTCTACCCTTAGTTCTAGACGCTGCAAGAACCACCACCACCACTACCAGACGTAACCAGCCGGGTGTTACTGGACCGGTAAGCGTAATCATTTTTAAGGCTGCACGGGTTTTTATTTGCTTTAAACAGATTTATTAAAAAACAAACTTTCAGATTATGGCACCGAGAAAGCCCATCACACCGCCTCATGGGGTCGAGGGGCCATTTGAGGGGATCCTGCTCAACGGCATTCGTCCATCGTTGAATTAATTTTTCGGCCCCCCTCCATTGTGGGCAATACTTCTACGGCTGCTTGTATATCCGCGACCCGGTGAGACTGTACTACTGGTGCAAGCGCATACAGGCGTCCGAAATCCGGGCACAGCATACCCCCCTGGTGCTACATTATCTGCTTTTGGACGTCGCTATACCGATAAGTCGGTACGTACGGGGGGGGGGGGGGGGAGGGCGAGGTGCGTACGCTGCGCTCAGAGCGTGTAAAAACATCATGCAGAACTGGCCACACACTATCGACGTCTCACTCTGAAGCTGCTGAGTATTCCATCGGATTGAACGACAGTACCGTCGGAATCTCGCTGCGTGGTGATGATTCAGCGGTCGTAATCTGTAACTGTCAAAGTAGTATCCGTCTCCGTGGGCGTCCACGTACATGGCAACCCAATGCGCTCCCGGCTTCGTATGATCGTCCGCGTTGGCGACAATGTCAGCGGGTATCGATCAGTTTCGGGATATTCTGTCAGCTGCATAGACACTCGTCGTATGCGCCGTGATACCGCGAAGACCGAAGTAAAGTTCTAGCGTATTCATATACAGGGTGTCGCAGATCTACTTTTACACCCAAAAGTGGGTGATGGCTGGGCCCACCCACGAGTACCTTCCCGCAAACCGTTTGAAAAAATTTGCAATAGTTTTTGAATGGGAAGCATTTAGGATGGACCAATGAGAATGAAGAATTTCCATAGATCATGGCTGCGTGGTGGGATTTATAGTCGTGGCAGGCAAAAGCTAACTGCTACAGCCAGATGGCGCGATTCGCAATTGTTTCTTAATCCGAGCGCCAAGCGTTTTCGTTGATAGACTGCCGATACTGGCCGAACTCCTTAGCTTCGTGCAGCCGCCTCACGTGCACCGCGTGATTCTCAATTGTTTCGAGGTATGAGTTCGGTCAGACGCAAACCCGCAAACCCAAACGAATGGAAATGTTATTTTTACCAGAGATGAGTAGGGAAATTTTCAATGGGCCTGTTTTTCGTGGCCTCACTTTTAGTCTGGTTTCGGCGCGCCAACTTAGCGGAGGGCACTCGAAACAGTTCCACGTTTTTGATTGGTCGAGTACCACCTATCTTATATTACATCGTATACATGCAATAAATTGGTACATGAATCAGCGAACGTTTCTTCTTCCCAAGAGCCTGCGCCTGTAACAAACACCTATGGCACGCTATTTCATTTTTTAATAGCATAAATAATATTCAGACAGATAAAGAAGGTTGCGAAGAATTACCAAAAACATAATTGTACTTACTAATCTCGGGCATATAATGATGAGCATATAAAAATGAACCAATTATTTTCTATGGTGAGATGAAACAAATAATGTATTTGGTTAGGGATTTTTTGTTCAATTAATTTGTATCATTCATGGCTACAGATGTTACGTTCGACACGTCTGATCCGGAAGGAAATACATGGAGGGCAAATTTATATTTATTTTGGGATTCTTACCACTTTAAAATGCTTACGCACACCCAACTGTTTTCTGCTGCTCTTTTCGAAGATGCAGAGCGATGATCGAGGTCAAGATTCTTATATATATAATGAAAGGAAAGAGATTTGGTATCTTAGAAATGATTTGGTTAATGGCAATGTATGTTGGAAAATATGTGATATCTATTATGATAAAAATGCAGGTGGTTGACAATTTGTATAATACACGCTCGTATGGGTCTATGTTGTGTCTTGAATTCGATAAGCGATAAACGTTCCGCAATACGTGTTGTGTTCGTGTGTTACGTCCGAGGCAACTACACCCCCAAAATTTCCACCCAAACGCCCCTGCCCTGTTAGGAAGTCGTACACAATCAGGTCTTACGCGCACCTAGCTCCTCCTTAGTATAAGTTAGTAATAAGATAGTGATAACTGTAGCATCATAAGTTCATGGGAACAGTCCATGTAAAGAATGTTCCCATGGGAGCTCACCAGTGAGGTTAAGGGAGAGGGTAGCATAGGTAGGCACGAATTAAAGAACTTTCGGACCATGAACTCGAAAGTACGTGCCGACAACGTAGCAGGACCGCGGAAACCAAGAACAACTCGCGCTGGACCCACGAGTCCAGAATGCACCGAATCGGCAGTTTTCTATCCATTCTTTGGACCAAAACGCTCCTCGAGCAGCGGATTAGTCAGTCTACTCAGAAGTCTCAACAAAGTCATACATAGTTTTTCTCTCATGAAAAAAAAATCGGAGTCAAAGGCGAACTTAGTGCGGAAACAGTTGTGTTAGCCAAGATACCTTAGGGTCTATCTTGTCTTCCTCGCCTTAGGGCCGAGTAACCAAATCAATTAGTGAGTCGCGACAAGTTTTACCCCTTTTGAACTCAGTGTTCTTGTGTGTAACAACCACTACACTAGTATTAGTGCCTACCCTAGCGGCCAGGACAAGGACCATCCTCTTGGAGTTTTGGATTATTTACTATTTCTTACGGGAACTTATCTCAGCCAAGTTACCATACCTATCTCTCTCAATCTCGAAATAGAGATTGTCATTAATAATGGTCGCTAAAAGACAACATTTTCACATCCAATAATTAAAAATTAATTTCAGCCGAAATTTCATATATCATTTAAACATTGTAACACGGGAAGGCAACATTATAATACATCGAATTATCAAAAAAACATGTCGAGTTATAATTTTAATTCTGATATATTTTTTACATCAGAGCATACTGATAATTGGAGATATTAAAAATACGATTATCCTTCCGTAGACTTGAATAAAACAAATTGATTAAATTGAATCAGGCTACCAAAAATGTATGAAACTAAACATTTCTAAGCAGATACACTATTTTTCTCATCTCACTATACATATAAAATAATTGTGTGGTTTCTTTACCCTTTTCATTTTTTTACCCAACATCAATAATTGCAATTTTTTGGGACAGTTTTTACTGTTTTTCTATTCGGCTGAATAGTATTTAAACTATTAAAAAGTGAAACAGCCTGCCATGCGTGCGAGTGCTATTACATTTATTGTTTTTTAATCAGACCACGCTGCGACCACGGCATATTATAACAAAAAACGAAGTGAAGAAATGTATCTATATTAGAAACGCAAAAGCGTTAAGCGAACGAAACAAAATTTTTTCCATCGCTATCAATTTTTTTCTTACATCTTCATGAGATCTCCGTGTCGCAACAAGTGAGGCTGCTGACTTCCATCAGCTATGGATTATTATATATCAAAAATAGAGATTGGCCGCGTTGGCAACGATTCAGTTTTGTAATCATAAGATACCGAGTTCGCGTCTACGGACGATTTTTTTTTTTCATTTCTTTTCTGTTTAATTTTTTTATGACCCGATATTGCATGGCTCGCATGGGAGGGCGAAGATAAAAAATAATGCAGTCCTAACCAAACAATACGCGAAATAAAATATGTGTAGAAATCCATATGCAGTTTTATAACAAATACTTTATGCAATGACATGTGCGCCTTGCTAGAGACTTCAATGTTTTCCATTTGTAAAATAACACACATGAAACTCGGGGAGGAACTATAACAAGCGTAGAAAAGTAATAGTGAACGGAACCCTTTTCAAGAATATGCCGCGAACCGACGAAGGCATACAATGTTGCAAGCAAACTGAAAACATTCCCGTGGTTTCTGCTAGCCGTTTTTAGTTCTTTCTTCTAGTTTGAGAGTGTCAGTCCGCTCTGTGTTTTGAAATATAGAGTGAATGAATATAAGCGTTTCAAGTATGGAACATAAAAATAAGAAAAAGGAAAACCAAATATTTTTCAGCTCTGTATAAGAATAGCTAGAGAAATACGTAGGAAATATGGCAGGCTGTTTCACTTTTTAATAGTTTAAATACTATTCAGCCGAATAGAAAAACAGTAAAAAATGTTCCAAAAAGTTGCATTTATTAATGTCGGGTAAAAAAATGAAAAGCGTAAAACACGCACACAATTATTTTTTGTGTATGGTGAAATGAGACAAATAGTGTGTACCTGCTTAGAAATTTTTAGTTTCATACATTTTTGAATAGCCTGATTCAATTTAGTCAATTTTTTTATTCAAGCCTACGGAAAGAATTTTATTTTAAATATTTCGAATTATTAGTATGTTCTACCTCGACATAATTTTTTGATAATTCGATGTATGTAGGGTTCTTTTCTGAGGGAGCGCGAAATGACGGACGGCAACTTTATTCCTACTCAGAATGTTTATTCTCTGCAAAAACAAAAACATTCGTTGAGCATCTAGAATCCGACTGCCTCGTCGTGTTCTTCTTCCCCACCACGCCGCGGTTTCGTGACTTGCCACGTGGCTTGCCAGGCCCGTGGCAAGACAGGCTCGGGGCCCACTCCTACATTTGGCAATCCTGCTACTCTTCGGTCCCCGAAGAGTCGTCGTAGAGAAACGGCTTCATATAATCAGCTGCGGTGGTCGTCATTTTCGGGCCTTCGCCTTCTCCAACGCGAGTGACTTCGTAGCCATTTTTACCGTTTATCTGTGAAACTTTATATGTTCCGAGAAACTTCTTTTTGATCTTTAAGTCTGAACCGAACTGCGTCCTTTTAATTGCAACCAAATCGCCAGACTTGTATTGCGTAGCCCTTTTGCATTTTCGATTGTACGTTCGCCGATTCTCTTCTTGGCCAAAAAACTCAGCTGACTCTTGCTCGATAGCCTGCATAATTCGAGGATCTTTCTTTCGTCGCATTTTTACTCCAAACATCACCTCAAACGGGGTCATTCCGACACTTCGCTGATACGAGCTGTTCAAACATCTCTGTACTTGTTCAACGTAACGGTATCATTTATCGGGATGATCCAGAGCGAGCTCATTAGTATTGGTATGACGATCCTGTTGATTCTTTCAACCTGACAGTTTCCTCTGGATACTCCGGTGGTGATCCTGACGTGCTCGATTCCCTCTGATTCACAGTAGTCTTTGAATTGACCTGACGTAAAAGCAGTGCCTCGATCGCTGATAATACGTTGCGGATTGTCAAACGCTACCTGTTGCGACGTCGCCTTGGCTACAACCTCCTTCGCGTTCGTCGATTTTGTGGGATAAAGCCACACAAACTTTGAAAATCCATCGACAACGACCAACGGATATTTGTATAGTTTCGACGTCAAAGTCACTCTCCTTTCGGGATCGGCACGAGTTCTCCTTCTTTCTTCCCTTGATTCTTGTCTGCGAGAATAATCGGCACACAGCATTTGATGAACTTTTCGATCTTTTCCTTAAGCTTTGGAATGTAGAAATCTTCCTGGATGTTCTCTGCCATTTTCTTAACACCAAAGTGTGCATTTTCATGAGCTCTATGATGTCCGTGTGCGTACAACTAGGAAGAGCAATCACAATCTTGTTGGCAACCTTCTTCATCTGCAATCCGTTCTCCATAAGGTACTCTTCATATGGTTCCTTCTGAAGTATCTGCTTAATTACTCGCAGTCTCTCGTCCTCGTCTTGTTACTTTTGGATTCTTTGAGTAACAGTATCGTCTACAGTTAACACAGGATAACGGCTAAGAGCATCGACCTGTCGAAGGCGTATTCCTGCGCAGTGCTCCACTTCGTACTTGAAACCTTCTAAGAACAGTGCCCATCTTGCAACTTTAGCTGCTAAGTCATGCTTGTCCAACGTATTTCGAAATGCAACACAATCCGTGATAATTGTCGTCTGCCGTGTCCTTTTGCAACAGGATAGCCCCATACCCCATTTTACTCGCGTCTGTATGATGCTCCGTTATCGCATTTGGTTTGTAGATTCGTAACACCGGCTCACTCGTCAACATTTTCTTCAAATCGTTGAACGATTTCTCTTGCTTTATCCCAAAGGCAAATTTTGGTTGCCCTTGAGAAGGCCAGACAAAGGACGAGCGATAATCGCGTAATCCCGAATAAACTTGCGGAAGTAACCCGTCAGGCCAAGAAAACTCTGAATATCCTTTCGACATATTGGCGTCGGGAACTTCTGTACTGCCTTAATCTTTCCATTGTAAGGATGGAAAAGGCCATCACCGATGATATGTCCAAGGAACTCGACGTCTTTTTCCAGAAACGCGCAATTCTTCCAATTTATTGACAATCCTTTTTCGGCTGCTACCGCGAGGGTTTCGCAGAGCCTGTCAAATGCTTCTTTTTCGTCTTTGCCAGGTATGATGGAATCGTCCATATAAGTGATAACAACACCTCTTCTGCTGAGATCCCAAAACACTTCATCCACGAATCTCAAAAACGTCATAGGGCTGTTGCACAGACTAAACGGAATCCTTGTGAACTCGTATTGCTCATCGTGTGTAACGAATGACGTGTACTTTTGACTTCCTTCTTCAACCGGTACATGAAAGAAGCCGTTTTTCAAATCATGCACCGAGAAAACTCGTGCCGTGGCCAAAGCATCGATTCAATCTTCGATCAGTAGCATCGGGAACTGATCGCGAATGATCTTCTTGTTGAGCCAACGATAGTCGACACAAATGCGACGAGATCTGTCCTTTTTCGTGACAATAACGACAGTACTTGAGTATGTGCTTCGGCTGGGCCTCACGGTACCATCATTCAACCATTCGTCAACTTGTTTTTGTAAAATCCGCTTTTCTTTCACTGACAATCGCCGTGGTTTAGCTCGCACGGGTTCTTGATCCTTCAGTACAATTTTCATCTCGACGTCAGTCTGCACCTGTTGAGTCGGTGTGTAATTGTCTATTAGTCTTCCGATTTTTCCCTTGTAAGGGCCTCGAATATTGATCTCGCATGGTTCAATGTAGTTGATCATTGATAATTTGCTTGCTGCCCATCCCGCAGTATCTTGGTCTACGAGACTATCATGTTGCACACTTTTTCCATTTTCAATTCTGCACGCCGAACTCCCGTCACTAACTATCGTGGATAACTTTCGAACCGTCGCTTGCCCTCCGATTATACGAATGTCCATTTGCCTTTGCACGTCTTTTCTCAAGAGCATCTTCCCGTCCATTGCATCTATCGAAATGACATACACTTCATTGGTGTAGAATTTCACTATGAATCGTCAACTCGGCGTTGAAGACACCGGTCGCCTTGCTTCGTGTGTTTCCAAACCCCTTGAACATCCGTGCTGTCGGATGCAGGGTTGGACTACCGATCTTACAATACTCGTCTTCTCGCAGAAGTCTTGGAGCAGCCTGTATCTAATATCGCCAGTACCTCCACCTCGTTAACCTCCACCTTCTTCCTCACCACGTTGCGGTCACGTGACCCCTCGAGTCGACCGCCGTTGCCAGGCCCGTGGCAAGCCAGGCTCGGACCCACTCCTACATGGATTAAAAATGTTGTCATTACATAGCCTTGAATAATAAAAATTAAATGAAAAAAAAATCCCTTACCAGATACATTATTTGTTTCATCTCACCATAGAAAATAATTGGTTCATTTTTATATGCTCATCATTATATGCTCGTTATATATATTAAAATTGCACTTACTAATCAGTAAGTGCAATTTTATTTTTGGTAATTTTTCGTAATGCCTTCTTTATTCGTCTGAATATTATTTATGCTATTAAAAAATGAAAAAGCGTGCCATAGGTGTTTGTCACATGCAGACTCTCGGGAAGAAGAGACGTTCACTGATTCATATACCATTTTATTGCATTTATATGATGTAATATAATATTCAATATTCATAATCTAATATAATCATGTATTTAATGAATCTCAAATTAATTAGGTGAACCATTAAGTATAAATAAAAAAAAAGCGATGAGGCGTGAATTTCGAACCCGAGACTCTCGGACGTTAATCCAGCACCAAGCACGTGTGCCACCGAGTCATTATATTATATCATTTGGGAAACTTATATTTCTGTAGTTACTCAAGTTCGAGGTTTATTTAATGTTTTATTTACTTACTCTATTATTTCCAAAGCTTCACATGGATATTAAGGGAATTAACGTTGGCAGAACTGACTACCTCATTACTACGATTTATGTAATATGCAGTAAAAAAAGATGAATACAAGTCTCCTTATTTGAGTGTTCACCCGGTTTAAAATCGTGAATCTCGAGGAACACACGAATTCATTTGACCAATCAAAAACGTGAAAATAGTTCGAGATTCTCGTTCAAATGGCGCGTCGATGCGCCAAAGCACGGCTGTAGATTCTCACGTGTAGTATTATTACTATATATACTAGACCAATCACAAACGTGGAACTGCTTCAAGGGCCCTCCGCGAAGGTGGCGCGCCGAAACCAGAATAAAAGTGAGGACCGAGAAACAGGCTCGTTGGCAATATCCCCACTCATCTCTGTTTTAACTATCAGTAGCCCAGAGAAAAACATATTATTACAGAGAGAGAGCGCGAGAGAAAATTACATTCTCAAAAAGTTAACTAGCGAATCAATCACAGATCATAGTGTGAATGCATAAGCCCATGATTTCCTACTTTGTACCTGCAACTTGACTTCCCGTGAGACTTTAGAGAAAATCCAATGACACCATACGTTAAGAAAGTAGTAATCATGTACTGCAACTAATGGAATAATAGTAACAAAATCTATCAATCATAATTATTCTTTATTACAATTTCTTTCTATGAATGTTTGTTTCTCTCGAATTTTTCTCGAAAAATAAATTTTATAATAAAAATGCAAAGGACATAAAAGATATAGTTTTTTACAAGCTACAATTTTTGCTTAAAACTTTTTTCTCTAAAATTAATATTTATTAAAAAAATGTCATGTTTTTTTCTTGAAAAATGGCAATTTTTTTAAATTTAATTTTGCGGATATTTTCACTATTATATTCGTCATTAGCCCGTCAAAATACGTCAAAATATAAAAAACGATACTTTTCGGCGGTTTTCAGAACTTTACTGCAAGAAGTAAAAGGAAAGGTACAGCGCAACATATACGGGAAACGAGATCTACAAATAGGGACAACAAAATAGCCGTTAATCTTTGTTAACCCTGTTCGCACAGGACTCACGAGAGGAACTGACGGGAATCTGTGAGTAGGAAGAGAACTAACGACATGGTAACAAGGAACGACGTTCTCCCCGCAATGTGTATATCATTAATTCTCCTCCTACTCACGGGTTCTCGTCAGTTCTTCTCGTGAGCCCTGTGTGAACAGACAGACTACCTGGTAGGTAAACTTTGATACCTGAGCATTTTAATTTGTAATTTGTGAGTTTCACATTAGTGACGCGATGAGTTACGATTGTAACGAGTACGGTAACCTGACCATCAAGTACGGGATGTGCGGATGTAACGCACGAGAAGCGATTCGTGCCTATGCCGAGTGCTTTCAGAATCGTGCGGGATTACCCTCTGCTGCGGTTATTCTGGGTGCTGTGAGACGGATGCAAATGACCGAAAATGTAATGCCGAATCAAGGCCTTCACACACAAAACGACGTAACGACTTGAGACGTAACCGTAAGCCGTAATCAGTAAGCACCATCGCACACCACACGCGTAAGGAGTAAGCTACGGCCAATCACACTCAAGAAAGAATTGGACATTTTTATCAAAGTGTCGTCATTGTACAAAAGTACTATAATTTTCTTTTTTTTAGCTATTTTCTGTTGTAAAAGGTAAGTACACAATAACAATTATGTACTTATAATTAAGGATTTTATATTTTATAAATTGTAACTATATTGTTGAACAGTATTGCTTATGATCACTCATTGCTAGTTCTATTCAGTATCAAAGCACATCACGCGAGAAGGTTTGTGATTGGTTGTCCGTAAGAAGTAAGCCGTAACGATTTCATCCTTACGATATTTTTCGCCACTACGGCTTACGTCTTACGGAGAAAAGTGGAGGGGACAGTACTAGATTCTGATTGGTTGGTTTCCTTACGCTTACGTCTTAAGTCGTTACGTCGGTTTGTGTGTGAAGGCCTTAACTGGTGCAAAAAATCCTCATGCAATACATTGCTGTGACGAGCTTAGAAATGGTAAGAATAGGTTAGAACTGTACTGTTTCGACAGGATTAGCGATCATCACATGGTAGGTTTTAATAAATAGAATCGTCACCTAATTCGCGAGATATATCCTGCGAGTGAGATTGAACTCGCTCGCTTCGCTCGCTCGCCGATGATTCTATTTATCTAAACCCACCACAAGAAGATCGCTAATCCTGTCGAAACAGTACAGTTCTCACCTATTTTAACCATTTCTAAGCTCGTTACAGCAGTGTATTGCGTGAGTAATTTTCGCACCAGTGACCGACGAGTGGTGTCCAGATGCGAACAGACCACCTGCCCACGGAACTAGATGCGCACGGACCATTTACCCACAGCCCACTTGCCCACAGACCCAGTTGCCCATGGATCACTTGCGCACGGATTGAAATCTTCGTCGACCCCGATACCCACGGTCCACTTGCGCACGGATCTCGTAACATCCACGGACCCAGTTGCCCACGGCACACTTGTGCACGGATTGAAGTCTCCGTCAATCCAGATGCCCACGGCCCACTTGCGCACAGATTGAAATCGAGTGATGCCCAGTTGCGCACAAACCCAACTGAACACAAAAGCGAATTTCTACCTCCTGAATGATATTCCATCAGTAATTTAAGGACATTGTAAGTTATCTTTGCGTGCGGTCCACTTGGTGCTATGAACACTTCAAAGCATTTGTAGGTTCGCTACGGTCGGTCCACATACCGCTTTGTAGCGCTCCAACAGCTCCTGTGACGTCATAACTGACGTCATTAATTTCGCTCCCAGCGCGCTACGAACGCCTCACCTCCGACGGTGGGGCAATGAGAGCGATTGGGAACGATGCGTGTTTGTGGCGGGAATTCCAAATTCCTGATCATTCTGGATCATTCCTCACAATGGAAAGTACACGTAATATACAATTAGTGGATTCAGAGACAGGAATCTGTTATATAATTAATCTTTCTACAGAAGATCATTCACGTGCAATGAATGGTAAGAGTAATAGTATTTTCGAATATCTTGTGCTTGAAGGAATGAGGTTAAGATGCTATTTGTTGAGTATTCTAAGATTGTTGTTTCCTATTTACAGATGTACAGTATTGTAACGTCAATCAAGCTGGAAGCGCCACATGAGAAAAATGACTGAAAACCTAGGTCATAATTAAGGGCTCATTTAAGGCTAATTTAATGCTCTATTCCCGAATTTAATGCTCCTGTTTTTT
>JARQTJ010002453.1:0-15202 GCA_030142635.1 Trachelus troglodyta | reverse complement strand
GATTGTTTGTTCAAACCTTTATCTTTACCTACCTATGCATATTCTGACAACCTCTCTTAATCCATAATTCGGGTTAAGAATTGTAATGAGTCTGCATTGGCGACGTGAAGTGCTGTGCGACCATTGTTATCCTTCAAATCAAATACTTTATCTCCAAATACATTCACCAAGTATTCTAGTGATTTTGACTTGTATTGAGCAGCCAAGTGTAGTGCTGTTTGACCATCTCTATCTTTAATCTCGAGTAAGTCTTTTACTTTGCCTGAAAAAGTCTTTATCAAATATTCTAGTGAGTCTGGACTCTGAAAGGCGGCAATGTGCAACACTGTGCTACCATTGATATTCCTTACTGCAAGCCAGCTCTCTTGAAACATACTCATCAAATATTCTAGTGAGTTTTTATTAGCAGCAGCATAGTGCAACACTGTATCCCGCGAGCATTTTTCATATTTAGCATTTGAGCAAGGAATCTACCTGTCAAAGATGGCAGTGATTCTGCATTATAAGTAACAGCTAATTGCAGCGCTGTGTTTCCATAGATGTCTCTTGCGCTAAGTAAATTTTCTAATTCATCTGGAAACATCTCTATCAAAAGTGCTAGCGAATCTTTATTATTAGCGGCAGCATAGTGCAGCACTGTACTTCCACTGCTATTTTGCACCTGTATAACTAGATTTCCGAATTTTTGTATAAAAAGTTCTAGTGATTTTGTATTATGAGCAGCAGCTGCTTGCAGTACAGTGTTGTTACGATTATTTTGTACAGTAAGCAACTTTACCACTTCATCTTGAAACTCATCTATCAAGAACTTCAATGATTCTGCATTCTTAGCAGCTAAGTGCAATACTGTGTTACCATCATTATCTACTTCTTTTAGTAATCTTTTTACCTTTTCTGGAAAAGTATCTATTAAAGCTTTTAGCGACTGTGCTTTATACTCTGCGACCAAGTGCAGCACTGTTCTTCCATAGTTATTTTTTAAATCAAGCGCTTTTTCCCCAAATACTGTCATCAAGAATTCTAGTGATTCTTGATTATGAATAGCATAGTGCAGAACTGTGTCACCGTAGTTGTTTCGCACTTCAAGCAATTTCTCTTTAAATTACCACAACTTCTCAAACAACAACTTTAGTGCAGCTACATTATTAACAGCACTGTGCAGCGCTGTGTTGCCATAATTATTTTTCACCTCGATCATTTTCTCTTTGAATTCTCTTATCAAGAGCTTTACTGCTTCTATATTCCCGTAAGCCGTTGCTATATGCAGAATTATACTGCCGTGACTATTTTTCACTTCAAGCACTTGATTTCCATACAAATTTATCAAGAGTTGTAGCGAATCTGAGTTACGCTCAGCAGCCAAGTGTAACGCTATTCTGCCATTGTTATTTTTCACTTCAATTAGGCTTTTGTATGCATCGTCTTTAAATACATACATTAGACATTCTAACGACTTTGCGTTATATTGCGCTGCAATATGCAGTATTGTATTACCAGAATCATCCTGCTTATTCAGCAATTTCTTCACTTCCTCCTTATCTTCTTGTATCAATTTGCTTAGAGCCTCTGCATTTTCTTTAGCTGCGCTGTATGCTTGCTGATATACTAAATCACTCAACATATTTTCATCTTTCATAAAGTACTTCCTATAGTTTTTATAATTTTTAAAATGAAAAATTTAATGACTGTAAAATTTTCAAAGCTTCCTGCTAAATTATCGAGGTGAATCAGAGTCTGCATCAAGCAAATGCACAAAAACGCAGAGCATACAAAAGCTTTCAGAAAAAGACTACCATATCTAATATATATAAGGCTTTTTAAGCCTATCAACACATACAACATCTCATAACAAAAAGAAATGAGCAACAAAATAAATAATTAACAATAAAACAAGATAATTCGCGTTATATTACAATGCAATGTGATCTTCTAGTATGTTTATCTACATAGTATAATGATAAGATTTATGATTCATCGCAAATCAGCTTTGCAATGCACCTATAACCAACAAAATATATACTGAAAACATCTGACTTTTTGAAATTCCCATGTATATCCCACGACTGTTATGTGAAGCAAACAATCCAAATTTGCGATATATAGAAGATGTAAGATTAGGCACTGCCTTAAGTAAGTGCATGCGCGAGAATTTGAATGGCAGGACTCTTTTATACTGCTTTAGTGGGAATGCCAAATCCCATTGTTAATTCATCATAACAATGATTATAAATTTAAGAGATGTTATTAATTTGCTCTGCAAATTATGTAACTTGGTAGCAAAGGAAATTTTCAATATATATAGTAAAACTCAAATAACTCTTTACAATATGTATAGCGCTGTGCTAGATTCCATATTCGGTGTTCACCTTTTTATGCTTTGTTCCTTTTATTAGAGACAAAACATTTCTATTGACGCGGGGTGGAGCAGCTCGGTAGCTCGTCAGGCTCATAACCTGAAGGTCGTAGGTTCAAATCCTGCCCCCGCAACCATTAATTTTCCATCAAAGCTCAAAAACTCATCTATATTGCGCTCTCTATGTTGAGCAGAGCATCTCCGGTGTTTAGATCGTCTATCCACCAAAAATTTATATACGCAAACAAATCAATTTTTGTTGAGAAGTTAAATGTGCAAAAATTAGCCCAGGACTTAGCCATGTGCTAATTTTTGGATATATTAACGCGAGTTGCCAATTAATTGATTGCTGTATGGTAGATTTTTAGCGCACTATATGTGACTTGAGTGTTTTGCAAATGAACAAAAATAACATATGAAAGAGGTTTTCTGCATAAACGTACTGTTTTGTCGATGATTTTATGAAAGATCTATTGATCCGTATTGCCTGTAATTAGCACCTTAGGGGCTCAATTTTAATTGGCAACTCGCGCTATATTATTACTCATGCGCCTAAGCAAACACCGCTTGCACAAAATCCGTAAGGTTTTTACGTTTATCAAAACATTTTCTTACGGATTTAAAGCGCTATTTTTGCGCTCCAAGTACCATTTTCATGCTTATTCCGAGACTTTTGGCGCATACTATCTACTACCGACAAATCACGCAAGATTAAACTGATCTTTTAGATGGAAGGTTATCTCGCTTCTCTAAACTCTTTGTATGATCACCAAAAGCAAGCTTATGTTCTTTCAGCAATTTTGTAAATTTATCTGATAACTCGGCCGCTAAGTGGCTTTCCTGCGCATAATTCAATGGAGTTTTTCCATCTTTATCTTTTGCTTGCAAAAGTTCCAAAATCCCTTTTTCTTTTGAAAGAATATTTACCGCATACATCTGTCCATCTCTATCTCTTTCCTTAAATTGTATCGCGATCTTAT
Organism: Trachelus troglodyta; assembly: GCA_030142635.1. Classification (NCBI taxonomy): domain Eukaryota; kingdom Metazoa; phylum Arthropoda; class Insecta; order Hymenoptera; family Cephidae; genus Trachelus; species Trachelus troglodyta. The sequence goes on along the minus strand of JARQTJ010002453.1, from coordinate 11,869 downwards.
GTAAAATATTTTGATGCATTGCATTATCCACAATATCGATAACTGCACCATTCTTCATCAAATACTCAAATGATTCCTTTCTACCATATTCAGCAGCTTTCATCGCTGCATTTTCCCCATTAACATTCTGTACATTGATGTCTGCACCACACTGCTTTACAACAAGATCCATAATTTCCGGCGAGCCAAACACATAGTGCATAACACTGTTGCCATACTAGTCAAGTGCATTAATATTGTGTACTTTATATTCAGATCCGAATAACTTGTGCAACATATGAAAGATCTTTTCTAGGATATTATATTTATCATATTCTTTATTATACTCTGTAAGCAGTTGTTCTTTCTCTTGCAAAAAAACTTCTCTCAATATATCCATATCTAATGTGCGATATATCTTCAATATTTAGTATATTCAAAAACTTAAATATCACTCATATTAACCTATCCAACAACCACCTAGGGCGACTAGATGTTTCTAACTTACTGATACTATTAGACTTGCTGACTATTGGAACTAAAATAACACATATTGACATTAGCTCTAATGCTCTTTGTGAAATGAACTGCGCTTTATTGAGAAATTTTGATTTTTCTCTAAAATATGCCATAAGAAGTTTACATTATCTTAACTTAAGCCACACAGGCCTTTATAATAGAGGTATACACTATGCAATATTAGATTGGATTAGCAACTCAAATGTAGAACACTTAGATCTTTCCCACAGCGGATTGTGGCAATTTACCACCGAGAACCTACATAGACTTTTTAAAAAACTCGAAAAAACCAATGTATCTAATTTAAACATAAGTGATAATAAACTATGTTACACTGGAAGCAGCGCAAATCTTAAAGCTATTTTACAAGCCCTTAATAATAGCCAAGTATATAAAATCAATCTAAGCGGCAATAATCTACTGCTTATAAAACCAGGATTTCTTATCGAAATCTTCCAACAGATTCCAAGCAATAAATACTATCATTTCACATTTGATATACAAGATATGAATCAATACGGGGCCTCAGCGCTTTATAAGCTGCTAAGCGAAAGACTTGAACACAATCAATTCATATTTGAAATGTCATTTTCATTCAATAGATCCAATCCTACACACAATATATTATTTGAACTGCACAAGGCATTAAGATATGAATTTATGTATAGTGCCGGAGATATTTCGCAAGATGACTTTGCAAAAGCGCTACATTACATCAATATCCTGCAAATACTACGCAATATGGAAGATGAATTGTTATTTCATCATTATTTTCCCAATATAACTCACCATATTACATAATACAAGTCATGAACATATAGAAGACTACGCTACATCTGACAATGACCAATATCTTCGCCTCTCTATGCTAAAAACACTAAGAAGTAATGGTCAAATCCCGCATGGCTTAAAAACTCAGTATGCGAATAAATTTCATGATACAATCGGAGACATATTACACAATACTAGATATGATAAAGAGTCGAAGCAACTAATGATGTCTGAAATTCTTTCATTTATCTCATATGATGATATGAAAGCTATTTTAAATAGTGCATGTATATTCTGTTATATCACTGAACAAGAATCCGTTGATGCTATAATGCAAAGTACTATTTAGTCCTCCAAAAATTGATTTGCTTGCGCTAATTTTTGGATATATTCATTGCTCCTGTGCCTAAGCAAAAACACTACTTTCACAAAATCCGTAAGTTTTTTGCGCTGACTTATAACATTTCCTTACGGATTTAAAGCGCTATTTTGGCACTCTAAACATCATTTCATGCCATTTCTGAGACTTTTGGCGCGTGTACTTGGTCAGAAAAACACAGAGTACATAATATACTCTAATATAGATAGGTATAACTTAAATTTTCAGCTCGAGCACAAATTTTCATATTATCTCTAATAATTTAGAAGAGCCTTGATAAATGAATATACTCGTCATACCTTTCCAAATTGGCGCCTTTAGAATGCTTTTTATGATGTACTTGTGGACACGAAGCACATACACTCATCCTTCCTAGCTCTTTTTGAAACCTCTTATGCAAAACCTTTTTTGGCTTCACTTTCCATATTACTTCGTAACAGCACCTAGGGGTTTTAGTATATGTGCTAAGAGGCAAGTATGACGGATTTTACTGTGCTCGATCCATGAAATGTAACAAGAATATGCCGAATAATGAGTAAAATTAGAATAGACAAAGCAGTTGAGCTATACATTACAGACTGGATCAATCAGCTTCAAAAGCAGTCTGCATATTCTGAAAACACTTTAAATGCATATATTACAGATCTATTTTATTTCTTTAAATTCGTTAGCAATCACTATGAATCCTCTATCTCAAAAGCGCTATTAGAACAATTAATAGCTCAAGATTTTAGAGCATGGCTTGCGTTTAAGAAACGTAAAAGCTTGAAATCTACATCTATTGCAAGGGCATTATCAGTAGTACGAAATTTTTATAAATACTTAGAAGATAATCACCAAATAATAAACTCAGCTATATGGACAGTCAAAGCTGCAAAAATACCCAAATCACTTCCTAGAGCCTTGCCATGCAGTGCGGCAATAGAAGCTACTCAAGTCATAAGCCACATTGCAAGTGACACATGGGTTGGCGCAAGAGACAGTGCAATACTATTACTTCTATACGGATGCGGTCTTCGTATAGGAGAAGTATTATCAATTAAGAAGTCTGACCTGCCACAGCTTGGCAGTAATATAATAATCATCCGCGGGAAAGGAAGAAAAGAAAGGAGCATACCACTTCTACCAAAGGTGAGAGAAGCTTTAAATAAATATCTAGAGGAATGCCCATATTCTGTAGAAGATGGCCCACTTTTCTGTGGCATTAGAGGAGGACCATTAAATCCAGATGTATTTCGACATACACTGAAGAAGCTAAAAAAAAGCTTGGGACTGCCGTCTTATACATCTCCACATGCATTCAGACATAGTTTTGCAACACATTTATTACAAGAAGGCGTTGATTTACGTACTATACAAGAATTACTTGGACATAAAAGTTTATCTACTACACAAAAATATACGAAAATAGATGGCGTTGGATTACTATCTGCATATTCAAAATACCACCCTAGAAATAAAAAAAATGATAAAAATTAGCAATACTAAAAGCTTATAAGCATAAGGTATTTTTAGAAAATTTAAGATGAAATTTGAGTTTAGCTGCACTAGGAGTACAGTTACTAGAAGTGCGCTTAAATTTAAAAGAAAAGACGAAGCTAAAGTCTTCTGTTATTTGCGGGAGTTGGTATATGGGCTAAAGTGCTATAAAATAGGCATAGTAACCGAATATTTAGAATAAATTTTTATTCGCTTGAAATCGGCAACGTAGCTCTATTTTAGGCAAGATGCTGACTTAAAATTTATCAAAAAGACAAAGTCTAGCACGACTCTTTTATGCTACTTTAGCCATATACACTATTATACCTTAAAATTAGATATACAGTTATTGCAATTTTCATTCTAAATTTCCAAGCTCAATCAAAATCATCTGCGATACTCGCAAAAGTAGCCGTCGCTTTCTATTAAAGCGCGAAATTATAACCATTCAGCAACACAGCCGCTTTATTTTACACAGAATATTAAAAATATATTGCATTATTATGGCACAAGCATAGAATTAAGCATTAAGAATACTTATAAATCATAGAAGAACCAAAATGTATACCTCTTCTCTCTTTTATAAGAATCCTTTGACCACTCTTGTTTTAGGTCAATGCAAATATTCAATTTATATATTGTAAAAGTTACTTACTGTAGTACCTAAATTTCTAAATAGCAAAGTGTATAGATCCAAATATTAAGATAAGTATGTGCTACTAGTTCAGTTAGAACATTAATAAGCTGCGGTGAATTTGTGGCCCCTCCCCTTCCTAGTGTTTTATAAAGCAGGCAAGTCAGCATTAACCCTGGCACAACCAAAATACATCATTCACATGCACAATATAACATCATTTTAACTGAAGCAATTATGAGATCAAACAATCATTTATAGCGTGTCATATGAAAAGATGTAGTGGAAGAAAAAGTAATATTATTAGCATAAGCAGCAGTGCAATCAATCAGAAATTGAAACAACTGCGAAAATTCCAACAGCTTGTTAACACAGAAACTGATGATGCAGACAGCAATATATTCCATACGCGATATCAGAATACATACGATATAAATCATATAACACAGCTCTGCAGCAGGAAGATAAAAAAATTATGGCTAGCAAATGAATCAGTAACTAATGCACCCTTAGAATCGCATAAATCGTTTAGTAGACTGCTTCGGAAACTTGTTTCAGTGAGGCAAGTACAAAGAGCATACGGAGCGCAAGTGTGCAAGAAGTACATGAGCATCTTTAAGCTAAAGATGCAACAAAGCAATTGCCAACTCGAACAAATGTTTCAGAAACAGTCTAGTGAAAATAGCTTCGCAAATAATACACACTACTCTTTTGCAAGAGAGCACCAAAATTTTGTCAAAACTCAAATAGAATTTACTATTCCTAGTATAAATGATTTACAAAAAATAATAGAAAATGGCCATCATAACGCTATTAACATGCTCGATAAAGTTAAAATAGGCGTTTATACAAAAGTTGAGGAAATTTTTATTGATATTACAACTGCTATAAACGATGAGATCCGCAAAAGACAAACCACTACTCTGATAGAAAATGATGAGGAGTTTCAAGGAAAAAATATTGAGAGAGTGTGGAGCGTGAAAAATGGCAAACAATAAGGAAGATTTTGATTGGGTAGATCTAGAAAGGAATTTTTCGATGAAATCACGTGATTTCAGAAGAAGCTTGGCTTATCTAGCACGCTCTGAAATGAACAATATATTCGAAAATAGAGATCTACGATTAGATAAAAAAGAAAATATTTCATCTTTATCTACTACACGTGAAAATGATGATCGTACTAGACAAAGCAGTTCTTTAGATGACACGGTAAATTATGGAGATCCTGAAATATCATTTTCAAGACCGTCAAGTTCTAGCACTACAGAAGAAGATATAGTGAATATAGGCATAGAGTCTTTTCAAGATAGCCAAAGCAGTAGTTTTTTGGAGCATAGTTTTCAAGAAGATAGTGTGGACTTTCCAATACATCAAATTGAATCCGAAAGTAGTTTTGCACAAAAACCATATGAAAATAGTATCAATCTTTCCAAGGATGAATATAGCAAGCATGCAGCAGCATCGAATGACTCACAGAATTTGGATAGAGACGAAGATTTAATTAAAGCATCAGAATTAGATCATAAATACCAAAATAATATTCAAAATTTAGCAAATCAATAGAAGAAGTTTTTGATATTGGATTTAAAGAATTTATAGGAGATTTTGGGGAAAAAACCAGAGATTATGCAGAAATCATGATAGATAGTTTAGAGAAAGGAAGAGAGAGTAATATGCAGTCAGCAGAAATGAGTGTGATACAAGTTGTGAGTAGTGTGAAACAAAAAATTTCCGCTGCTGAAAGTAGAGCTACTGCATATGCAGTAGCAGAGGAAAACAACAATTCAATAAACACAGCATCAAAAATTCTCCATGACGATACAAAGAGCAAAGATCCTAGCATTGTCAACAAGGATGTATCATCGGTTAAAATGCTTGATGAGCCGTTTCCAGTAAGAAGACTTGATTATATTGCAAAAGCTGAAAATGAAAGAGTTCAAAACGCATATAGCAATCTTACATCACAACTTCAAAAGCTTGAAAGCATTGCACCAGAATTTGCTAAATCTACTAAAGATAATTATCTAAGAGAAACAAAGCATCATTTTAAAAATACTATCGCTGCTATGCATGGACTTACCTCTAGCATAAAAAGCTTCGTCACAGAAGTTGAGAAAGAAGCAGAAAGAGAGTTTTCTAGCGCAAAAGATAGGTTTCTGCTAACAAGGGGAATAACACAGACAAAGTGCAATCTCACACCCAAGCCAGCGATATGCAGCATACAGCACGAAACAAAGAGCCGTTATTTAGACGAAGCACTCAAGGAAAATGATGAACATTCATTGCTGCAACGTCACAAAGACAAGCCTATCAAGATACTAGGAAAATATACGCAAGATATTGCAGACGAAAGAAGCTCACAAGCACCCACTACAAAGGGTAAAAGCTAAAATTCATTAGTACAAACTATAGCACAGCCTTCATAAGCCACCTGCACAGACATTTTTGGCCTGATTTTTAAAGTATTACTTCGTTAATTTCTTCACAAATATATATATTTGACTCAGAAATTAGTCCGTCCCTTGCATTCTAAAACGAAGTGCAACAATCCAAAAAATGATATAAGAATCATTTAAAAACAAACAAAAAGGATCGTTGTAAAAGCAAATAGTATACCCATCTTAATAAATTAGAAAGAGTAAAAATTTTTCTTTTATCGAAACAATCTGGCTTGAGTGTAAGCCATATTGCTTCGAGTTTGAAGCGCTCACATTCTACAATTTATCGTGAATTACGTAGAAATGAACACAAAAGCTTATATCTTCCTGATACTGCCCGCACCTTAGCACAAAAACGAAGGCACGGTTGCAATAGAAAAATTAGAGAAGGTACTCCGCTTTATACTGATATAGCAAGCAAACTAAAACAGTCTTGGAGTCCCGAACAAATCAACGGTAGACTTAAGCTGGAGAATAAATGTATTTATTGCCGCCATGAAACAATATATAGCTATATTTACCGCAAGGATAAATGCAATATGTAGTATAAGTATTTGGCTAAAGCAAAGAAAAATATGGGCAAGCGTAAAGGCAGAAAAGTTGGTAGTGGTAAATTCTTAGGCTTACCTTCCATGCATGAGAAACCTACTTTTGTTGCTTCCGGCACAGTTCATAGAAACTGGGAGTTAGATACAATATCATTTAACACAGATAAGTATCAAAATATCACAACGTGTGTTGAAAGGAAGTCAAGATATTTGATTATGATAAAGAATCCAGATAGGAAAAGCACTCCCTTGCTTAGACGCCTTGCTACTTGCACTTGATAAGGAGCATGTTTCCTGTAAAACAATTACCTGTGATATGGGATCAGAGTTTGCTCATTATGCAAATATTCAGAAGAAATCTAGCCGTAAATTTTACTTCTGTGATCCATATTCTCCTTGGCAAAAAGGTACTAATGAGAATATATAGCCAACTAACTATAAAGTAATTATAGAGAACAGTTCATCAATTGAGCAATTTTTAGACGAAAATCTAATGAATACGACATCTGTTTAACATTTCCTTTTTCCTTCTTTTATAACTATTTTATAGTTAGTTGGCTATAAACGGAAGGATAAGGCGCTTCTTGCCAAGAAATACTGAAATATCAAAACTTACGCAGGCAGACATTGACTTAATATGTAAAAATCTAAATAATACACCAAGGAAAATTCTTAATTTCAGAAAGCCTAGAGAAGATATTCTCCAGGCTGCACAATAGATTGTCGCACTTCAAATTAGAATGCACGCCCATATAACTCAATAACATATCTCTTATTTATTTCACAGATAATATAACATTATCTTTTATTAATTGATAGAAGATATACTGCGGTAAAATTTTTTCATTAGACAAATTACTTTCGCAGGCAGTACCGTATTTAACTACGCTTCCTTAAACGCTCTATGGAAACTATCAAGTATAGGACTGATTAGATACTGCAGGAATGTTCTAGTACCTTTCACTATAAATACTGTCACAGGCATTCCAGGGTATAACTTTATATCAGAATTTATTCTATGTACTGTTTCCTCTTTTATTTCTATTCTTGCTATATAGTGCGAACGACCGGATTTTTCATCAGTAAATCTGTCTGCTGAAACATATATAACTTCTCCTGCTATTCTAGGTACAAGACGGTTTTTATACGCATTCAACTGAATCTTAGCCTCAAGTCCTACTCTTATGCTTTCAATATCTTGAGGGGCAATCATAGCTTCAACTAAAAGCTTATCATCTTGTGGCACTATATCCATTACTCTTCCACCTGGATTTATAACTCCTCCTATAGTGTGGTACTGTAGACCAGTTATGATACCAGCACTTGGTGCTCTTATGATCCTTCTGGAAAGCACATCCAGTACAGCTTGATACTTCTGTTCTGACTGTAATACTGCAGATCTATTTTCTTTATATTCTTGAGCAAGTTTTTGTCTATACTCCGTCTCAGTACGTATTTTGTTAAGAGCTGATTCTGCGATCTGCTCTTCACACTTTGCAATTGCAGATTTAGTAGTATGTACATTGGCTTCAAGTTCTTGTACCCTGTTTTGAAGTGGTATAACTCTAGATTTTAGCTCAAGTCCCTGATCAAATAATTTTTGTGCTGTTGCAAGTTGCTCTTTAACCGATAAAAGCTGTGCATTATATGACCTAAGGTTGGCCTCTCCACCTTTTAAATCTTCCTTAAATTGCACAATCCTGTGATCCATAACCTCCAGCGCAGCCCTTAATGCTTTTTTATTTAATTCGAAGAGTGCAGTCTGTGTTTGTATAAATTGTTGCACTTCTTGTTCGTGTGTGTCTAGAACATCATCAGAAAAATCAATGTTATCATCACCTCTTTCTTCAGCAATCAACCTCTTCTCTACACTTTTGACAAGTCTAAGCTGAGAAAGCAATATGTTTGCCTCAGATTTAGCATGAGTGCTGTTTAATATAATAAGTTCCTGTCCAGCTTGAACAGATTGTCCATCTTCTACAAGTATTTGCTCTATAACTCCACCTTCAAGGTGTTGTATTGTTTTATGGTTACCGCTCACCACTATGCTTCCCTCTGCCATTGCGGCACTATCGAGCGGTGCAAGCCCACTCCATACAATAAAAAATCCAACAGTAATAAGTATAACCAAACCACCAAACAATACAGCTGGTCTTATTTGCTGATGCAGTTCTTCTTCTATCTTATGTTGATACTTCGCTTCTTCTGGTGTGATTGCAAACATAAAAGACTTTGCATCAATGAAAAACTTTTTGATCTCACCCCAATCAATTAACTTTGCTTTCTCAGCCTTAGCTTCAATCACTTGTACATTATCCTCGTGATTTTCTTCTATAGTTTTACTTTCTTGTTCATGAATATTTTTAGATGACATAGCACCACATAATAAAAATTAGTATGACCAGCAAAACGCTGACCAATCTTATATATGAATAGATTTCTTTTAATATACCTTTTCTTCAAATGTTTATTCCAGCAGCCAATTGCTTTGTTGCATCCTTTAGCCTTCAAATGGAATGCTTATATACTTCTTGTACACTTGCGCTTCCACGTGCTTTCGTATACTCATTGCAACTTGCCTCATTGAAACAAATTTGAAGAAAAAGTCTAATAACTAAGAAGTAACAGACATAAAAGACTGCTGACCCTTTTGCATCTTCTGCATTTCTTCTATAACTTGCTTTCTAGGACCAAACATGACGACTGTACCATCTTTCATAACCATAATTTTATCGACAATACTCAATATAGAAGAACGATGTGAGATAATTGTTGATGTAATCTTTTGTTCTTTCGCATATTCAAGTGCACTTGCCAAAGCAGCTTCACCATAACTATCAAGACTAGCGTTTGGTTCATCTAAAACAAGCATCTTTGGAGAACCAAAGAAAGCTCTAGCAAGCCCTATTCTTTGTTTTTGTCCACCAGATAAAGTAGAGCCATCAAAACCTATTTCTGTATCATATCCTTTTGGTAGTTGCAAGATCATATCATGAACTCCTGCAAGCTGTGCAGCCATTATCACATCCTCATGATGAGCATTTGGATCCATCCTACCAATATTTTCTCTAATAGTTCCGCTGAATAGCTCTATATCCTGTGGGAGATAACCTATGTTTTTGCCTAGCTCCTGTCTATTCCAATCACGTATACTTGCTCCATCTATTCTCACAGTTCCAATTGTCGGGTGAAGCGCTCCAACTATTAATTTTGCAACCGATGTTTTCCCAGAACCGCTCGCTCCTATTATTGCAAGCATTTCTCCAGCTTCTACTGCTATAGAAACACCTTTAACTATATGTTTTTGAGAACCTGGTGGAGCATAATATACACTCTCCATCTCAATTTTACCTTCTGGTTCTGGAAGAGACATAACTGTATTCATAGCAGAATACTTAGAAAATGCTGTATTTAATCTCTGGTACGCTTTTTTGCAGTTAACGTATCCCTTCCATGAAGTGATCGCAACTTCAAACGGCGCTAGAGCTCTACTAACTAGAGATGAACTTGCTATAATAGATCCGCTAGAGAATGCTCCTTGTTCTTTTACAAATAGATAAGCACCAAGGCCTGTAACTGCGATCTGAAGTATAAGTCTAATAAATTTTGTAACTTCCGTGAAGACGGCTTGTCTTTTAGTAGCAAGAGACTGCATTCTCTGAACATCATTGTTGATATTCTGCCATGATTTATTGACCTTTGGTAAAAGGCCCATCACTTCTATCACTTCTGCATTACGTGTTACTTGATCAACCTGTCTCATGCTTCTAATAAATGTTTCATTAGTTGCTTCAAGAAGTGGTTTTGTTGCTTTATCACCCATAAGTCCGACTATGATAAGCACAACGCCCCCTATCACAGCTAGCATACCTATATAAACGTGTAACATAAACAGCACTATTAAGAATATGATAGCCCAAGGAGTATCAAGAATTGCGACAAGGCCAGGACTTGTTAGATAAGTCTTTACTGTTTGCAGATCACGCATTTGTTGGCTATTAGCGTTTGCTTTAGATTCAAGAGCTGTTCTCACAGAATTTGCAAAAACATCATATGATAGTCTTTTCTCAAACCAGCTGCCCATTTTTGTCATCGCAAAAGAACGTGCTGCCTGAATAAGACTCAGCAAAGCAAGTGCTAGTAAGATCACGAGTGTTAGCATGCTTAGTGTATCAAGATTTCCACTTGAAAGTACTCTATCCAAAACTTGCATTGAATAAAGCGGAGTAGTTAGCATAAGAAGGTTAACTACACACCCACATATTAGTATGTATTTCACCATTACCTTGCAAGCTAATAGATTAGCTCTAAGAGGTGTAATACCATTATTCATTTGTTGCATAATTTGACTTCCGTCCCTCTCTGCTTATTTTTACCTGCTAATTGTACATAATTAATCAATTTCCAAAAACAATAAATATTTGAGAAATTATTACAATTCTATGCATATATAGTCAACTTATCACTAAGTGATATATGCTTCGCTAAATATATATATATATGCGCAAAAAATAAAGCAAAATTTCTGTTGTAGGTTTCTTGTAACATACATACACTCAATAGTTGCAAGGAGCGCTAGCTTCGCATTTATTAATCCAAATAGGTGAAGAATTCATATGACTACAAATGTTAATGACATGCAAAATGCGCAGGCACATTTTTTGACTGAGAATCTGGCAGATGAGAGTAAAGAGATTACAGAAAAGCATACAAGCACAGCAGGAGATTCAGCAAAAGATTCTATTGCTCCGCAGATGGATGTGAATCAAAACAGACTTGAAGTTGCGAGGGATAGTATCGAAGCTGCTTCAGCAATTCTAGGTATTGCTGAGAAAGCTGCTCAGATCGTTCTCGAAATGGCACAAAAAATGGAAGAAACAAGAGCTAAATATGCAAGTGATGAGATTAGTGATAAAGACAAAATATTATTGGATAAACACTTTCAAGCATTTAAAGCTCAGTTCGAACGTACAGTTGCAAATACAAAATATGGTGATAAGAAGCTTCTTGATGGTTCACTTTCTGCTGGTAGTACAGTTGAAACGAATACAGTTGGCATAGAGCCTGGCGCAACTGCTGAGAGCACAATGTCATATGAAATGCCAAAAGTTGATTTGACAGA
>JARQTJ010002452.1:0-15267 GCA_030142635.1 Trachelus troglodyta | reverse complement strand
GTTTAATTATTCGGAAAATTAACTTTATCGCTGTAACTAGTGCTTACTTCAACGAATCAAACCGCTATTCTCTGCAAGTATGAAATATCGTCTAGCCGTAATACATATGAAATTTGGCGGAAATCGGCCAAGCGGATCTAATTTTATAACAATTCGAAATTTCGTGGTTCGTTAGTAAATGAAGATTCATCTATGAGGAAACCAACAATTAAAAGAAAATGAAAATGCTTCCTCATGTAGGGACTTTGTACACTACCTAGAATATGCACAGTGCAACATTATTAATACAGGCATTATTGGAAAGCAGGTGTTGCAGGATTCTAACGCCAGCACGAGAGTTCGCCATCCCCTACCGATTGGCCAGTGCTTCACATAGGAGGGCACGGTCCATATTAAAAAACAGAGAGAAGTAAAAGTTCTCATGAATTCAGTAATGCGCATGCGCAGTTGGATGTTACGAAATTAGAGGAAATGCCACACTCAATTTTTAGCAGCGTTGCCATTCCTCATTAGAAACTTGTAGGTTGGAACGTAGGTATCCTTATCAACTGCAGAAACGCAGCTCTCTCTAAGCGGAGGAGGTTGCTTTTGCTTAGTCCCGTATCAACTTGCAGCTAATTGAAAATTTTTAAGCTTCATTAAATTAGAGTCGCTTATTTCCTGATAGAAAGACGCATATCGCAATATGTGGTTTTGTGCAATTGTGTAATCTCGAGGCACCTTAATAGCAGAATCGTAAGACCGGATATCTTAATGAAGCTTCGAACACAGAATCCATGACAATACAAGTGCAAACACACGACCAAATAATTATAATCGTATTCGGTGCATAAGGAAAGCAAATAATTTGTTATCTCTCGTGCTGTAAGTGTAGTCAGGTAACCGTAAGGGGTGGTACAGAGCAAGATCACTGTGATAAGAGTTGCTCCATCAAGCCTATCATTCTCCCAAGTCTTTGGTGGAGCACAGGGATGGTGTTGAACCGTGATTAAAAATTATGGTCGGTAGATAAAATGCAGTTTGTTTTAATCCAGAATGCAAGTGTTTCGGCGAAGGTCGCCAGGCAGCAGCATTGAAGCTTCCGTTCCTTTGTGAAAAGAGGACGTAAATTTGCATATTTATCGAATGACGAACAATCCATTTAGAAGTATACTGCACATTTAAAACTTTATCGTAATGCAATAAATGAACCCGTATTCTATAATTTTACATGGAAATTGATGGAATTGGAACGTTTCTTGAAGAAAATGGAAGCGGACGGGGACGCTCGAGAAGCCCTGGAAGAGAATTTCGCCCGTGTCGGCCAGGAAGGTGCAGATTCGAAGTCTAGGTAACCGGATGAGAATATTGTGGTCAGACGTTATCGTCGTCACGAAGTTTAAAAGTCATAGCCGAGCTCCTCTGTGCACCTCAGTACGTGTTTGAGGCACGAAGAATTTGCTTCTCGAAAACGTGGAAAGAAATGTTGCCGTAAGCCCATACGTATAATTGTATTAATATTTGAACAATTACTTTTCAGAGAGTTTTTGAAATATTCTAAATTTCAAGACTCTTTAAGAAAGTTATAGGCATTGGACTATATTACTTTGTACGCATCTTGCGATAATTTAGCTTCTTTTTATTAGACGTAACTTATGCTTTTTATCTATATGTCATTAATGTCAATTGAAAAATTTCTTATTTACTTCACGTAATTCTTCATGCTTTTCTATGATATAATATTTTCTAAGATATTTCATGATTCTATATGTTTCATTCCATTCAGCCTACACTCGATAATCATCTTTGGGGCGCTGATAGCGGGTTCGAGTGCAAGGTCGAATCCGTATATCCTTGTGGCACAGCCAGACCAGGAAAAATCTAATGACACCCAGGGATTTTCTGAAAAAGCTGGAACAAAAAATTTGGTAGAAACGAGTGACGCAAAAGTTTTTCAAACCAAAGAATGTCGCCTTATTGGTAGGTTTGAAACCCTTGGGCGTTTTCTTAACATATCCTTTAAACATTCTACCTCATTTCCTGGATCCATATTTCAGCTACGTTGCCGCAGTTTATTATGAAACAGTGCAATATTCTTTTTACGGTATGTTGATGAGAAAATGTGAAATGTGACTCAACTATCCTCTATGATTTTATTTTAGGCCAGGAACTCCAGAGGAATCTCAACAAGTCTGTTCATCCTTGCGAAGATTTTTACGAATATGCATGCGGCGGGTGGACAGCAAATCATACCATTGCCGTCACTGCTTTCAGTTGGGATCGATTCAGTGTAACTGAGAAATCGAACGAGAAGCGTATTCAAGGTTCAGATATTAATTTATAAAATAGAATTCGTATGTGAAATACTGAGAAAAACGTTGCACGTGAAATGAATAAATTTTTAATTCTTTACTTTAGAACTCCTGGAAGAACCAGAAGAGGACACTGACATTGCACCTGTAAAGGCAGCCAAACAATATTACCGATCGTGCATGAATTTAGGTATAATAAATGAGTTATTGTATTTAGGAAATCGCGACCAATCATTGAATGATATTAATCACATGACTTCAAGGTCTCCGATGTTCAGTGTTATATGATTAATTAATGTAGACAGACTCCATTGGCATGTTTTGAAAGTATTTGAATGTTCAATATCATATGAGTATTATGAGCAGACACTATTGGCTGCACACATCCTGGAACGGTGATAAACTGTATTGGAAAAATAACTTGCTGATATATTATTTGAAAAGGTATTCGCGAGATTGGATAGAATCGAAATATCTACTAATTGATATATGCGTGAATATTATGATCATAATGTGATTAATAGTGATTTTTGATAGGACGTATTTGGCAGGAATGAAAAGTCACAATGAATTTTGTTATTATTTAATATCTGATTTTCATTCCAGAGGCCCTTGAGGAAGTGGGACTGAAACCAATGGAAATCATTCTGGATGAAAATGGCGGCTGGCCAATGACAATTGGATCATCGGAACCGAAGAGGAGTGAAATATCCTGGCAGCAGATTCATGATAATTATTCTCGAATAAATGGACAAGCAATTTTATACAATTCTAAAATACAGAAGTATTCGAACAGTACTTATGGTTTCATAGTTAATATGAATTCCAATTCTGCTAATTCAAATCGATTAACCATCTCAGACACTTATTTCTAATACTTATCTAAGACATGTTCACTGTAAGATCGGATGGTTCAGTTATGGTTCACCAGCCGATGAATTTCTATGAACTGAGATAGTTTCATGTTATTTGAACATTAACGAACTTTGGCATTTCATAGATATCGCCGCCGGATTTTATCTTACCACAATCAATCCTGCTGCATCACAAAGAATATAAAACGCAAATAAGGGCCTACGCTAAGTACGTGGAGGAAGTTGCACTGGCATTTGCTGAGTCCCGAAATTCGAATGTGAGCTTGAAAGAAATAAACAAGGACGTTGAGGACTTGATTAATTTAGAGATTGAGTTGGCTAAGGCTATTTTACTATTAATTTTTTGTACTGATTCTGGTATCCTGGCAGCCATTAATTTTGCTTTAGAGGCACCGAATACTGGAAGTTGATGCGACGTCGCTGGGAGTACTGTAGTGCAATAATATTTTTCATCGAATAATCGAATCAAATGGGTTAATAAACAATTCAACTCACTCAAAGAATTTTTAATGAAATAACGATATACGTTCACCGTAAATTGATGTACCAGCCAACTGCAATAAAAACATTCAATTCGCAGAAATATTCAATTCGCAAATTATAAGATAGACTCAAATTTTTTGCGCGTTGTCTATCGGTTGTCGCAGCTTTCCTAAAATTTTCTCAATGAAAATACGTTGGAATTTAATATATCATCAAAGTATAACGGTCCCACTCTCAGCTGCAAATGTCGATAATTAAAATAAAAATAACAAAAAACTAAATTATCAAAAACCACAATACTCACGTCCTTGTAAAACTCAATATTTACTGAAGTATTACTGAACCAATCAGGAAAACCAATGAATTTCACTGCATTCCAAAGTTTCTCCTTATCCCGAAATTTAGAATAATAACTGTTGTCCAACCAATAGGGGTTCGAAATTGTACGTAACGTTTTACAATACGTATGATCTTACAGTAACATATCTGGCAACGTTTTCGAGAAACGAATTCTACGAGGACCAGAAACAAACTGAGGTGAACAGAGGAGCTCGGCTATGAATTGTAAACTTCGTGACGACGATAACGCCTGACGACAAAGTTCTCATCCGGTTACCTAGACTTGGGACTCTGCACCTTCCTGGCCGACACGGGCGAAATTCTACCCCACGACTTCTCAAGCGTCCCCACCCGCTTCCATTTTCTTCAAGAAACGTTCCAATTCCATCAATTTCCATATTAGATTATAAAATACAGGTTCATTTATTACCTGACGATAAAACTGTAAATGTGCAGTGTACTCTTAAAAGGAATTTCTGTACTTCCATAAATCTACAAAGTTACTTCCTCTTTTCACAACAGGGACGGAAGCTTCAATGCTTCTGCCTGGCGACCCTCGCCGAATCATTTGCATTCTGGGTTAAAAACAATACACACTGCATTTTATCTATCTGCCGTAATTTTTAATCAAGGTTCAACACCATCCCTGTTTTCTACCAAAGACCTGGGATAATGATGGGCTTGATGGAGCAACTCTTATCACAGTGATCTTGCTCTGTACCATCCCATACGAAGCTGTTCTTCTTAAATAGGAAAGTCTTTACTATAAAATACCGTCCAAGCATCGGTTAGCTGACTACCCTTAGAGCACGAGGGGTATCAAATTATTTGCTTCCCTTACATTCTAGATGTGCTTGCAATTATTTAACTGATTGTGCAGACGGGTGTTATCACGAATTTTGTCTGCAAAATCTCATTAAGATAGCCGACTATGCAATTCTCCGGTAACGGTGGCGCTATAGAGAATCGCTCGAGATTACACGTTGTCCAAAACCACAAATTGCTATATACATCCTCCCGTCAGGAAACACGCAGCTCTAATTTAATCAAAATTCAAAGTTTGCAATTAATTGAAAGCCGATGCAAGACCAACCGAAAACGCCTTTTTCCGGTTCCGTGAGTGCCTTTCTGCATGAGATATGGGTGGCTACACTGCAACGTTCAAGATTCCGATGAGGGCGGACAACAACGCTAAACATTTCCCGTGGGGTTATTGGCTTCCGCTAATTTTATTACATGCAAATGCGCATGCGCATTATTGGATCCTTATGCAAAAGGCCTTTTGTCGCCTTCTAATATCGAGCACGTGCTCCTAAATGAAACATTTTCCAAATGGTATGAAATGGCGAACTCTCCTACTGGCGTTGCAATTCCACAGTAGGTGTGTCCTTTCCAATAACCATTATACTAATCGCGTTGCTCTTATATTGAAAACTAGATAATCCATTTGCACGTGAACTAATAGATGATAACAGTGGAGCCATTTCTGACACTATAACTGATCGACTTATTAACGTTATGAAGTCGTACCAACATATTTGAGATATGTGGAAATAATGAAGAATTCATGAATCTTAAAATAATTATAAAAATACAACTTTATTATTTTAAAACTGCACTGAGATTTGAGACAAAACATTTCACTGTACATTCTCTATTATCTCCTAAACCCTTTAACCGATCTGGACCTGATCTAGCATAGAAACTCTTTGTGATCCTGCAGAAAATACTGGCTACTACAGAACCTGGACCCCCGACCCACTACCCTGGATCGGTATTATTTATTTTTCACATGTTCTAGGTTTAAGAAACCCAGGCTATGCCGGACATTATAGGTTAGGAAATAAATAAATTTAACAGTCATTAAATTCAATTGTCCGTTAGTATTAATACACGTTAGGTACACGAACTTATAATACTAGTAATATTTGTAGCTAGTATGAAAAGATAGATTTCATTGCAGCAATTCGGGCATCTCATATGAATCAAAGCCAGTTCGCGTTTACATTCTTTTCATCAATCCCAAAGTTTACACTTTACCTCAGGATTCATTGGGCTTCCTGCAGGACATTGGAATGCCTCGCTAAAACCTGGTGTATTCGACACAGACCCAATCACCCTGAGTCGTCCTACATTGTGTTTACGAGATAACATATCATGGAAAAACTGTTTCGGCCTTACAGATTCACACCAATTCTGTAAAACAACAAAAAGTTAAGAACAATCCAGATATGTATAAAGCTTCGCGAAGAATTCTCGGTAGATACGCAGGGTGTCCTAAGATGGATGTGCTTTGACTATAGCAAAATCTACAATATTATAACACAATTGTCGATTGCTGATGCCCTGGCTGGTGGTTGAAACAACTATATTAACTGCGTTAGAATATCTATTCAAAATACAAAGAACTCCGAATCAAAAAGATTATGATATCTGTTGTTAATAAACTAACAATATTTTCAAATACTCCTTTTTTTCGTAGTTTCACGCTTCAATAACTGATGGCAATATGACGCATACTGAACCTAATTAGTTATAGTCGATTCATTTTTGTTTTTCCATTTACCTCTCTCGCGGCCTCAGCAATTTGCAAAGTTGCATTACTGCTTATTGCTATTTCAACGATATTCAAGGGAACACTGGATGTTCTGTACGCAGATCAGCAGAAACAGTTGTTGTCATTGGATTTGCCTCGAAAGTGTGGTATTTTTCTTATTTACTTACGTTGGCGAAAGACAAGAAGAAAATTTTTTCACTACTGAAATCCTCCAGCCCTGAAATTTTGTTCTCTGCTTTTCCTTCAGCTGCTATTTTCGATTGATAAGCTTCATAAACAGGCTGAAGTCCTGCGCTGTCAGCAATATTTTCATCTTGAGTCATTTCACCGATTCGCTAAATTTTCAAAAAAATTCAATCATCTTTTTTTATTGGCTGTAAGAGAGAAATTTTATAAGCGTGTCCAGTGAATACGTACAAAAAATGTATAGTTCAATTTTTCGAGCCCATTTATACGGTATTTGTTGAATTGATCCACAAAGCACTTGTTCCTGTTATGTTCGCGTGCTAAAATCAATAACCTACGATTATTGATTTTGGACAAAATACTATTTGGTCACGAACACAATATGGTCACTTTATTACCGAATTGATTATAGGCGTGCGATATCTCATGGCCAATCACGGTTCCGATTCCTCCATAATTGACAGGGCTGAAATAATAGGAATTGTGGACATTTCGAAAATGTTTGAAATTATTGAAATTGAATTACTTAGGCTGGGATGCACTGAAAAATGGAGGTTGAAGGATCCCCGCTGGAAGTCCTGCAACACAGTAAATAGTTTTTATTGAATAATCGAATGGTCGATGCATTTATGAATATTTTACTCACCCATAGAATTGTCCACCGAATAATAAGCTGCATTAACTGTAATGGGTTTATATTTCCATCTGCAATACAAAATATAGTAAAATATTCAATTCACACTTTGCAAGATATAATTAGATTTTATTACGCACTCGTCGTAGTCCACCAGTTGTCCTATCCTTCTCAAATTTTTCATCATTAAAATTTTTTTGTAATTCAACACATTATCGAAGTAGGACTGTCCCACTTTCAGCTGCAAATGTCGATAAGTTAAATATAAGAGATAAAAAGCGTCAAGTATCAATACCGTATTACTCACGCTCTTATAAAAATCAATAATTGCAGAAACATTATTATACCAATCAGTAGCACCAATCATTGGCGTTATATCCCAAAGTTTCCTTATAGCCTCGGATTTAGTATCATTATTTATGAAATTGGAAAGCGAAATTTCAATTTCAATTTTATCTTTAATCTCTTTGACCATTTCAAAAACCTTGGATCAACATAAATAAATTATTTTACATTTGACAGTACAATCACCCAAGATCTTCAAGACTCACACCTTCTTCTTCGACTCTTTGGAAAAATATTTTTGTCTAAACATATAAGACACGGCATCCTCCAACAGGTTTTCTGAAACACATTGCTGCCACCTGCAAATTTTATAAGCTATACTTGAAACCATAGCAGCGTCAACCATAATTACAATGTTGGAAACGCAAGAAATAAACCACTGCACGTTCTGTGAACTGCACAATAAAAGTCAGTTACACACCTTGGTCGCTCTTTCTCGGTACCAAACAAACGCTTTTGAAACTTAAAGCGTAAATTCCTCATTTTCTTATTTGTAATGCCAAGCATATCATTCACGAATCTCCAATGAAGATAATTAACTGAAAGAAAAATTCGAAAACTTAGACTGAATGCGTGAGTTAAATTACAATTGATTTATTTTTCAGTATTTATTTCCAAACTATACCGATTGTTCTCTCTGAAGTTTTCTTAAAGACTCCATTAACCTTTGAAAGATATTCATTGTCAGGACACAGAACCATGTCTGTGTCTCCCACTTCAATGTTGGCCTCATTAAACAAATTTTGTATACTTTTTACCCAGTTCATCTACAAATAAATTAATAGCATATGAGATCAATGAGTAATTGAATTACTTAAAGATTTTGTTACCTTCTTATTTTCACTGCTGCGACGTTTATTATAGTAAATTGTTCTTAGACTAGAAATAGAAATAAGACGCGGGGTTTTCGGAAACTTGATCTAAATGAATAAAAGCGAAATTAATGACTGCCAGGATACCAGAATCAAAACAAAAAAATAATAGTAAAAGACAAATACCTTAGCCAATTCAATCTCAAAATTAATCAAGTCGTCAACGTCCTTGGATATTTCATTCAACCTCACATGCGAATTTCGGGACTCAGCAAATGCCAGTGCAACTTCCTCCACGTACTTAGCGTAGGTCCTTATTTGGGTATTATATTGTTTGTGATGAACCAGCATTGATCGTGGTAAGATAAAATCCGGTGACGACAGCTATTAAATGCCAAAATTCTTTAATGTTCAAATAACTTGGAACTATCTCAGTTCATAGAAATTCATCAGCAGGTTAACCACAACTGAACCATCCGATCTTACAGTGAACATATCTTAGATAAGTATTAGAAATAATTATCTTAGATGGTTAATCAACGTGAATTAGCTTCATGAAAATTCAGACTAACCATAAACCAATAAGTACTGTTCCAAACCATCGATGTTCTAAAGCTGTATAAAATTGCTTGTCCTCTTATTCGAGAATAATTATCATGAATCTGCTGCCAGGATATTTCACTCCTCTTCGGTTCCGATGATCCCATAGTCATTGGCCAGCCGCCATTTTCTTCCAGAATGATTTCCAAAGGTTTCAGTCCCTCTTCCTCAAGGGCCTCTGGAATGAAAATCAGATATTAAATAATAAAAAAGTTCATTGTGACTCTTCATTCCTGCCAAATACGTCCTATCAGAAATCACTATTAATCACATTATGATAATAATATTCACGCATATATGAATTAGTAGATATTTCAATTCTATCCAATCTCGCGAATACCTTTTCAAATAATATATCACCAAGTTATTTTTCCAGTAGAGTTCACTACCGTTCCAGGATGTGTGCAGCCAATAGTGTCTGCTCATAATACTCATATAATATTGAACATTCGAATACTTTCAAGAGACGCAAATAGAGTCTATCTACATTAATTAATCATATAACACTGACCATCAGAGACCTTGAAAGGTCCTATGAGTAATATTATTCAATGATTGGTCGCGATTTCCTAAATATAATAAGTGATTGATCATACCTAAATTCATGCACGATCGATAAAATTGTTTGGCGGCCTTTACAGGTTCAATGTCAGTGTCCTCTTCTGGTTCTTCCAGGATTTCTAAAGTAATAAATGTACAATTTAGTCATAGTTCGTGCAACATTTTTCTCTGCACTTCACATAAGAATTTCTTTTTTTTAAATTAATGTCTGCACCCAGAATGCGCTTGTCATTCGATTTAGCAGTTACAGTGAGTCGATTCCAAATGGATTCTGTGACTGGTATAGGATGATTTGTTCTCCACCCGCCGCATGCATATTCGTAGAAATCTTCGCAAGGATCAACGGACTTATTGAGATTCCTCAGGAATTCCTGGCCTGCAAATAAAATCGTAAAGGGTAGTTAAGTCACCCTTCAAATTTGTTCATCAAGATACCGAAAAAAGAATATTGCACTGTTTCATAATAAGCTACGGCAACGTAGCTGAAATATGGATCCAGGAAATGAGGTAGAATGTTTTAAGGATATTTTAAGAAAACGCCGAAGGATTTTAAACCCACCAATAAGACGACATTCTTCGGTTTGACAAACTTTTGCATCATTCGTTTCTACCAAATCTTCTGTTCCAACTTTTTCAGGAAACCCCGGGATGTCATTAGATTCTTCTTGGTCTGGCTGTGCCACAAGGATATACGGATTCGACCTTGCACTCGAACCCCCGAGCAGCACCACGAAGATGATTATCGAGTGTAGGCTGAATGGAATAAAAAATAAAAAATAATGAAATATGTTAGAAAATATTATGTCATAGAAAAGTACGAAGAATTTCGTGAAGTAAATAAGAAATTTTTCAATCGACAGTAATGACTTGTAGATAAAAAGCATAAGATACGTCTAATAAAAAGGAGAAGCAAAATTATCGCAAGATGCGTATAACGTAATAAAGTCCAATGCCGATAACGTTCTAAAAGAGTGTTGAAATTTAGAAAATTACAAAAACTCTCGAAAAAGCTATTGTTCAAATATTGATACCAAAATACGTATGAGCTTACGGCAACATTTCTTTCGACGTTCTCAAGAAGCAAATTCCCCGAGCACCAGACACGTACTGAGGTCCACAGAGGAGCTCGGCTACGACTTTTAAAAATCGTGACGACGATAACGCCTGACCACAATGTTCTCATCCGGTTACCTAGACTTCGAAATCTGCACCTTCCTGGTCGACACGGGCGAAATTCTACCCCACAACTTCTCAAGCGGCCCCGTCCGCTTTCATTTTCTTCAAGAAACTTTCCAACTCCGTCAATTTCCATGTTAAAGTATAAAATACCGGTTGATTTATTACCTGACGATAAAGCTGTAAATGTGCAGTATATTTCTAAAAGGATTTTCCGTAATTCCATAAATCTGCAAATTTACGTCCTCTTTTCACAACAGGAACGGAAACTTCAATGTTGCTGCTTGGCGATACTCGCTGAACACTTGCATTTTGGGTTAAAAGCAATACAAACTGCATTTTATTTACCTGCCATAATTTTTAATCAACGTTTAACACCATCCCCGTGTTCCACCAAAAACCTGGGGAATGATGGGCTTGATGGAGCAACCCTTATTACAGTGATCTTGCTCTGTACCATCCCATCGGAAGCTGTACTTCTTCAATAGGAAAGAGTTTACTATAAAATACCGTCTAAGCATCCGTTAGCTGACTACTCTTAGAGCACGAGGGGTATCAAATTATTTGCTTCCCTTACATTCTAGATATAATTTTAATGATATAACTGATTGTGCAGACGGGTGTTATCACGAATTTTGTCTACAAAACCTCATTAAGATAGCCGACTACGCAATTCTCCGATAAAGGTGGCGATATAGAGAATCGGTCGAGATTACGCG
The DNA here is from genome assembly GCA_030142635.1 of Trachelus troglodyta. Classification (NCBI taxonomy): domain Eukaryota; kingdom Metazoa; phylum Arthropoda; class Insecta; order Hymenoptera; family Cephidae; genus Trachelus; species Trachelus troglodyta. Next base: position 3,689 of record JARQTJ010002452.1, on the reverse strand, counting down.
TTGCCCAAAACCACAAATTGCTATATACTTCCTGCCGTCAGGAAACACACAGCTCTAAGTTAATAAAAATTCAAAGTTTGCAATTAATCGAAATCGGATGCAATAGCAACCGAAAACGCCTCCTTCAGGTTCCGTGAGTGCCTTTCTGCAAGGGATATGGGTGGCTACACTGCAACGTTCAAGATTCCGATGAGGTCGGACAACAACGCTAAACATTTCGCGTGGGGTTATTGGCTTCCGCTAATTTTGTTACATGCAAATGCACATGCGCATTATTGAATCCTTATATAAAGGCCATGGAACTTGTACTCCTGGAAGAGGAATGGCGCAGTTAAAAGTGTCCCCAACATGTTGAGACAGAGACACTTCGTAACGTCCAGTTCCTCTCATTGCGCAAGTGCGCAATTTTACTGTCCTAACAAAACCTAACCAATCTAACGCGAAACGCGAGTTACATGAAGACTGGAGGAATTCGATTGGAGGCAGCCGTTGCTGTGATGCGGATCTCTGTCTCAACATGTGGGGGCCACTTTCCACTCATTGCTAAAGTGGGCTATTTCCCTTCCAGCAGTATAAGTTCTATGGTAAAAGCCCTTTTGTTGTCTTCTAATATCAACCATGTGCTCCTACGTGGAGCATTTTCCAAATGGTATGAAATGGCAAACTCTCCTGCTGGCGTTGCAATTCGACAGCAGGTATGTCCTTTCCAATAACCAGTATATTAATCGCGTTGCTCTTATATTGAAAACTAGATAATCCATTTGCACGTGAACTAATAGAGGATAACAGTGGAGCCATTCCTGATATTATGACTGATCCACTCATTAACGTTATGAAATCGTAGCAACACATTTGATATATGTGGAAGTAATGAAGAATTCATGAATTATAAAAATAAAATAATTAAAAAAATATAATTTTATTATTTCAAAGCAGCACCGAAATTCGAGATAAAACGTTTCACTGTTCGTTCTCTATTATCATAGAAATTCTCTGTGATCCTGCAGAAAATATTGGCTACTACGGAACCTGGACCACCGACCCACTCCCCTTGATTGTTATTATTTGATTTTCAAATGTTCAAACCCAGGCTATGCCAGGTAGTGTAGGTTAGAAAATAAATAAATTTAACAGTCATTAAATTTCATAGTCCGTTAGTATTAATACATGTTAGGTACACGAATTTATAATACTAGTAATATTTGTAATTAGTATAAAAAGATAGTTTTCATTGCAGCAACTGGGAAATCCGGTATGAATGACATCCAGTTCGCGTTTACATTGTTTTCATCAATCCCAAAGTTTACACTTAACCTCAGGATTCATTGGGCTTCCTGCAGGACGTTGGAACGCCTCGCTAAAACCTGGTGTATTCGACACCGCTCCTATCACTCTGTGTTGTCCTACTCTGAATTTATGACCCAGATAATGATCGAAAGCCTTTACCAGTTTCAAGGCTTCGCACCAGTTCTGTAAAACAACAAGAAGATAAGAACAATCCAGATATGTATAAAGATTCCCGAGGAATTCTTGGTAGGTAAGGAGGATGGCCTAAGGTGGATGTGCTTTGACTATAGTAAAATCTAAAATATTATAACACAACTGTCGATTACTGATGCACTGGCTGATGGCGGGAACAATCAGATTAACCGCTTTAGGAAGTATCTAATGTAAATACAAAGAAGTCAGAGTCAAAAAATTATATAAGTGCTTTTAATAAACCAATTACATTTTCGAGCACTCTTTTCGTTCGTAATTGAATGTTTCAGTAACTGACGGCTACTCGATGCATACCGAACCTAATTAGCTATAGGCGGTTCATTTTGTTTTCCATTTATGTCTTTCGCGGCTATAACAGCTGTAAAGTTGCGTCACTGATTATAGTCTGTAACGTGGCGTTACAGAGCTGGAGGGGGGTCCACCTAGAAATGACCAAAAAATAAATAAATAGGGCTTATCAGGTCGGACAGTGGGTTCAGTGGCACAGTGGTAAGTGCCCGACTTGGCAGTCAGAAGGTATCGAGTTCGATTCCTGATCAAAATTCATAATTTTTCGGAAATTCCTAGCCCTCTAGCGCTCCCTGGCGGCTCTGTGGATAGATTAATTATAGGGGGGACGAGCCGGGCATCCCGTTATAGGTTACTTCAACGATATTCAAGAGCAGCAAACGTTCTGTACGCAGATAAGTATAAACAATTGTTGCCTTTGAAATTGCCTCGACATTGCGTTATTTCTCAAAATTGACTTTTTTCTATGTATCTACTTACGTTGGCGAAAGACAAGAAAAAGATTTTTTGACTACTAAAATCCTCGAGTCCTGGAAGTATATCCTCTGTTACTTCTCAAGCTGCTAATTTCGATTGATAAGCTGAATAAACAGTCCGAAGTCCTATTGCGTCAGCGAAATTTTCATCTTGACTAAATTGAATGGTTTCCTAGACTTTCCATAGAACACAATGATCATTCGTTATTGTCTGTAAGATAGAAATGGTATAAGTGTGCCTTGTGAATACGTACATAAGTAAAATCGTTCGATATTTTGGACTCTTTCATTCCGTATTCGTATAATTGATGCAGAAAACACTCGTGCTTGTCGTACTCACTTACTAAAATAGAAAATCATTAGTTATTTGTTTGAAACAAAGTTTAACTTGTTTACGTAAATATAGGGAAAAGTTGTCTGAGACAGCACAGCGAATAACTCGGGAAAACGGATGACATCTCAGACACCTTTCCCCGAATAGTTGCTGTCATACCGAGTTTTCGAAAGGGTTTAGATAGTTCATGGCCAATTATAGTTCCAATTGCTCCATAATTAGCAGCGCTGAAATAATAAGAATTTTGAACATTTCTAAAATGTATGAAAGCTGCAGAGTTATTGGAATTCGTTTACTTGGGCCGGTATACACCGTAGAGTGGAAGTTGAAGGATCGTCGCTGAGAATAGCATAATGATAACTTTCGTTTCGACCTTCTTCAAGAGCAATTAGCATATCGAATGGTAACATTGGATCATGTTACTTCAGCTATTGAATGTCACACTTCATCAATGTTCAAATTAAATGAAAATTTCTCAATTCAGAAAATGTCATAAGCTAGTTAACCACGCCTGATTGATACCATAAGCATACCATAACCCACCCCACACTAAGTAAATCTTAGATAATTATTATAGTTAAGAGCCGGCGATGGCTAATCTAGCTGAATCAACTAAATCATAATTCATACTAACCTTTTGAAATTAGCATTTTGATCTAAATCTGCGTGTACTGTCACAGTGAACAAACTTCCGTGTCTGCTTAAGAGCTGATAATTCTCCCGAACCTTCTTCCAGGATACGTTACTGCTATTCCATTCCGATTGTTCCATAATCATCGGCCATCCGCCGTTTTCTTCCAGAATGTGTTCCAACGGTTTCGTTCCAAGTTTCTCAATGACATCTAGAATCAAAATCAGGTATTAGATAATGTCAAAGTGCATTCGAATTTTTCGTCACTATCAAACATGCGTTATCACAGATCACAATTAATCATTTTCTAATCATAATATTCACGCATATACTGATTATTAGATATTTCGATTCTAACAATCTCGTTAACATTTAAAAAAATGGTATATTATCAAGTTATTTTTTCAACACGCTTCGTCACTGCGCCAGGACGTGTGCAGCCAATAGAGTCTGTCCACAT
>JARQTJ010002451.1:0-15417 GCA_030142635.1 Trachelus troglodyta | reverse complement strand
ATAACGAAATCTTCCGAGAGCATTGACGTAACTGTACGAATCAACCCGAGAGCGTAGCTTCTGACCAGGGTGGCGACTCGAAGGGAACCAGAAATCGAGTACGTTATCTGTATCGGTAACCGGAGTTGTCTTGTGACCGGGATTCGAAAAATCACGTCACAAAACATGAACGCTTTTGTGCATCGAATCAGGATCCAACGGGTACTCATGCCTCTGCTTCCCCCAATTGATCCCACTGATGACACTCGATCTCTGCTACTACCTGCTGCCAGCACCGACGTCTTCTGATTTTCTTCATTAGCATTACATTTTTTAAATGGACCACTGCATGGTACTAACTCGTTATTCCTATAATGTACCCTATGTTTATTCACACATCCTAGGTGGTAAAACAGTTTCACACAAGTCTTGTATCGCACTACTTGACTTTTAATTGGTTTCTTGCAAGCGAAGCACCGATACTCATCGTATTCGCCCGTACTGTCCATCTTGCCCAGTGTAGCTGGTAAAGTACCGACGTTTACCCACCATAACTATATCACTTTCACACTTTCACTTGTTTGATTGCTGGCTTCGCGGATTGCTAAATACCTGTCGCCGTGGCAGCAATAATGGCAACCACGTTCACTCGCTAGGTGGAAATTTCGACGAACGAAAAATATTGCTAGTGTCGCTTACCCGATAGCTATCTAGCCATTTGATGGATACAAATGCTCACCACTCAACATCGATCATATTGTTCCATCTTTCACACAATTTCACAAATTTATTCCACCGAATAATTAGCTCTTACACGAAGCATTCCTCAGGCACGTCTGTCACTCCTGAGAGAGATTAATTGATTGATTAATTAAATTTATTTATGCCATGGCTAAGCTTCTTGGCAAGGTAGAATAAGTAGAACAATTGAGTTGGCTGATTAAGATTTAAATAGTTGGTAGTACGTAAGTAAAAATGAGAGATTGTAATGAGTTATGTCTTAATACGCAAGAGAACTAATGAGTTATAAAAGGAGACTACCTTGATGTTTGCTGAGTATGAACAGAATTAGTTTTAAGTAGAAATAAAGAATACAAATTGATTGGAATAGCAAATGAAACTATAAGGTAATTTAACTAAACTTAACCTAAATTACATGAAATAAGTCTGCGATGTACAGTGAAGAGGATTAATGAAATATAATAGTAGTGCGGCGAGTATGAGGTAGAACAATCATAATCGCATATCTAAGTTAAGGTAATAGAAATTAATAAGTTTCACAAGAACTCAATCCACGGATTTAAAGGAATGCCAAGGTGGAGAGTTTTACTCGACATCTAACTGCTCTATTTTAAGAGAGAGAAGGTGTGAGAAAAGTGAATTTTTGAAAGTAGCAAGAGAGTGAGAAGATGTGATTTCAGCTGGAGGTGGTGATTGCCAGGAGTATAGCGCAGAGAGATGAAAGAAATTGCGGTAGACGGTGGTGCGGTGGTGAGGGATGTGGAGACCTGACATTGAGGATGCGTGTCTAGTGGGAAATCGACTGGTGGGGGGACATCGTGTGAAAAGGTCTTGAAGATAGGAAGGAGAGTTCAAGTAAAAGATCCGATAGGTTAGAATGCCTAAGAAGTACTTCCTTTTATTTTTCACAGCTAATCATTTGAGTCATAGGCGGTAAGGAGTTATATGTACGTCTCTACGCAGGTCGAATATGAAGCGAATGCCGAGGTTGACAAGTCGTTGAAGCCGCTGGTCTAGTGACTTAGATCAATTAAGATAGACATTGCAGCCATAATCGAGATGAGGAAATACTAGAGTTGTGACAAGTTTTATTCTCAACTCGCGGGATAATGAGTTTTTGTGAAACTTGAGACGGTATAGTGTGAGGTGCACTTGTTGCGATATCATGGCGACATGATTACTCCACAGTAGATCCGAGTTCATTATGACACCCAAATTACGGACTGAATTTACAAATGGTAAAATCGTATCATTGATTAACACAGGTAGGATAGCAACATGGTCTAAGGTTTTGATTTGGGGTTTGCTTCATAAGATAAGAATCTTAGATTTCGCAAGGTTGAGTTTAAGCTTATTGTTAGTATCATAATCGAAGATTCTCAGTGTGTCTTGGCTTACTCTATCTAGTCCAACGTGAAGTTGAGATGTGTCCTTTATCAACTCCGCGACGAATATCATCACACACTTTTATAAGTGCCGAGTACTATGATTAGCTCGATACCAGGATTGCATGGGGTCAAGGATGTTATGTGTTTCGAGAAAAATTCTCAATTGATTTAGAACTACTCTCTCGAAGATTTTGGATAGTTTACATAAGTTGGCGATTGGCCTACTATCTGAGGGCGATAACAGAGTGGGAATCTTAGATAGTGGACGAATATATGCTTTTTTCCATTCAAGGGGGAAGTAAGAGAGGGTGAACGAAGCGTTGAAAATCTTGGAGAGAATAGGAGCAATTAGAGGTTGCGCATACTTGATAGAGAATAGTGATAATTTTTGTCAGGACCAGATGAGTAAGTATGTACAGTGAGGGTGTCAATTATTTCACAGACCGAATTTACTGTGGTTAGAGAGAAGGTGGATCTAATGTTGGGGTCGTGATGAGTGAGTGTATTAAAATGCAAGGATTCTTCTTGAGAGCGGGGAAGTGCTGCGGACGAAACCGACGATTAGTATTTGTTAAGGGTATCTGGAGAAAAAAAATGCAACGGAGAAGAGAGTTTGTTTTTAATAAGACCTAAACGGGCGAGTTCTTTCCACATCCTGGCTGGATCATTTATTGAAGTAATTTTCATGCGGTGATAGTTTTCTTTGGCTAGTCGTATGTCTCGCATGTGTTGGTCTCTGAAGCTCCTATATTCGTCATACTTGGCAGTGCCATTGGATTTTTTGGCGTGTGAGAATAAGGATCTGAATTTCCGAATGCGAGTGTCGAGCTCTGTTGTGAACCAAGGATTAGGAGGTCCCTTAACTACGAAGGTAGTGACCGGGACGTGTAAGTCTAGAGCATGAAGGAATGAGGCAGTGAGATGATTCTGGAGCAGTTCGACACTTCCACAGTCAAGGGGAAGATTTGGGTCAGGACTAATAATTGAGTTGATCTCAACCATGAATGAACTAAAAAATTCCGAGGTGACGAACGAAGGCTTTATAGTTGCGCCTAGTGAGAGTGCGGAGATCTAGAGGTATTACTTGATCAAAGGTGTACTGAAGAGATAAAAAGTCATGGCCAGCTATAGAGGGCGAAGTAGATTTAGTATACGCTAGAAGTTTGTCAACACAATCAATAATGAATACATCAAGCCATGATTTGCAAGAGACTGTATGGTATGTGGGATCAGACGTAACAAGATGTAAAGATGACGACTGAATCCAGTTTCTAAGGTAAAGAGCTTCAAACGTGTTAGTGAGGAGATTCCAGTTGAAATCACCAGTGATAATAATATTCTTGTATGCATGAGCAACTTTGTTAAAATGTAATTGGAAGTCATCGAATAATCTTGCTTTTGGTTTTCGATAAATGTCTGCAAATAATAATGGCACGGAGTGAGAAACTTGCACTTGGAGTAGAATATACTCAGGAGAATTCGTATGCATGCTCGGAGAGGATGCTAGAAGTTTAACCGTTAGAGAGTTATAGATGAAGCAGGCAACACCGCCTCCAGTTTTGCCCTCACGGTTGTTCCTGATAATAAAGCAATTAGAGATCGAGACCAATTCATCTGAGATACTCGAATGTAACCATGTTTCGGAAACAGAAATGAGATGAAATTTATGGGTGTCTAGATAATGGCAAACAAGGTCAATATGGCCGATGAGGTAGTTAGCGTTAAAATGCGCCACGTTCACTGTGAGAGCTCCGAGAGACCGTGAATTTGACACTTGAGGTAGTCATGAAAGTTTTTCTAGATCAGTGTCATTGTTGATCTGGATGGTTGGGAGTCCATTATTTTTTTTGACGAAAATACGGTTACTTTTAGTCCAAACAAATTTGTGAGAAGTTGCTGTAGCCTTGCCCTTGGTACGTCTGAATAAATTGTATACTATATCAGTGGATAGGAGTTCATTTACATAAATACTACCCACAGTGTTAACTGAAAAGACTTCGGTAACTAGGAGATTACGTTTTGCCCGTTTTTTACTTATAATGAAATCGCGGACACACGGTATCTTGAGCATTACTACTAGCAATTTAGTAGTATGATTATTCTGAGTGAATGAATTATATGCGTCGGCAGGTGATGGCCGGGAGGGAGTGGCAACAATTTTCCTAATCATAGGGCGAATGGATAAAATATCGCAGACAAGATTTCGTACGCCTAGAGCTGTGAACACTTTGGAAGTAATGAGATCGTGAGAATCAGTAATTCTAGTGGGAATGCCAGCTATAATGAGCTCGTTTGCAGACGATGAATCCAAGGTGGAAGATGAAGTAGCAGCAGTGGACTCAAAACGTTCAAGATGAACTGTATGGTCAGTGACAGTTTATTTAAATTCAGAGACGACTGCGAGAGAAGAGGAGATCTCCGCGTTGAATCTCGTCTGATGGTCTATGAAGTTGGATAGTTTAGAGAACATGGCTTTCAATGTCACGTTGATAGATGGAGGTTGAGAAGTAAGAGAAGAGTGAAGCGGGTTGTTCGAGTGAGCGTCCATCTGCAGGTTTGCTAGATCAGACTGCGATTGGAAGGTGTTTGTTACAGCAGACAATTGATTCACACAACAGGTGCTGGCTGATTTGGACATAACATAACTCTTGCCGTAACCAGGGTGAAACAGTTTGAGACAGGTAATGCACTTGACATTATCACCAGCTACCCTCTTAGGGCACTTATTACATACTACTTGTGACATGTGGGACATCAGCAAGTTTTTAACTGCGTATGTTAATAATGTGAAGCATGTACATACAAACAGTTGAAATTTCAGATGATTTACAATTAGAAGAAGATGTAGATGGAATTTATGAAAGTGTTATACCTGAGAATATCAATTTAAATGAAGCTGATCGTATTCAATCTGATGTCGATAAGTTATTCCATGGCCTCAGGCTACCGATGTAATTAACGAATTTACTTGTGAAGGATACGTCATAATGGCATTTCCAGCATTATTTCCTTTTGGTACAGCAGAGTTGAATGATAATACTCGTTGTAATAATATGAAACCAACAGTACTCGAATATTTTCAATACTTAATGAAACATAAGGAAAAACGATTTGCACAAGATCCTCGATTCAGATACTTTGCTTTGAACACAGTCCAACGGCATGACGCTATCAAACGTGGTACAATATTCGCAAAAAGATCACATTTTACTGGGACTGTGCAGGATTTGCGAAATACTATTTCGGAAAATCCTCAGATTGTAAGAAGTTTATATTATTGGTGCTCTAAAATTAGAGGTTCTAATTCCTACTGGTTTCAAAGAAGGGGAGAACTTGAAACAATGGTTAATCAAATTGGTTTACCAACAGAATTTTTTACATTAAGTGCAGCAGATTTATGGTGGCCAGATTTAGCTCGTCTCATGGGTTGTAACTTTGAAGAAGAAGATTCGCTTACTGAAGCACAAATAACAGCGCAGCGACAGAAATTAATTTTTGAAAACCCACGAATTGTTGAAGATTGTTTTACTTATCGTGCAACAAAGTTTATTGAAGATGTTTTATGTAAACGATATAATGTCGTTGACTATTGGTTCCGATATGAATTTCAGCACCGGGGTTCATGTCATGTACATGGAATGATTTGGATTTTAGAAGTCCCCAATCCGAAAACTTTTGACTCTTTATCTGAAGAATCAATAATGAATGCAACGCAATTTTATGATAAACTAGTGAGCACTCTTAATCCACTACCATCTATACCACCAGCATCATTACACCCTTCGCGTATTCTTTCTACCGACGTTGAAATCGATAATGAACACAATATTTCAGAATTATTAAATCGTTTCCAACGGCATACTCAATGTTCTAAATCTTACTGTCTTCGGAAAAAAGGAAATGAATTCATTTGCCGGTTTAAATTTCCTAAGGAGCTACAACAAGAATTAACATTGCAAAAAAATGAAAAAGGTCACTGGGCTTATACGCCAGCAAGAAATAATGACAAACTTAATCAATACAATTCATTCATTGCTCAAACTTGGAGAGCTAACACTGATTTTCAAATAATAACATCAGAATATGCTGTTGTTAATTATATCGCTAAATATGCTTCTAAATCGGAACCTGCATCGAAAAGTTTAGATGACATGTTTAAGGAAATTGTACAGTCTCGAGATACTGGGGAACAAGCACGGAATGCATATACTAATTTAATGATGAAAATTATCGGTGAATGAGATATAGGTGCTTGTGAAACATGTCATATACTTTTAGGGATTCCATTATTTCGTACTACCAGAACTTTCAAAGTACTTACTATAAAAATCGAAGATTATGTAACTGTACGTGAAACTGATGACGATAATAATAGTACTTCTTTCATTGACTTTTACTGCATTAGACCTCAGGAAATGGAGAACATAACATTGTTCGAATTCGCAACGAAACATTACAGAGGTAAAAATGGTAGCGTATCTAGAAGTCGCAAAGACAAAATTGTTCAAGTTTATCCGAAAGTTGACAAAAACATTGAATCAAACATGGAATTATTTTGCAAGCAACAGCTTATGTTGCACTCACCATGGCGTACTGAACAAAATTTGAGAAATCCCAATGAAACTTGGAAAATGGCATTCGACCGCAAGAACATTCGCATTCCTGGAAACTTAAACATGTCTTTATTCTCAGAAAATGAAGATACTGATGAAATTGTTGAACAAGAAATAATTTTTAACGAGAGAGATTGGATCGCTGCAGCTACAGTTATGCCAAATGTATTACCCGCTCAAGTATCACTTGGTAATCGCGTCATCGACTTGCTTTTTGATTGGACTGCAGCTTATCATAAATATTCTAATATAAAAACTAATATTAAATTCATAGATGAAAATCGAGGAACTACAGGAAATCAGAGTACAATACTTGTTCCTCCTGGAATCTGTTATAACGATCAGAAAAATGCGATCTTGTCATTCTTAAGATACCAACTTTCTAATTACGATAGTTGTTTTGATAGACTTGTAATTATCCAAGGGAAAGCTGGTACAGGAAAGAGTTGCGTTATCAATCAAATGATGTATGATATTGATACATACTTTGAATGTTCCTCTACTCTTTTATTAGCCCCTACAGGCGTTGCAGCTAGTAATATCAATGGTCAGACTCTTCATCCGGCTTTAAGGATATCTGTTTCACAATTTTTACGAAAGGTTAGTGGTGAAGCCAAAATTACTTCCGAGGAAGAAATGAGAAATATCAAGTTTGTCTTGATTGATGAATCTAGCATGCTAGGATTGAAATTAATTCATAAAGTAGACAGAAGACTCGAAGAAGCCAAACAACAATTCTCAAATTTACCCTTTGGTGGATTATGCGTTTATCTGATTGGAGACTGGTCACAACTTCTACCAGTTTGCGATCTAAGTCTCTATACCATTGGAAAGAACGCTATAACAATTCCATCAAGTTTCCTATATCAACAGTTTAAAAAAGTTTTCTTTTTAACTGAAGTCATGAGACAAATGGGAGAAGAACAACGTTCTTTTAGAGAAACTCTTGAAAGAGTATCGAATGGAACAATTACTCAACGGGATTATGACCTTTTATCATCTCGTTTCTATATTAATAATATGGATGATAGAACTTTTGAAAATGCTGTTTGCATTATGTCTAAAAACGCTGATATTGAGAAATTCAATTATAAAAAATTGGAGGATAATAAAAAACCAATTGCATTGATAAAAGCTATTCATAACTGCCATGAAGATTCTGCAGCTTCTACTGACGAAGCTCAAGGATTACCTGTGGAATTACGTCTGTGCGAAGGAGCACGAATTATTCTGAGGCGGAATCTCTGGGTGACTAAAGGACTTGCTAATGGTTCTGTGGGAACAGTCACAGACATAATTTACGATCCATCAATTGCATGCGAAGTATACAATGATCATATGCCACTTTGTTTATTAATCAACTTCGAAAAATATAGCAGACCTACTTTGTATAACAATTCAATTCCGATCATTCCCTTAGTCTCTTCCTTTTAAAAGAAACGAAATTTCATGTACCCGTAAGCAGTTTCCTGTAACGTTGGGTTATGCTGTGAGCGCATTCATAGATCTCAAGGTATAACATTGGATAAAGCTATAGTTGATATAGGTAATAATGAATTTCAACTTGATCTCACGTATGTCGCACTGTCTCGTGTAAAAGCTTTAAGTGGATTGTTATTGAAACCAGCATTCAATTTCGATCGTTTAATGAAAATTAATAATAGTCCTGCTATGACTACGCGTCGAGATGAATTGCAGTGACTTTGGAATTTAGCGAATAATAACGGATAGGTCGTGCCCACATTTTTCTCCAAATATTATTTCGAATTCAAGCTTCGCCCCACTTCGCCACTACGGGGCGCCCTAGTTAGTTGATGAAGAGATTTTGATTTGATAGTTCAGATTCGTTCTGTTACGTTCTCGATTCGCCGTTTTCTGTCTCTCGCACTATTTGTCTGAATCTTACTCCGACCCTCTCTCCCTCAACCTAGCAGTCTGAGTGGTCGTGCATTTCCGTAACCGTCCACTCCCGTTCGTGCATCCAGTTGCGTTTGCTGGATTTACGCGACCCCAAAGATCAGCACCTACGGTTGCGTTTTTCGATTTTACGCGTCCCCAAAAATCGACAGGATCCGTTATGTTATTATTTTCTGATAGGTTCCGTCAAACCTCTCGTTTTAGTGGAGTTGGGTCGGCTCCACGCCAACTCCCAGTTTATACCGGTTCGTCAGATCCCGGTGAAAAAAGAATTAGCTGGCGTCCGCCTGGCTTGTGGATGCATGAGCGAAAGGTGGACGGCCAAAGGTAACGTAGGTTGGTTCTCGAAGATAGTTCGTTCTCGGATGTTTCGGTATCGGTGTCGAGTTAAGAAAAGGAATACGTTATAGGTTTTAAAAGAAAATTAAACTGCACCACAATATTGACGTGTGTAATCACTCAAATGATATCTACTAACGTCGAAACCAACTCCACATGTAGAAATTTTCGACACGGTCCACTCTGGGCCAGAGTCAGCGCCGGTGTTACCAAGATTGGGGCACCGTCGGCAACCAGAGTTGGTACTGTAATGGCTATTCATTGGAATGATAACATGGGTCTAACCGTTGGAGAATGGCGATGGGGCCGACTTACCGACTACGAGTACTGGCCCAATATTATTTCAGAACGTCGGCCAAGCATTGGTTGACGCCACTGGCCCAATATTACTTTAGACCGTTGACCAAGTATCGGCTGTATGTATGGTGTATTTTAGGAGTACTGTATTGCAGAATTATTCAAGACTAGGATGTATTTATTTTTTACATTTTCAAACACTCAAATTTTGTTAAGAAAAACAAATATTTCATTATGTTAGATCATTATGTTAGATTTTGTTAAGAAAAATAAATATTTCATTATGTTAGACAGTATTATGTCATTTGTATGTTTAATTTTGCAGCGTCTCTCATTTTCTTTCCACCCTCTCGGTCCCCTGCACCAGCTAACCAACGGCTGGTTGTAGAAATGATTTCTCCATCCTTTAAAGTTGAAAAATTGTCGAGTAAAGTATCTGAAATATATTAATCAAAATTAACATTTCTTATCAAAAACTTGTTTTCAGAATGTATCAAACGAAGCAATAACAAGAAATACACGAAAGCTCTGCTGACCCTAAGTTGATTAAATATAGCGGTAGTTATTAATTATCGACATAGAAAAGGATACAAATTCTCTCAACGAGATTATAAGATTTTACGAGAATAATAATAACCATCTGAATTTCTGTTTCGAAATTCAAATAATTTTCATTCATTATCAATAAGTCTAGTCATAAGGAAATCTAGGATAAATTTGTTGTACTTACCTTTTAATATTTGGTATATCGTTGTTTTACTTAAATTTTCCTTCGCGTGCCCTTTCTGTGGTCGTCCACAAGCACTATAATTCAACTGAACATCTTTAGTCATTATATTTCCCAGAATTTTTCCTATAGCTTCTTTAAAAGTTGTGGACCGTTTGCATATTGATGACATAATAACTGTCTGAAAGAATGAAATATGTGCATTTGATGTGAAAATTTGATGTCACATATTCTACTTACCAATGCCACTTTTTTTTCAGTATCATTGGAAACTGTTTTATCTAAATTATTAAAATCGGATAATGTTTTTGTTGGCAATTTTATACCAATTTTATCATATATGTTAGACATATCCGTGGTTTGAAATTGCTTGCTATTTATTGAAATAGTATTTTGCAAGGCTTCAAATTTTTTTTCGACGTCGTAAAGTATACTTCTTTTTGTTGATTCAATTTTTTTCAGAATTCATTGTTCCATTTCCTGCATACTCTTGGTAAATTCTTGTATGATATTTCCCGCTAAATAACAAAAATTTCGTATGCTCATATTATGCTTTACCACTGATCACTAAATAATACATCTTTTAATCGTAATCATGATGCTTAAAAAATTTATCGTACATGTCTATATCAGAACTATTAATTGTTATTGTTCGTCATCAATGATCATAGGAATTGAAAAATATTACTTCTTTTAATTTTCAAAATTAAACTTGGTATTATTAATGTCATTTATACAGATATCTGAAGTCTATATATCTGAATGTAGCCTATAAGGTCACTATCAATTATATAAACTTCACAGATATTCTGTACTCGCAAGCAGAGTAAGAACATTTTTTTATGAAATATCACGATCACAATACGGTTACAGTGGCATCTTACTGATAAATTTTTCTGTACACTTACAGTTCGATTTGGAATTATCGACATAACTCCTTCCACTGTCGAGTGTCGACAATATCAACTGACCTAACATACAATAAAAATTAAGGTTAATGCTTTAGTTAGTTTTATAGTAACGTAGTAAAGGATGGATGAATAAAAGAAAACTTACGTCCCGATGGGTTCTTACGCGAGCTTAATGATGATAAAATGTCTTGTACCGTCCTAGGATTTTTTTTCCTTTTTTTTTATATTTGGAGAGCCACTTGACGTGCTGGACACTTCCGTCAATTCATATAAAATAATGAAAATAAGAAATTGATTTGAAATGTGACGTGATGTTGTTGATGATGAAATTTTTGTACCTGTAGATTCTTGTGTAGATTCTTCGAGTTCGCTAGAAAGGAAGTGAGGGATATTTTTAACTGCTCTAACTACCGTTTCTTCACTTCGCTTCCTTGTCTGCTTTCTGGTAGAATCTGTCTCAGCTGAATCCTCGACAGCTGTGCTACTTTCTATCAGTGACGTTTTATAAGATCTCTGTAGATGGTGGAGTCCTTGTTAATAAGTAACTGGAATAAGAAATCCTTCTACATGTGATCACAGATCTTATTTCAATAATATTTTATTTCATTGTACGTAACGTACCCGCTTCTTTCAAAATAATAACGGACCACGTAGCCCATTCAGGTTCGGGTGGTTTACAATCTTCTGCCCATTGGGCAACATTTTCAAACTGTTCTTCTGGCGGATATTGACACTGCCATCCTCGATTACTGTATGACACCCACGATCTAGGCACAAGTTCCACTACTTTCTTCTGCTTCTTTGTCCTTTCTTCGTTAAAGACAATGACCAAATGCGTGGTCAGTTCATGTAAACTCATGCTGAAATAGTCATAATTTTCTTATCATTCCAAGAATGTGAAGAAGATGTTTGTATAGTTAAATTTATCGATTGCGGAATAACTAGATTTAGATTAATAAAGTGTCATTATTCGGAAAAAAAACGTAGAAGAACAATAACAGATGATAGGATGACGTCACTTTTAGAATAGATTTACAATGTTGATTAGACAGTTGCACGTTTACAATAATGTAAGAAAGATGTGTCGACAAATATTTTTTTTATTGAAATTAAAACAAAGAAAC
Organism: Trachelus troglodyta; assembly: GCA_030142635.1. Lineage (NCBI taxonomy): Eukaryota > Metazoa > Arthropoda > Insecta > Hymenoptera > Cephidae > Trachelus > Trachelus troglodyta. The sequence continues at coordinate 3,381 of JARQTJ010002451.1, read as the reverse complement.
ATAATGCTTTTGAAATTAATCATATAGTTTGTGCTTCCTAACTCAGTGCAAGTACTGTGGAGAATGTTGTATCGTTCTCAGATATATTATGGAAAAAGAGGAGATACGAAAATTTTCGCAGTATTTGAAGTAAGTTATGAAACATCACCATGAAGAATGAAGAGATTTATGCAATTTAATTTATTTAAGCAGTCGATTGGTACTTACGTTTCTATTATAAAATAATGCACTAACTGCGTATTGATATTCAACTTCCTAGAGCTTCTTTGTTACGAGGTCCGGTAATCACTTTCACAAAATTCTGTTCATGCCACAAAGAAACTGGGAAACTGATCGACGCACAAGGTCGTGGCGCTACTGTCGTCCTCACGAACTTTCGTGTGACGTCGGTCGTCAGGCCCGAAATGCAAGAAACGATAAGCCAAAGAGGCAATTCGTTATAGCTAGTGATAATATCGTATATATATTTTTATGTCCTTCCTCAATTTCATATTATATATATTATATGTAATTAAAATTTATAGATATATTCTAGACACATACATTGTTCGTGTCGTGTACATGTACAAGTTAATTATATTATATGTGCAGTAAAGTTACAGCGAAACTTTTGCGTTTAATTTTTATTACGATACATTTGCTTGCGATATGTTTCACCTGATATATTTTAAGATCCCTACAAGGTCCTAGGTGATATATTCCAATATGTGAAGACGCGCATGGATATGTGAATGCATTTCCACGTATCGTCCTTTTATATCCTTCTATGAAAATATCATTTTCAGTAACACAGCCAATATCACACCGTGTGATAATTTTTGTTATTTCTATTATTTTTCCTATTTAGTAACTGAACAACATTATCTGGGTGTACACTCTTTATCGTCATACCTCTCAGACTTATATCACGAAGCTCATTCACATTACATTATTCAAAACGCACTAGAGAATTCGAATGTTTTGTGACAGACAGAATGAGTGGACAACGTGGTTTAATTACCGATGCATCGGGACCTGATTATAATTGCGCTACCGGATTTCGAGGCATCCGTACTAATTTTTTAATAAACCCCAACGAGTTCTCAAAAGGAAAAGCAGAAAATTTAGTCAAAGCAGCGTTCATATGCTCCACATCATCAGTTATGTGAATAAGGTTATGAATGTTCATTACCTGCGAATCTGAACCATATAACACGGGCATAAGTCCAAAGAATTGTTGAAGGAGTGCATTAGCATAATTTGCATGCAGGACCGCCATTTGCGAACTGCAGAAAATGCGAGAAGCAATAAATAGTAACAAAAAATGACGATACTTGTCGGAAGGCAAAATCTGTCGAAATACTAAAGCACCGCAACATAGGAGAAAAAATCTTAACTGAGTTGCTTTCCAATTTCCGACATCGTTAACATCAAAATTTCGCTTTTGAAATTCCACAGTAATATCTGAAGAAATGCACCTCATGAAATCAGATAGTAACATTCGATTTTTACGGCGAATTCTAACCTGGTTATTACCGTGCAATAACTTTTCAAGTAATAATTTCATTACCCCGATACACAGTAAATGCATATAATCCAATACGACTGATTTGACAGGGTCAAATCCAGGAATGTTTATAAACGGTGACGTACAATTGTCTAGATGATGTTCTGGCTGTCGTTTCTCTCTAAACGATGTGTTCGTCCTTTTTGGTGCGTTTAGCTTAGAATAAATTCGCTTATTATTAATTGTTATACCCATAACCTCACATCTTTCGCAAGCATAAAAAGCCCCATGACCTTTACAACATTTGAGAAATGCGCGTGCAGGTGTATCGCAAACGAATGCCTTTATTTCAAAACGATATATCTTGTCACCGATTATTAAATTGTTTTCAATGAGATGTTTAGCTTCTGTAATAAAATCATCCAAATAATCGTTAACTGATTGAGATTTTGAATCCCCACAGTATAGTGCTACAATAAAAGGTTGTACGCCGTAATCTTCGTGGTACACCTGGGCTAAAATCGGCCAGAATTGCGAACGCGAGTATCCATAAATTGGAAGACCATCTACGTTTATTAGAACACTGATATGATCCTCTGTGTATACATTAGAAATTATCCTTTCCAATCCGTCCTTAATTCCAAAATATATGTATATATTTTCCGTAAGTTCCTCTAGCACTCAACAAAGACTGGATATCATTTTTTCGCTTATTTGAACGCAAGAGAGTTGTAGCACTTTTTGGAAGTTCACTATGTCCTTCATTGCGAAGAATCATTAACGATTCTGCTATACAAACATGATTTAAAGTATTAATGTTCCTCAAAGCCCAGGATTGCAATTTAGTTGTTATATTTCCGCTTAAAACGTTTTGAAGATTTTCAACCGAATTATGAGAAAAGTTTGTTATCTCACTGAACATTGAGGTAATAGGTGAGATTGAACTAGTTGAAAGAAGTGTTCCTGTTGGATTGTTTCTATCGTCTTCATGGGTGGAATGATTGATCGGAATGTTTTCAACGATTTCATTACATGTGTTTGATACACCTGGATTAGAAGTAGTTTCACTATTACTTTCACTCGATGAGCTTGTACGTTTCCTGTTAAGTTCTCTGTATTTTTTTAAACGGTAGTAGAAGGACATTTTCTTAGAAATGTGCTTCTATATTATTCTTGCACAGAGATTTTTTAGCACAAGGATGCATACCACAATGCACCGTGACAACTGAGTTCCAACTACAGTTCTACATTCTCGAGATGTGCTACTACACAGTCCACACTGTTAGATGCCGGTAGTATATCAGATTCGGGAGTCATTATAATTTGTGTTGTCCTGACATTGGGTCGACGCTAGGTGGACAATTATTACGAATATGCTCAACTAGCGTCGTAGCCACAGTAGGTCCAAGATTTTCCCAAAGTTGGGTCGACGTCCCATAAACAATCAATGCGAATGCTGGGCCAAGTAGTGAACACAAACGGCGCAATATTGTCTCTGTATCGAATGAACGTTGTCTATCAACGAAATTGCAATATTGGGCCTACATCAAAATGTATCATCGGGCCAATATCGGTTCAATACTGGGTCGATGCTCCGTAGCCAAACAACTCCGATGTTGGGCCATCGTACAGCGCAAAAATGGCCCAATGTTGGTGTGACAATGCGCCGATGGTTAATACATAACACAATACTAATATTGTGCCGGAACTGGTACTTGTAAACGGGCCAACGCTGATAAAATGCCTTAAATCAGTACTACGATTCACCATCGGGTCCGTATTGGCAATCAAGAGACTTGGTCGAGTCTCGCGCCAAGAACAGGCAACCTGCCGTACAGGGCACGGCCCGCCGAGACTCTTTACTCGAAGCATCTCTTGTACCTGTGTTTCGACTC
>JARQTJ010002450.1:0-15622 GCA_030142635.1 Trachelus troglodyta | reverse complement strand
TAGGCGAGTTACGCTTGGCCAATTATCAATAAACATATATTGGCCAAGGCTTGGGCCTGTTGTAAGCGTTGGCAATTTGTACATGGGTGGTTACGTGAGTACACACTGCATAGACGATAGGCGGTGAAGACAAGAAGTGACGAGGGCCAACCTCGAAGATTAACGCCCCAGTGCTAAAGCTTTCTTCGTTCGCAAAGGCCTGTCAAACGATGAATACGGAGAAAAGTGCAGGCTAAAATGTACACAGAGCTGGATTACTTCTAGTGTCTACCTTGCAGACGTCGAAAGTTTGAAAGGGATCTGCAAGTTTGTCAGCGTCGTTTCAGTACTGAAGCAGGCTTACAAGTGCATCCTCAGAGATTTCGGGTCGCGAATAAACCAAGATAAGAGCCATGCAAAATAAAAAAGCGAAGCAAGAAAGCATAATTTATGCAAGTTTAAGTAAACTCGAGCAAGCAGCAGTTACCGTTTTAAAAAGTCCTATGCACAAATATTACTATTTTTGTTTAATTCGAACAAAACCTCAAAGGAATCTTCTAAAAAAATTTATTTGTATTTAGCTGTTTAAGCACAATAGCAATCATCCGATAAAATCTCGGCACTTCCGTGACACGATCATATAATTAACCTTTAAAAAATATAGTAAATACTGGTGTATGCACTGACAAATAAGTGTACAACGTTATATCATTCCTGTTGCATGTCAGGCACTTCAAATATTAATCTCACACAATTTCTGATAAAAATCCAAAGAAAAGTGTGGTGTATGAGACAAACTATTTAGATTTAGTCGCAATGAAGATTTTACGGCAATGCGAAATCGAGTTGTTAAATTTGAAATAGACGCACGAATAGGTTGACAGAACTAATCGCGTAGAATCATTCAAGTGATTCGAAGAAAAAATCATATTTCATCAAAGAAAAGGAGTTGCCTAACAAAATAAGGCAGAGGAATGCGTACTTCCATAAAAAGTTGATTCGGGAAGGAACTACAGTGAAGCGAATGAATACAAGATGGAGAGCGGAAAGGAGTAGAAAGTGTAGAGAGACGAGGGAGGCGACATAACGAAATGAGGAGGAAACAGATACTAGGGGATCAGAGGAGGATTAGACAAAAGAAAGACATATCGGTTTCGGATGTTGAAATTATTTAGTCTTTTAGGAAAACTCTAAATAATTTAGAGGAGAAATGCAACCGACCACTTTCTTTAGCTTTATGTATAAAAAAAATATCTTTGAAAAATATCCAGATGAAAAATGTTTATAGAAATTGTATAAAAAAAAGTATAAAATCACTTCTATGAAATTTTCACATACTTTCTATAGAAAAATGGGCATATACAATTTTTACATATTTTATAGAGTCTTTAAAGTATACTATATTATATATAAAGTTTATTGTATATTGTAGGTATAGTTTGAAAAATATAAATGTAGAACATTTAATGAAATTGATTTTTATGTACTCATAATCACAACTTTGGCTTCTAAATGAAGAGCAGGTCGAACAATATCTGTTGTTCCTCAGCCTTTGGCTCGCTGTCTAGATAGTGTGCACTCAGTAAGAGCTTTGTCCGTAAAAATCATTTCCAGAAGTTCTCGTGCTAATGATGTTTTATTGTTGCACATGCTTTTTGTATTTTCCAAAGCTTGCTTGTTTACAAAAATTGTTTGTGCCTTTAATAAGTTCAGTGATCTGTACCCAAAGAACAGCGTGAAAGTAAATCGGAATATTAAGCCTATTGCTATTTTCGTAATAAAATTACTACTAGGGACGCTCTTTAGGAAAACGAAGTTGAAAGTGGAGCTCTTATACATGAGATAATCTGTATATCTTTGAAATACGAGAATATGGGCTGAAAATTTTGACTCAAAAATTGAGGACCTGAACGTTCATAGAATAATTTCTAGAGTCATACATGTCCTTGTTTCTCGTGGTATCTTAAAGTCCACTATTGGTAATTTTCAACATCCTTAGCCTTTTCTTCTTGACTGCTACCGAAATCATTGTTATTGTCAATCTGTTCTTCGGAATTATTAACTAAAGATATTTCTTTTTGCAAATTTTAAGAGGATATTGGAGAAAAGTGAGAAAGACTAAATTATTATATTATAACTGTATCGATCTCAAAGCTCCTGTCGTGAAACGTTATAAATATAATAATATGCGCTGAATAATAAATGCAATTTCAAATATTGCTATCAAACCGTTAAAATCTCCGATATCAATTATTTATGTGTTACTGTGCTCCACTCTCATTCAATGAACAATGAACAATTGACGGAAGATGTTCCCAGGTAAAAATAAATGTTACCCTTATTTACTGTATTCAATCCAATAACAGTTTTAAAAATACTTGAAATTAATCGAATCATCGTGAGTCTTACTACGTTATATTTAATTGTAAGTTTGTATAGTAAGTGAGCAATCAATCATCTTTAATGAAGAAGTAATAAATTCATATGACGGGTCTAAGATAACGTTTCTGTGGCCAGAAAAGGCAGTTAGTCCAAAAAAAATACAATGGAACTATTGTGCAAAGTTCCAGTATGTACTTATTAAACGTACATTTTTTCAAAACAGCAATTTGGCTGGTACAAAGCATGGTACATTTAATTTTTGTGTAATTATATATATTTTCCAATAGCAAGAGAATCTGTCTTGCGCCCCCTAATGAAAAGACTTATAACGGAGTAATCAAAATTACATAGTGAGCGTATACAAGAAACAAAAAAAATTAAGGAAAGGAAGGTCCGTAAACAAGTTACCGACGATGATCAACTGTCGGAAAGTGATGAAGATGATGCTATGATAATATGTACATTTTTTCATAAAAAAGGCAAAATAATTTCTATTTCGCATAAAAATAATTTATTCTTTCACGTACTTGATTATAGGAGTTATAAAGATATGCAGATATTCTGGCCTCAAAAAAACTGTATGCCGACTTGGAAAAACGTACACATATTTCTCCAGCAGCTGATATTCTTACGAATCGTAAGAACTGATACGTGGTTCCCGTTTTGGAACCTGGCGCCCAATAACAGGATTGTTAATTCGAGTTTAGGATTTGTTAGCTCTGGGTTGCCTGGAACGCGAAGGAATCGCGTAAGTTGTGCGCCGGTCAGTTTCACATCTCCCGACGAGACTCAATCGCGAAAATTGCGTCACAATGCATATAGATTACGTTCGGGAATTCGCAGCAAGATCGAACTGGATAGAAATGGATGAACGAAGAATTCTCGCCAGCCTCCGTTCTAAATTGTAAGAGCTTAAAATTAAAAAGATGCAGAGTGATCATTTACAAAGTAATAAATAAAATTGAAAAAAGAGATGTCTTGTTCTACATTTATATATTTCAAACTCTATAACCTGTAACAAAAATGTTACCTCGGACTCCTCCCCACCTCCTGGCTCGAGGTCACCATCGGCGCTCGAGCATAGTTACTGCGTATAGTGTATTTATTATTGTCTATTGCGTATATTTAATATTTTAGGTCTATTGTATTTAGTTTTAAAATCCCTTTTCCCCATCCCCCCCCTCGAGTCCCTTTATCGTTGGTGTTTATTTTCTTTTCTGTTTATTTCTGTATCTGCATTTTCTATTAATTATATTCTTTCCTATCATACCCCGTGTTCCCTTTTCTTTTCGCGACCCCGGGGGGGGGGGGTCCATCGCCGTAGTTGCGATAGCTGATTTCGAGAGACCCTGAGTGACCTGACCTACCCAGTACGTCACAACCTATAATATATAAACTTTATATGCATTGTGACCGGAAAATATTAAGTGGTATAGTTAAGCAAAAATCACAATAATCGAAGAGTCCAAAAACGATGCTCTGCAAGGGAATCTTCAAAATAAGCTTTTTCTATGAACACAAGATACGACAAGGTTACTGGGCGCCAGACACCTGAGAGGTGCCGAAGCACCGACCTAGTACACTCCGCGATATCTAGGCTACTCAGCCCACATGAATGGTACAAGGGCTGGTCCTTATGACATACACACGGGAAGGATTCGCACACGAAAAATAAAGATGCCAGAAATTTAGTAACAATAACAAAATAATCAAGAAGCATATTAACAATACGCTCACTTGAGCGGTAATTGAATTACAGAACGATATGATAGGCGAAAAAGCCAAATTTTGCCGATATTAATTAAATAAATCATCATACAACAGGCGGTCCAGTATCGGGACTTATACGGCAAAAGGCAAGAACAATGACATATTACAATGAAAAAGCCACCGCCAAATATCGGTACTTGCCCGAGAGCAAAAGAACAATAGGGTGATATAAGAAGGTGAAGGGTATCGTTCCGGGAAAACACGAATTATAGCAAAGACGCGAAGGAATACACTATCGCGGAACGATCCCGTTAATTATGAAGCTTATTCGGTCGGCCAATGCGCCTGAGCATAATACGGAAGCGCAAAACGTTAGGAACGCGAAATAATATACGTAAAGAAAGGCCACACCAAATAAATAGACAATATGAAATTCACAGGGAAGCGGTAGATCACGGATTCGTTCGTAGGGGACACTCCAGGGCACTTGGTTACTCAGATATAAACGAAATAGATAATACCTTAATATATGATACAAAATAATCCGACACAAATCATGGAACGAAATCCCAGCATAGAATACTTGTCAAACGGTAAGGCAAACACCGGACGGGAATGTTTAACGTATGTCACCGGACTCGTTGCCAATTCCCGGCACACTCTACTGACTCTACTATAATATGCTGGTGGCTCGTGATTCAATTAGATGGTAAATGGTAACGTAAGGGCTCACTTCACGGCGTAACAAACGACGGGAACAGATACTCTCTCTCTCTCTCTCTTCCGGATACTCAGCTTTAGTTCCTTAAGGAACAATTACCAGTCAAATCTTCTGTAATTCGTTCAGTCGCTGACACTTTCCTTTGTTTCACTATCCGAGCTATGTTTTCATCTTCAAGACAGGCTTTAATACCCAAGTTACATCAACCCATTAAACAATTCACATATATCAACGAACACGTTCCGTCACCACCTACAAAGGCCGCAGAATCAACTTCTATCTTCCTTCAACAAAACTCCTTGAATCTCAATTTATTCTTCAATGTATATTCAAACTATTTCACTATACTTGTCAGGGGAGTTTCCGAAGAATCTCCGGGAATATTAGCACTACAAACTGTTCAAAGATTTCGACATACAAAACCGATTACCAGAGAACGCTCAAAACACGTCTATTCCTGCCCAAATCTACCGGAAATCAATCCCCGGAAACAGATACTCAAAAGATAGAAAATTACTTCACACAATAGATAGTAGCGATACAGTAGTACGGTAACAACGGGCACTCGCACGAATGGTAAGCAGACGAATGGCTAGTTGCTCCCTCGATGGGTGGTGGTGGCGCCCCGGTAGTTTCTTTCATGATCGCTGATTGGTCTGCGTCTGGGACTGCGAGGATGCTTGCACTGATTTCGGGGTCCATGGTCTCGCGCAAAGTTCGAATCACGGGAATTTCTCTCGCCGGTCCTTTCTTCACTCGAAGCGGCTAGTTGTCCTATTGTTCCTCATCCCGGGTTGTGTTGGCATTTTTATATTTAATTTAATTTTATATTATTTATATATTTACATTCCTTTTGGTTGGGGAATCGGTAGAATCGCCGGGGCACGGGAAGTCGCCTAGTATAGTGAACATTGCGTTACACTAGGGCGGCAGACTTTCCAGCATTTGTCTCGCGATTGCCAACATCGATATCTGTCTGACTTCCAGGTATTTCCCATGACTACCCGGAGCATCCTCCAGGTATCGGGACGTTTGACGAATTCTGCCTTGGCTTTATCCAGCTGTTTGGGATTTCTTCTCGGGCCCCCCAAGCTGAATTACAGCCCTGGGCCCTGGCTTTCCGTCGTAGACGGGACGGACGATGACGGCGCCGCCGTTAGTGGCGACGCGTGCGGTCGGTCGGTAAGTTTCACGGCAAGGCTAATACCGATCCGTCGCTGTCGTCTCTCCCGAGCCCTCTTCGGTAACTTCTTTTAGGGATTTTCGACCCTCTACACAGGCTGTACTACAGGTAGATTCGAAGCATTAATGACATTATCCCGTGATCGGCGTCTTGGTGACCATGGGAACCTTCCATCTGCCCCCCTCCCCCCTCCCTGATTTTTCCTCCTTCCGTCCTCTCGACTGCTGGAACTCCCGTGTTTCGGAAAAGTCGTTGGGTTCGATGATCCGCCGTGTCTCGTTTTACATATGTACAATTAAAATATAATTAATTAGTCTATTTTAAGAAACCATTAGTGACCCTGGAGTGGCAATTGTCCGTACGAGTGCCTTCTGACATGAGACGTAAATTCGTCTTATAACATAGAAAATGGTATCCTGCCATTACCCGTGAAGAAATTATTTGAGGAGTCCGTATTTCCCATGAAATCCGGATCGGGATTTATCAGGGAATCCCCGGAACGGGATTCCTCATACAATTTCACATGGATTTCACTTTGCATCTCAGGTACTAGATAACGGTGAGCAGCTATCGAAAACATGGCGTCAACTGTTTTCAGACTGTACCCGTTGGATCCAGATTCGACGCACATAAGCGTTCATTTTTATAACTTGTATATTTATTACTTTAATATTTATAAAGTTATTTTATCGAATCTAACGTTTTTGAGATGAGGTAGTCGAGAGGTCATTGAAATAGATTCACATTTTTTAGTAAGAGTAAAATTACATGTATGACTGCAAAGTTCCTAAGCACCACAGAAGTATACGAGAAGCACGAGCGAGCACTAGTTCGCTGCCGCGCCACCAGGTGGTCACTGCAACTCTCAAGCACAATCGGAAGACTCTGAGGATAATTAGTCCTTCGATCTTGAGATAAACCTTTTTTATAAGATATAGCGAGTTAACATGACGAACGGACGTAAAAGTCCTCATGCGACTAGGAAAGTTTAACGAGCAGATTTCATTCCCTAGTACTTGAGCTCTTCGCCGCGACGAGATACTAGTAACAATCTGTGACGTCGCGACTAGTTCCAATGTAAGCGAGCTATTTCGAATGGTCCTTATGTTTGACGAGCTATCTTTAAGTAGGCGATGCTTATACATAGTGGCTGCCATGTTTCCACATTTCATAATATTGCGTTCGAAACAGATACTAATTAAAAGCGATACGGGCAAAGAACGTTTTACTTACTTTTCTTCATTTATTTGTAATATGTCTTAGAGCACTAAAGTAAACGGCCCGGGTTCGGTCACTGTTCCGGTTTCGGTCATTAAACTTACATTTATATTAATAATACATGTGCTTTTGTCAAATAAAAAAAAATTAAGGCCATGTTCAAGAGCGTTTTTTACTCTTTGTTTTTGTCGAAATACGATGTTTATAAGATTTTTCATCTAGGAAATATTAAATTGAGTGGTGCTACGTGGGTTTTATTTACTTTCGAGCAGCGAGCGTTACCTGAGCGTACTTGCCGAAGGCACTATAAAACATCGGATTTTAATTATTTGTAAGTATTAAAAGTTTATATAAATATTGTATAGGAAGCTTCAGAATAAGTCACGTAACCGATTAGATGAGTAGTAATGATTTCACTAAAATTGCGAAGTCCGTAACTGGTCACGCAAATTAAGTTAAGTTGTAGTTTCGGCCACTTTTTGCACGAACTACAACTTCAGTCGTCTCCATTTTCAATTAAACTTCTTTTAATAATAAAATATCGACAAAAAGTAGGACAAACTCTTCACATTTTTATTAGTAAATGGTAATAAATCGTAATGTATTAACTGCCAATTCCAATCGCGAATTTCAGTGCGAACATAAACTAACTCTCCACCGCTAAAATCGGAGACAAATCTTCCACCAAATATACCCTCGCCATTCACAAATGCGTTATTTTGGCCCTCGAAAATCCAAAATATTTCTAAACAGCGCAAGGCCAATCGGTCTGAAGAAAAGGTGCCATCAGTATTAACCTCTGATAAATGGATAGAATATAAGAGATTGAAAGAAGGATCCGGGTCGGATCCTACGTGGAATTTCAGTAATTATTTTTATTTTTGGAAACGGTACCTTTAGGATTTCAATTTGATCTTTGAAGCGCACACTGAAAGAAAATGTTTGCTTGCGGGATGCGGAAAACAAGTGTTGTCATTTCAATTCTACTGATTTTCTTACATTTTCATATGAGATTGAAATAATAAAATATTGTCTTGCACATTTTTTATTTATTGTCTCAATCTCATATCGAATTGTCAGAATTAGAAGTAAAGTTGAAATGACAATACTTATTTTAGGCGACCCAAAAGGAAACTATTTTTTAATCAATGACATTTTTTCAATGTACTTCTAGATTGCATTAGGTACATTTTTTAATATCAACAGGAGTTATCTTATTTGCTGCATGATAAAACTGGTGTGCGTATGTAAGGAGTATTTAGTGAATAATAAATAAGATAATAAATATAAATTCGAATATTGTTTTTATTTAATTAAAACAGTTAATACGATAACAGAATATAATGGAAATGGACCTTGTCACCAGATCGGGATCGAATAAGTCAACCGATTATATCCAATTAAGAATCTGTAAAAGTATCTTATCCGAACCCCATCAGATCATCCGATGGGAAGCCAATTTACAATCGTTACAGACCCCGAGTGGAAAATAGGGATTCTGACTGGAATCCAGTTGGATCCCGAAAACAATTTCTGCAAGGGGAGCGATCTTTTTTCGCTCAATTTTATCTTCGGTATGTTTTTTCCAATTATGGGTGCTTTCACTCGACTGCATCGATATGAAGCGTAACCAAGAACAAATGAGCATAAAAAGATTAAAACTTCTGATCTTTCTGCGCTCTTTTATTTTCTTCTCAGCAAAACGGTGGACAGGCGGGGAGGGAAAGAGTCCCAGAAATAGAGGAAGCGGTACTAGATGGTTTTGAAGAGGATCCTTGCACGAGCTCTCGGATAGTCGATCGATAATTAGGGCTACATTTCATCACGGTGAACCGCATCACCTGCGAAAATGAATTGTATCCATATCATCGAAACCCTGTCCAAGAATTGCACGACGGCGATGACGCATGTCGACCGAATTTTTGTCAATGGCTCATCCGGGAGCAGGAAGCAGATGATGAGTTTATCTATCATATTCTGTTCTCGGACGAATCGAATTTTAATCAGAGTGGTGTGAGAAATTGCCGAAATGAGCATGTTCATGCTTTGGAGAATCCACATGCGACGAGAAAAAGAAGCCACCAAATTCGATTCAACGTAAACATTTGGCGTGGAATGGTCGGCAACCATGTTGTGAGTAAATTTACAATTCATTATGTACATTTTTCTGTACTAAAAATTAATATTTGGTATTTACCAAGCGCACTTTCTGGCCAACATTTTTTTTTATTGGACTATTTTTTGTTGCTACCTTAAAAGATATTATACAATAAATTTCAGATTTCTAACAAGTATTTTATTCACCGAATTACACTGAAATTAGAATTTTTAGATTTTTACGTGTTAAAACTTTCACAGTCGTGTGATGTGTCGAAAATTCAAGTGTTATTATTTACATCATTTCGATCGAAATGATATAAAAAGAAGTAATTTACTTAAATTTTAAGAGCTCTAAATTCAAATATACCTTTAATATGTAAGGTACATGCTCCCGTTCGTGCATCCAGTTGCGTTTGCTGATTTTACGCGACCCCGAAGATCAGCATCTACGGTTGCGTTTTTTGATTTTACGAGTCCTCGAAAATTGGCAGGACCCGTTACGTTATCACATTATCTGATAGGTTGAGTCAGAGCTCTCGTTTTGACGGAGTTGGACGTGTTCTACCCCAACTCTCAGGTCATACCGGCTCGTCAGTTCCCGGTGAAAAAAAAACTGCTACTCGCGTGATCGCAACACGTGACTTTCTCATCACGATTGTTTCTGGCATCACGTTACGGTTGTGAAATTACTTAATGTTAAGAATTGAGTGATGTAGAGTTGAAATAGGGAATTCTTTTAGTTTAGTCAGTTTTTTATCGAGTTGTATCTATTTCATCTACGTCTAGATATTGACGCATACTGAGGATACTTTTCTATTGGCTCTCATAAAACTGGTAAAAAAAAAGGTCCGTAACTGCAGACTAGAGCATAGTAAGTTTTAAATCAGATTATCGATAGAAAATTATTTTTTATTTTTCACGTTTCAGGTAAAGTGCCAGAACGGATTGGTGTTTTGGTGTCAATTACAATACTAAAACTACATTTTATACACAGAAGACACACAACAAATTTCATTGCAATCCGTATCCTCTTTGGAAAGTTAATATGTTTTCGGACAGAATTTACCACAGAAAGACAGACAGACAGAAATGAGTTAATGTTTTTTTTTTTTGGAATCTAGGACCCTCAATACATATATTTCCATCAAAATCTGGGAGTCGATTTTTTTTTAGATTGCAATACTTTCTTACATACTTTGTATGTGATGAGAAAGTAAAAAGAATTGGCTGGCGCCCGCCTGGCTTGCGGATGCAGAAGCGAAGGGTGGACGGCCGAAGGTAACGCAGGTTAGTTCTCGGATTTTCGTTATCGGTGTCAAGTTAAGAAAATACGTTACAATATATGGAACATATACATATAGGTGGATGTAGAATATATCTATATATGTTTCAAATATATTAGGTTGGGGAAAAAGAAATTCATTATTTTTTCAGTAGATGGCTGTAGTGATCGATATCTCGTAAAGTATCGATAAAACAATTTCAGATTTATGCTCGTTGTCAAGGTGACATTTCGCACTAAAAAAATTCTTTTACTGTTTCTTGTTTGGTCCATTCAGATGTGAGTTACAGGATGTTAAAAATGGAAATCAACAAAGAGAAAATTCGGTACATATTACAGTTTTTCTTTGATAATGGCGAAAATGCAAGCCAGGCGGCTGAAATTGTGAATGATGTTTATGGTCCCAATACTGTAACAGCTAATTACGTGCAATTTTGGTTTCGTCGATTATGTTCAGGTATTTTTGATGTTAAAGATGCACCCCGCACAGGCAGGCCCGTCGTCAAAAATGTCGATACATTCACAGAGATAATCGAAGTTGACTGGCATCTTACTAGTCGTAGAATCGTCCAGGAGCTAAAGATCGACCATAAAACAGTTTTAAACCATTTGCGCAAAGCTGGATTTAAAAAGGAAGCTTGATGTTTGGGTGCCATACAAATTAGCACCAAAAAACATGATGGATCGAATTTCCATCTGCGAAGCCTTGGCCAAACGGAATGAAATCGACTCATTTCGTAAACGGATGGTGACTGGGGATGAGAAATGGGTCACATACGACAACTTTGTGCGAAAACGATCGTGGTCAAAGCGCGGTGAAGCAGCTCAAACGGTGGCTAAACCAGGACTAACAGCCAGGAAGGTTCTGCTGTGCATTTGGTGGAACTGGAAAGGAATCATTTATTATGAGTTGCTTCCATACGGCCAAACAGTAAATTCAGATCTCTACTGTCAACAACTGGATCGTTTGAAGCTAGCGATTGAGCAGAAACGGCCAGAATTGGCCAACAGAAGAGGTGTCGTGTTCCATCAGGACAACGCCAGGCCACACACGTCTATAGTGACTCGCCAGAAACTCCGGGAGCTTGGTTGGGAAGTTTTGATGCATCCACTATATAGTCCGGACCTGGCACTAAGCGATTACCATCTTTTTCTTGCATTGCAAAACTTTCTTAGTTATAAGAAATTGGCATCAAGAGAAGATTGTGAAAATCAATTATTAGAGTTTTTCGCCAATAGGGACCAAGACTTCCATGAGAGAGGCATTATGAAGCTACCCTTAAAATGGCAACAAATTATAGAACAAAACGGTGCATATTTGCCCCAAATCCGACAATCCGAAACATATTAAATAAAGTCTTGAAGTTCACGTAAAAATAATAGATTTCTTTTTCCCCAACCTAATATTAAGATATATTTCACATATAAACAAAATATATAAATTTCCGTGTGGGTTTGTCAGTGTACATACAGTTTATAATACTATAAGAAGACTTATTCACTGCAGTTTTGAATCGCGTACAGGTAAGATAATCATGAATTCATATTAGCAATTCTGTTAAGGATAAATGCAATATTTATTAATGTTGTACGCCAGCCTGTGACTACAAGCTTCTCCCCCGCTCTTTACGTATATGCCTACGTAAACGCCTAAACTTACGAGCTCCACTCGAGGTACTCGGGTGACAATCGCTTGGCGCGCGTAGTAGGGTAGTAGTCACCCGAGTACCTCAAGCGGAACTCGCAAAATTTAGGCGTATTTCCAAATGAAAAATTTAACCCCTTAGCAAACTCACTTTTTGATGTTTAAAAGCGCGTTTTAATCGTGGAAATCTTAGCTACAACGTGGAATAAATATGAAACTTTTATTTCATCGCATTCCTAATGAAAAATGGCGGGGAAGCTTCGGGTGCGCTTGCGATATCTCGAGATCTCCGTCACGGGATCATCTTCGAGAACAATAATTTTGTGAGAATCTGCAGTATCATTAAAGGCGATATCACGCAGAAACTGGACCAGAGTGGTTGGCGCGTTCGAAAGTTATGGCCAATTAAGTGTTTTCACTTCAAGGGGGTGTAACTCCCGCTAGAGTGATCCTACAGGGATTCCATGGGAGTGTTTTTTTAATGCCGAAGGATGCTCTATCTCGTGCCATTATTAGAAATATGAATTTCCTTCCGGAACTACTAGTTCTCGCACTTTTCAAAAAGTCCCAAAATGCACTATTTCACTCCAACCCTTGCCGTTCGGCCATTTTGTATCCGATCGGGATAAAACCTTTACCATTCGAACGGAAAGGAAATTTCGTAAAAAATAAGTCTTTGGTTTTTCGGAATCGGTCGTAATTTCACAGAAATATACAAAAATTCGAGTGTTGTACTTCATTTGGACGTTACTGTATATAATAGTGATATTTTAAACTTATATGGATTAAACCAAAACAACAATATATACTCCATTGTGTTCGCAGATGATCTGATTATATACGTAGCGGGAGAAAATACTTTAAAGATACAAGAGAGATTAGAAATATTAGTTAATAAGATCAATAGATATTATACAGTATGGAATCTAAGAATAAATTCGTTCAAATGTGAAGCTATATTAATTTGCAAGCCAATAGATTTTCTCACCCGAAACAGTAAAATAGGAACAAATGAATTTCAAATAAAGACCACAATACCGGGTACATCAGACATAATAAATATATCTCACAAGAAAGTAGTCAAATATTTAGGGATGCACATTGATTATCTGCTAAGATATAATAAACATATAGACTTTCAGCTAAACAAAGCAAGAATAGCTTTCAAGACTAACAGTAGACTTTTTTATAATAGTAACCTTTCTAAAAGGGCTAAAATAATTTCTTATCAGTTGTTGATAAGACCTATATTAGCATATGCAGCCCCCAATTGGTGGAATACCAGTGCTTCAGCAATGGAGAGAATCCGGATATTTGAATGGAAATGCTTAAGTGTGTTTGAGGAAATATAGATCTTTAAGTTCAAATTATCACAAATATATCAGCAATAAAATATTGTATGAATTAGCAAACATGCCTAGATTTTACTCTTTCATCATTAAAATAATTAGAGATTATCTAAGCAAATTGCCTGAGATAAGCAATCTAACCATAAACAGGCTGGCGATAAGAAATCAGGACACCCCAAGCATTTATTAGTTTGGATTCCCAGGGATTGATACAGGACGATAGTAACATTCTAGTACTGTACCACTGGAAGAGAAACATAGCCGATAAGAGAGTTATGTTAAGCATTAATGATATTAAATATAGTAAAGATAGTTTAGAGTTCTCTACAGCATTGCCCAGTAGAGACTATATAGATAAACATAGATTAAATTTTTTTAAATATTTGTGGCTAACGGCTAATGCAGAACATCTTGAAGAATTAAGGAAGAGGAGTAGACTTAAAACCTAAACTAAGTTAATGACCTTTATCCTGTAAAGGGTTAATCGCAAATAGAAGATAGTATGATTTTAAATAATCTAGTGGGCAGTATACATATGTTCATCCACATATAGGATGAACATGATAATGAGTTACTTTGGTTTTTGTTTTATTTTCCCAGAGTTTACTTATAGTGTTAGCAGCAATGTTCTTAAAATAAATAGATTTAATATAGGTTAGGCCGGATAAAATGTGAAAAAACGAGATTCCTAACTTAAGACATATTTTTTGTATTTTATTTTATTAAGGTACTGGTTATTGTTAAGTTTGTTCAAACCAAACATGTATTATAGTTATAAATTATTGAATAAACTTCTTTATAAAAAGAATGCTGCCGCTATAAGAGCGGGATTACGACGCACCATCGCTAGGCGGCCACCGCGCTCAACCTGGCCCGCACGCATAAGTGCCCCGGAGCCGAGATATCATTGGGAGAAAACCCCCAATTTAAAATTTATTTCTTTTTATGAAAATAAAGAGTATACTTATTCTGTACCAGATAATCAACAGTGTCTTTTAATCTTCGAGACTTCCTCGCTCGCTCTGAACCTCCGCGTCGAACGAGCTTTCCGGGTTATCAACTTCTGAGATCCGGCGGATGTTGAAACGCTCGGGCCAAAAACGCCACCAGGCAACGGTACCTCCTGGAACTTGCCCACCATCAAGACATCGCTCGTCGCTTCGACTCCCCCTCAGGTCAAGGAGAACTGGAAGGCATTGTCCGCCGTTCCCCGCACCCCGAAAAAAACGCTGGAAGGAACGTGGGTTATACCCACCAAGAGCCGCCGGATACTCTTCGAGTCGTCTTCGATACCCTCCAACGTCCTTCTCCCGCCGGAACTTCGCCGGCTTTTCGAAGATAGCCCCCTCTCTCTTGGGTGGTATCATTACTTACAATCTTATTAGTGTATGTTTTACACACCTTACAGTATTTTTTTCTTACAGTAGATTATACGTATTCGCTGCACAATAGTAAATACACGTATGTCAGGAGAAGAAGGACCGTTCTCTTACAAAAGCTGCTTTGTCCCAACGTGCAGGTCTACAACGATTAAGACACCAGACAAAGTATTCATCCATGTCTCCGAGAATGGAGAAAGAAGACTTTTATGGCGTGAAGCAGCACCAAAATATTGTGCCGTACTTCATATTATTATGAAGATCAGTTTAATCTACAAAAATCTTTGGTAGTATCTAATGTTGTGAAAGTAGTAATATGCTAACACGAAAAATCTGTGATATGTAAAACTGTCACCATTGATAGGTGTATAGAAGTAAAATGTAATACCATCTTCGTAATTTGATTTCAGTTGCAAGAAGATTTGGAGAACTATTGTATTACAAATTCTTCACAATAAGAGGACGTGAGCAAATAAAATAGAACGTCGTGCCTCGATTTTTTGCTTGCCAAAGGCATGAAGAATGTGCAGAAAATTTAAGGCAGAAAGTCCACCGCGAGAATTTGAAGACATGAAGAAAGTAAGCTTAATTCGTATTATCAAGAGACTCGGTCGAGTCTCGCGCCAAGTACAGGCAACCAGCGGTACAGGCAGCGGCTGACAGAGTCTCTTGAC